>OY992538.1:75048347-75648347 GCA_963921195.1 Pegoplata infirma | reverse complement strand
TTGGAGACATTTGGCAAAATTTTATGTTAGCGAAGAGTCAGCATTATGTCGAGAGTGATTTTTTTGTCGACTTAACTGCTTAGGCTTAACATGTAAGAATTTTCTGATTTTGAAGAATTTTTCCGAAAAAGTTTTTTTCAGATTCTGTGACAATTTTCCTGTAAAAAAAATTTTAAGTAGTTTTTAATCTGTAGTGATCATATTATATTAAAAGAAAACAATCTTAGTTTTCCACTTAATTTTTCTTTTAAAAATGTCACAGAATATAAACATTATTTAATGTTTTAACACGCTAAAATACGGAAAATAAAACATTAATTTTGTTAATGTTGCTTTTCGGTTGTGATTTGAATACGTGCTAAATGAGTTTGTGTACTTGTGATTATTTGTATTCGTAATAGTGGTTGGATGTGTACATATAGACAGACAGACACATACAAATATACACAAATAAACACAACTACATTTACATACACATGATAAATACTCTTGTTAATGGTATGTTAAATTGAGTTTTGTATGTTGTTGTTTCAGTGCTGCTTAATTTTTTTGTATCTTGTTCATGTTTTCTGTTTTTTCTCTGTGTAACTACAGTTGAAATGATTGTTTGTTGTACATATAAAAGTTGATGACATGTCATCAGTCACATTTGTTAATGTTGCTGCTATTGTTGGAGTTATTGTTGTTGCTGATGTTGTTTTTCATATACAAAGTTTTTTGTTGTTGTTTTGTCACTGTTGTCTGTGTAAATAAATGAGTGTAAATAATGTGCTAGCGAGAGTATAAGTGTTATGTTGTTGTTTTTTTGCATATTTTTTCAATGTCAGTGTAAATTGTTCATGTTTATTTATCCTTCAACACACACACACACATATACACTCAAGTCACTAATACAAAAAAAGCAACCACACTCATACACAAAGTTAGTGTTTATAATATTATTAACATTTTAAGTAGTTTTTAAATCACTGCAGACAAATGTCAGACAACATGACAACATTTACAATAATTTATCATATTTTTTTTTTGTTACTGATTTTTGTTTTGGTTATGGTTTTTAAATACACATTTTTCCATTTTTCTTGCTAAAGGAAATTGCTTTTTTTTCATGTTAAATAAACACTTCCTTTGGTGTTTATTACACTGTCCGACAAAAAATAAGCGTTTGACACCTAATACCAAATAAATTAAAATTGCATTCATGGTTTTAAATGTCATTATCCTATTAAAAGGACTTCAAAACTTTAGAGGATTACAGTTTTAAATTTTTTTAAGCAATTACACTGTGCTACAAAAAACATAAAATCGAATATACTTTTGATATGAGGTAGTTAAGGTTGTAGGTCTCGTCGAAAAGATCACAAAAATGCCCATCAAACTTGCCAATTTTAAAGATATTGTCAAAAAACGTTTTTTTGGGGCTTTTCTCACTAAACCACGTGTAACTTAAAAAGTTTTCACCGATTTTCAATTTTTTAACTGTTTTGGATAGAAGAAATATAGGGCTTTTTATGTGTGTGATTTGGTCTATACATTTTAGAAAGATATGTATAGATTTTTTCAACAATATCTAATTTTTTTGCTATTTTTTGAAAAATTTTTGAGTTTATCGATTTTTTTTCTGCTGTAGTTCGTTCAACATCCCAATTAGAAATTTTGTCTTTAAGACAATGTCAGTAATGATTTATCAGGTAGAAGTCAGCAAGTGAATACATTTTACTAAAGACAACTTAATGACATGTCATAATTTTTGTCGGAGCTCCCCAAGTTCTATAAATGTACTGACTTGTCATATAAGTTGTCTTAATGCTGACAATTATATAGCAAATCCGACCCATCACTAAAAAATTTTTGGCAATGTAAAATCGATGTAATTTTTTTAATCTTTTAAAACTCTTTTAATTTACTTTGTAATTGAAAAAATAAAATTGAATTGGTCTTAAAACAATAAAAAAAAAATTAAAAAAAAAAATCCGCGACCGGGGATTGAACCAAGGCCAAAAATCTACAACACGTAAGCTGTCGAATCTGCTAGACAACTAGGCCGAACACAATTTTAAATTTTTTGTAATAAAATATATTTTGAAATCATAATATTTTCAAATTTGTCAAAAACAAAATAAATTGAATATATCGTCACCTAAATTGTAAAGGGCTCCAGCAATATTTTTTTTGTAAATGATGTTTTGTGTTTTGTATAAATTATATTAAAAACAACAAAGATACGCTAAAATAACTCTAACAAAACATTTGTTTAAATATTAATCTTCCAAATAATATTTAAACAAATGTTATATTTGAGGAAGAAAAATTTATATTGTAGCATTTTCCAATTCAGTCGACAAAATATATATAACAGGACAATTTAACTAATAAATTAATTTAAATTTGTTTTTAAATAAACACATTTATTATCAAAGTTTGGTTAAAGGGGTAAGGTGATAGACCAGTGAACAGAAGGTTCTGAGTTCGCGGACCAAGTGAGGCAGATAAAAATATTAAGTTTTAAAAAATTTAATTTAAGAAATGGACAGATAAAAATAGTAAAATTAAATAGTAAAATGTAAATTAAAAGACGTGATTAATAATTTTTAAATTTTTTAACGATCTCTGACGTACTATGTACATGTCATAATATAGTCAGCACTATTGACTATCTGCTCACTTGTCGGCGAGGAATTTTGACAAAATACTTGAAAAAGTCTGGAGGTGTATGGTCAGAGATTTTTCAGTCAGCAGGTACAGTGACATTGTCATAAGGAAGTCTTTAAGATGTCTTAACGACATTTCTAATTGGGATAGTTTATATTTATAAACTTGTTCTTAAAGAAAATTTAATTGTAAATACGATGAGCTTTATGCCAAAAAAATCGAATAACAATTGACAGAGTTGTGATAATAATTCTAAAAAATAAAATTAAGATTTTGCATGAAATTGCATTTGTCTGAACGGCGATTTCCTGAAAAATCTTAATTTTCTTTTTTAGAAAAACTATCACAACTCTGTCAATTCTTATTTGATTTTTACAGGATAAAGCTCATCGAATTCAAAACTAAATTTTCTTTAAAAATATGTTTATAAATATAAAGGTTATTGAACTATAGCAGAAAAAAATCGATAAACTCGAAAATTTTCAAAAAAATAACAAAAAAATTTGATATTATAGAAAAAATCAATAGATATCTTTCTTATATGTATAGACCAATTCACACACATGGAAAGCCCTATCCTTCTTCTATCCAAAACAGTTAAACAATTTAAAATCGGTTGAAAATTTTCTGAATTACACAAGGTTTAGTGAACAAAGTCCCAAAAAAACGTTTTATGACAATAACTCTAAAATTTGAGGGTGTCTGGCAAGTTAAATGGGCATTTTTGTGATCTACTCGACAAACCCAACAACATATACCATGTCACGTTAGAAGTATTTTTCACTGTAGCACAGTGTTATTTTGTTCTTTAAATACACTAGAAATTTCCTAATGAAAAATTGATACATCACCAATTTTCCTTTCGAAATATTCAGAGAATCGGAGACATTTTCCATTTAAAAGACAGACTCAAATTTGGAAATAGTATCATATTCTGAAATTTTGTTCCTCTGAAATAATTTCAGATTCTCAGATGCAAGGGATCGGAAAAAATCAGTAATTTTACAACATAAGTGGAAATACGTATGATTGATATTTAATTCACAAATGAAATATAATATTGCTCATACGCACAGTGCGTTGATCCCATATAACGAGGGGACAAAAATAGCAAGTTGTCAGAAATTTTTGAAATTTGATTCACTAGCATAAAATACCTTAGTTAAGACAAATATGATTTTTTTAAAAAATCGGTGCAAGGATACGACAACCTTCAATGTGTCCTGAAATTGAAAAATGTTATTTTTGCTACAATAATGTCCGTAAAATTACAAAAAGTGGTAAATTCGGAGCAAGTATTCTAGTTGCTGCCATATATCATTTTTCTAGCAATAGGTCTCTTCGATTACCCAAATTGCTTTCTATTTTTTACCACAACTGAAAAGTCTTGTTAACTTTTTGTATTGAAAATTTCCGGTGTAGTAAAATGATTAAAAAAATAGTAGATTATATAATGGCAATCGAATAGACCTTATCTCAACCTCACCTCATACTATCTTTCAACTTTTTTGTCTCTTACATTATTTCGCAAGGGTTACCAACATGATCTGTAATTGCAGACACAAATGAAGGAATTTGCATTTTCTGTTTCGGAGAATATTTAAAACTTGCATATAGGAAAGAGGGCGACATATTTTGTCCGTAATTTTATTTGTTTTTTCTGTCGATCGAGCTCGGGCTCTGATTTTATTTGTTATAAACGTTCAAGTTGAAAAAATGCAGAAGAAAAATTATAGACAAAAAAATTATAAAAAGAAAGACAAAAATTTTAACACATTTTTCCGAAAACAATATCAGATTCTTAGACATTTTTCCATTAGAAATATTCTTAGATTCTGAAAATTTTTTTATATTCTTAAAAAATCATTAATTTTACAAAATAATTACAAATGCGTATGATTAATATTGAATTCATACGAAATACAATATTGCTCATACGCACAGTGAAAAATTACCATTCTGGTGTTCAAAGAATTATACTTCGTTAACTATTTGCTTGATCAATAAAACTTCAATAGAGAAAACATACTGAAGGGTGTACAGTGTACATTGTACACAGGATGGCAGCGAAATGTGAGGGCGATTTTTTTTTTTTTTTTGAAATTGAATATCGTCGGTGCGAAATTTTGTGCCACATAGTCTTAATGTCTAAATGTAGAACAAATTGGAACCAAATCGGATAACTTTAACTTTTGAGGTCAAAGTTCACGAGATAAAAACAAAAATTTCTATGCAAGTAAATTTTTTTTCGATTTTAAAATGTTAGTGAGCTTTATTAGCTTATTATCGACGAAAAAGTTTATTTCGATCGGAAGAGTTTTTCAGTTCCAAATTGGACTTCGAAAAAAAAAAATTTGAGGCTGGTTTTTACTATCAATTCTCACAAAATAGGAGGTTGCAAAAAATCTAGTAAAATCACGAGAATTCCTTTTAAGTTTTATAGCGTTAAAAAAGTTGTTAATTTACAAATTTATTGGTAAAAAGCTTGTAAAATTACAAAAAAGATTTTTATTTTTACTAGAAAATGTAACAAAATAGGAGGCAGCAAAAAATAAAAATCAAAAGCTTTTCTTGTCATTTTACAAGGCTTTTTTTTGATTGAGTGTAATTCCACGGAATTAATTTTTACAATTTCAAACAGGAAAAATGTATCAGAAGCTGATACTTTTTCAATGGAAAAAAATGTGTCAGAATCTAAACATTTTAAAATTGGAGAAATGTTTCAAAATCTGAGACATGTTCTATGGGAAAAATATCCCAGAATCTACGACTTTTTCTGTAGAAAAACTTTCTCAGAATCTGGTACTTTTTTATTTGAAAACTCTCTCAGAATCTGACACCTTTTCCATACGAAACTTGTCTCAGAATCTAAGACTTTGTATATAGGAAAATTATTTCAGAATCTGAGACTTTTTATATAGGAAAAGTGTTTCAGAATCTGAGACTTTTTCTTTAGGAAAACTGTCATATAAACGCAATTTTTATGATGCCCAAATATTAACTAATATGTATTTTAAGCTATAAAATTTCACTTTGTTAGGAACTTCTCAATTTTCAAGTCAAAAAAGGAACACAAATACGTTGCCCCTTGTTGAAATATATTTGTAGATGGCAACCCTTTTTACAATGTGTATGCTGTTTCTTTGCTTATTCCTATTTTTCTTTTGATTTGAATACTTACTCTCATTAAAACCATTGTAAAGTTTAAACGTGTATACATATTTGAAATAACCCAGTTGGCAACGTCCTCGAGCCATCCTCAGTGACGGAGCGATGACATGTCAGAGTCACACCTGACATCCACAAGACATCTCTATGTACTGGGTTGAGGACAGTTTCATACAAATTTTCAAAATGTCCTCACTCAAAGTCAGCAGTGGTCAGGGTTGACCTTCTGAGGACATGTCACCTAAGACTTCTTTGGGGAAATGTCTGGCATAGGTCATGCGAAAATACAAAAAATTTTCGTATTTCCTTTAGTTTTTACTATTATCCATTTTCCTTTATAAATTATCTTTCTCATATTTAGAAAAAACTTTTCGCCTTTTTTAGTCCCAACTGGATTTGAACCTGGAACCTCCAGTTTATTAGTCCCACACCTTACCACTTGTTCCAAACTTTATTTTTAAAATTATTTGTCTATTTAATACTTTTATTCTACTTATTAGATTTTGATTTTATTTTAATTAAATCGATAATATTGCCATCTTTTTCTTGGAAATTGAAGAGTTGTCCAGATTTAAAATTCTAATTTCATATACTTCTATTCTGAAGACATTTCCTTTTAGACGTCTTAGAGGAATTGTCCACACTCTTAAAGCAAACATTCCGCTCTGACAATGTTAGGACATGTCATCAAGGATTACCTATGATTTGTCAGAACCTGAAGACATTTCCTCAAGGAATCACTGAGGAAATTTCCTCAGTGACACATTTTCCAACTGGGAACCTATATTTAAAATTGAAATAAATAAAACACATTAATTTATATAAAACAAAACTATAAATTTTATCACCCCTAAGGTCCAATATTAAAGATATCTTTTCCAAACCCGACGAGTTTGAGTTTCAAAAAAAGCTAAATTAGTTCCACATGCGTTTGACACTAAACACAAAATTAATTAAAACTGTATTTATGGTTTTAAATTTCGAGATCCATGAGTTCAAAATTTTAGTTGATTATATTTTTAATTTTTGTTTGGTATTTGTACTTGGCATAAGATGCCAACTTAAAATGGAAGATCTTTGCGGCTCCATGCATTTTTTTTATTCTTTTAATACACTGAAAAATGTTAAAAAAAAAAAAAAAATAATTCATTACCAATTTTTCCCATAGAAATATTCTCAGAGTCGGCGACATTTCCCTTTTGAAAGAAAGACTCAAATTTTAGGACATTTTTCCTAAAAAAAAGTTTTAGATTCTGAAATATTTTTCCTCTAAGTATAGTTTCAAATTCTCAGATGCAAGGGATCGAAAAGTCACTAATTTTACTAAATAATTACAAATGCGTATGATTAACATTCAATTCACAAACCAAATATAATATTGCTCATACGGCCAGCAGATCGGAGTTGTCGATGATTTGTTAACTAACTAATGAATTAATTCTTTTATACAATCGAATAAAAATTCAAAAGGATGAAATATGGCCAAAATATCGTTGATCGATCATTTGCTCACAAACTAATGAATTGAGCTTTTCGGAAGCCAGTCTGGCCAAATCCAATTTTTATTTTTTTTTTTTATTTTATCATTTTAAAATATGTAATTCAACGCAAAGTTTGTATGTGCGAAAAATCATTTCATTTAATTTAAGTTAAGTTAACACAACTAAAAAAACAAAATTAATTTGGCTACGGAAAAATATATAAAAAATTTCCAAAACCAAAAAGTTCAACTCCTGCTTTTTTATGACCATTTAAAAAGTGTTTATAGAAAAAAAATGTTTATTTACTGTTTTTATCTTATTTTACTTTGCTTAAAGATTAGCAAAAAAATTAGTAGTCTTTAGGAAATTTTTCTTACCAAAAATCTAGTTTTTATTTGCGTCGGAAAAAATTTAAGAGTTCTTCAGCGAAAAAATATATTTTTTTTTAATTAATTGTATGTATTTATGTTATTTGGTTTGCTTTAAAAATTTGAAAAAAAAAAAAATCTAAAGAAAAATTTCATACGAAAAACCGATTTTTAATATTTTTGGCCTCGGAAAAAATTGAATATTTCTTCAGTAAAAAAAAAAAAATAAATTAATTTTATATTTTTAACGTATTTTGGTTTGCTTAAAGATTTAGAGAAAAAATGTTTAAAAAAATCTAAAAAAAATGTTTCATACGAAAAATCGACTTTTTATTGTTTTTTTTTTTTGCAACTTTGCTTCGGAAAAAATTTAAAAATTCTTCAAAGAAAAAATATATATTGTTTTTTAATTTAATTTTATATTTTTATGTTATTTTGATTTGCTGTAATATTTTGAAAAACAAAAAAAATAATTTTTCATACGAAATATCGATTTTTTTAGTGTTTTTTAGCCACTTTGGCCTCGGAAAAAATTTTAAAATTCTTCAGAAAAAAAAAGTTGGTTAACTTTAAGATTTAAAAAAAAAAAATAAAAAAAAGTTCTTAAAAAAAATTTCATCGGAAAAAATTGAAAAATTCTTCAGAGAAAAAATATATATTTTTTTAACTTAATTTTATATTTTAAGCGTATTTTGGTTTGCTTGCAGAGTTAAAAAATAAAAAAAAAATTGTAAAGCTAATTTTTCTTAAGAAAAATAGAAAAAAATAAAAAATTCTTCAGAGAAAAAATATTTTGTTTTAAGTTGATTTGATATTTTGACGTTATTTTTGATTTGCTTTAAGATGTATGAAAAATTATGAAAAAAATGTTGATGCAAAAAAAAGAAAATTTTTGATGTATTAAAAAGTTTTTACTAAAGAGAAAAATTTTATAAAAATCAAAAAAAAAAAAAAAATTAATAAAAAAATACTTTTTTGATGAAACAAAATGTTTGATGAGAAAAAACAGATAAAAAAAAATATTAATGGACAAAGTTTTTTTTTTTATGAAATTAAAAGTGTAATGACCTAAAATAAAATTGATGAAAAAAAAAATATTGGTGATTTTTTTTTTTTTTTGTTAAATAAAAAAAGAAAAGAACATTTTTGATAGAAAAATAATTTATTAAAACAAAATTACGGAAAAAAATTATTTATAAATAAATATTTTTATAAGATAAAAATTTTGATGAAAAAAATTTGGATAAAAACTAAGTTTTTTTAAGAACAAAAAGTTTTGATAAAAAAATAATAAAAAATTTCTGATTTTTTTTTTGCTGAAAAATAATTATGTAACATTTTATTCATCAGCAGGGAAAATTAAAAGTAACACATCCAAGTTACAAACTTTTTTGGTTTTAAGAAAACTATCAGTAATTATTAGCTTAAGTATATGTACATTAGGGGTATAACCAAAATAAGAACCTATCATAACGGTATGGGCAATGTTATACTGATAACAAAAAACTTTATACGGGGTCATTTTGGTCCAAAAACCTTCGGCACCGATTGCAATTTCTAAAACACCTTAAAATTTTATTTTTTTTATGTTTTATGGTGGGAATCCGTCCCTTTCAACGTTATTTTGTTTTTCGTCGTTTTACAACAAAAATAAAACAAGAAAAAATTAGCAGTATGATTTTCAACATTTGAAACATGGGTTGAATGAATATTTGAAAAAAAAATATTAGCAAAAACTTCATCGCGATCGGTGCCGAACCTTTTTTAACATTCGCGAAAAAAAGAGGACGCATTTCTTATTGATTTTCTTTGTACTTTCTCACTATGATAGGCCCTTTTTGATATTTTCAAAAATAGGCAAATGGTTATATCCCTAATGTACATATATTCAAACTGACAATGAGTCACTTTTAAAGTTAGACACCAGCCTAAAAAGATTGTCATATTACAAAATTGAATACATCACACATTTTCCCCACAGAAATTATCTCATATTAAAGAAAGAGATAATAAGACTACAATTTTAAGACATATTTCAAAAAAAAAAAAAAATCCAAGATTCTGAGACATTTTAATAGTCTTAGATTCTGAAAAATCACTAATTTCACAAAATAATTACAATATGATTAATATTTAATTCATGAACGAAATACAATAGGCGTGTTTTTTTTTGAGTTTTTTATATATAACTATAACTACTAGTAAAAAAACCGTATCACTACTTATCATAAAAATTATGGCAACACTTTTAATTTCTAAAATGTACTTGGTATCACTTTATTTTAATGTATAAATATTTCTTTTTATTGAATTTATAGAATTAATAAAATTATTGTAACACTTTTCTATTTTTTTTGTTTAGAATTTAAAATAATCAAACTAATTTTTGGAATTTTATTTATTTATTTTTTTGACTTTTCGACATAAAGAACAGTGTTGGTAATTGACAAAAACGAAAATTTCAAGATTTGGCACCACTTTTTTTAAATACTTAACTTTTTAGAATATATAAATATCCCTACTTACCAAGTGTATATCTACTTAAATTTGTATGGAAAGTTTATAACAAACTCGAAAAAAACACGCCTAATATTGCTCATACGCACAGTGAGAAAAAGTAGCATTCTAATGTTCAAAGAATTATATCTCATAAACTATTTGTCTGATCAATAAAACTTCAATTAAAAAACAAAGTGGAGAATGTACACTAGGGATATAACTTTTTTTGAGTGCAAAATACCACCCCAGTAACATGTGGGAAATGTTGTTCTGATAAAATTTTAGGTTGATTCGGTGAAAAAAGTTTTCGCACCGAAAGAGATTTCTAAAGTGGTAAAACTTTGAATTTAAGTTTTTTAAAAATTATTGTTGTACACTCCAACAAAAAAATTTTGATAGATACTAAATTTTAAAAATAATTTTATTATTTTTTACGTGAATAATTAAAAATCCAAGGTAATTTTTCCAAAAAAATTTAGTAAAATCCTAGAATTTCTTGTTAGCTTAATCGCGTCAAAAAAGTTGTAAATTTGCAATTTTATTGGTAAAAAGTTTAAAAATTACAAAAATATCGTAATTGTTACTAGAAATTCTCGTAAATAGGAGGTAGCAAGAAACTCTAGTAAAATCACGAGAATTTCTTGTAAGATTTATAGTGTTAAAAAGGTTGTTATTTTACAATTTTTTTGGTAAAAAGCTTGTAAATTTAAAAAAAGCTTGTAATTTTTACTAGTTATTCTCGTAAAATAGGAGGCAGAAAAAATAAAAATTGAAAGCTTTTCTTGCCATTTTACAAGTTTTATTTTAGTCTAATTTCACGGAATGAATTTTTACAATTTAAAACAGGAAAAATTTCTCAGAATCTTTTACTCTTCCAATAGAAACAAGTTAAAGATTTACAGACGGTCAAGACCGATCATATAATACCCTACACCTGTGCTTCCCGAAAAATCAGTCCCAATTTCAAACATGGACCGATTGGATCTACCTTTTGTGTAATCTTTAATAAGTGTAAAAAAACACCAACAAACCAAATTTGAGTGAAATAGGCCAATAAACCGCTTTAACTGAATATAGGGCGAAATTTTCATATGAGGCCTAAATCCAAAAATGGTCCTATTAAAATCAGATTTTTTTATGTTATTAAAGTAAGCGTTTAACACACACAACCAAAATTTTAATAAAATATTTTCTGTTTTCATGAAATTTTGGAGATTTATGTGAATATCGGGAAGGTGGCTACAAGAAGAACTTGTCCGATTCCTTTAAAACTCAGAATGGTTATTATTGAATACAAAACACATTTACCTGCCAAATATCTATTATGTAAGGATATCTATTAGAATGCGGTTATTAGAGTCATTTGAGTCAAATTTAAAGCGGACCTTTGTGAGGGGGCTAATTCTAAACATAGATCGATTTTTTCCAATTTCAATAGGCTGCGTCCTTAGACCAAAGTAAGCTAAGTTTAAAACTTCGTTCAAATCAATTGATAATTGCGACCTGTATCGTGTTTTTAACGTTTAAATGGACGGACGGATTGACGGACATCGCTAGAATGACTTAAAATGTTATTACGATCGGTATACTTGAAAGTGGGTCTGGGACCAATATTTCGGGAAGTTACAAACATCAGCACAAAGTTATTAAACCCTGTACCACAAAGTGGTATAATGTATAAAAATGTCTCAGAATCTGAGACATTTTGTATAAGAAAAATGTTTCAGAATCAGAGACTTTTTTTATAGGAAAATTATCTCAGAATCTGAGACTGTTTCTACTTTAAAGATGTTTCAGGATCTGAGACTTTTTCTATAGGAAAAGTGTTTTTGAATCTGAGACTTTTTCTAAAGGAATTATTTCTCAGAATCGAAGACTTTTCTTAGCAAAAATGTTTCAGAATCTGAGACTTTTTCTATAGGAAAAATAACTCAGAATCTGAGACTTTTTTAAAAACAAAAATTTCTCAGAATCTGAGACTTTTTCTATAGGAAAAAGGTCTTAGAATCTGAGACTTTTTTTACAGGAAAAATGTCTCAGAACCTGCGAGTTTTTCTAAAGGAAAACTTTCTTGGAATCTTTGACATTTTCTATAGGAAAAATGTCTCAGGATCTGATAGGAAAAATGTCTCAGAAATAAAAAATGTATCAGAATCTGAGACTATTTCTATAGAAAAAATGTCTCAGAATTTTTCTATAGGAATGTTTCAGAATCCTGTTTCAGAATCTTAGACTTTTTCTATATGAAAAATGTCTCAGAATCTGAGACTTTTTCTATAGCAAAAATGTTTCAGAATCTGAAACATTTGAATTTTTACTACAAAATATTTTTCCAATAACAACAATTCTAAGATTCTGAAAAATTTTTGGAAAGAAAAAAAAAAATAAAAAATTGTAAAAAAAATTTCATTTAGTTATTTAGAACTAGTTCCATAATGCATTACATGGAACAGATATGTAACCGCTAAACAATCGCGGAATCTATTCATGTACCACTGTATGCAACATATTCTATAATAGATTCCGTAGAATAGTTAAGAGTTCTAGTTTGTAGGAAAAGGATGCATTGCTTTCGTGACAATCCCAAAAAAAAAAAATCATCAATGATGCAACGCATAGCAAAATCGATTGCAGGGTAGTATATAAGATTCCACAATCGATTTTTTTGAATCCAAATTTTTCTAGGAAATAGCTCAAAATACGGATTTTTAAAAATATTTTTAAGTTTGAGCCTAATTGGATGACATCAGTTTCAAAAACGTATCTCTTTTTAGAAAAATATATCAAAATATGAAAATTGTTCTATCAAAAAAATATAATAAAATCTGAAATCTTGACTATTCTATTTGATGTTCCACTTCTGCCATTCTCTTTCCAAATTTCCCGATCGTAATGAGCGGCATCAGTATGGGACATATCACTATTGGATGGATGTTAAAAAAATTCTATATTTTCTCGGAATTCAGCTATGTATATTTGCCTTTTTTAATAATATAGTTTCTAGGTATTTCTATTTATTTGATTAAACGGGAGTTTTCTATTATATCTATTGTATTGATAAACAATCTAAATAAAATACTTAATATTATGTTCGACATTTATAAATGTATATTGGCGCCAAAGATAAATCATTAAGATAAACAGTGTCTTACATTGAATATTAACCGAAAATCTTTTGCTAGTATATCACACATACACCATCTCATATACAAACAAACACAAGTCAATACTCGTATGTGTATGCATTTATACATTGAAAATCAATTTTAAGCAACAAAAGGAAACGGAAATGAATTTGAAGTTTTTCCTACCGTTAACAAAGTACATGATGCTTAACTCGTAAGTGAAGAGTATATCTCAACTGAAATCAATACAACTTAAAAAATGAAATTAAAAATAAAAGAAGAAAAGTGGTTCCCTGCAAACAAAACAAATGATTGACATGTGTTGCTGATGTCTTGGGTTAAATGAAAGGAATCGCGGTATGAATGAGTCATGAGTTTATAGAAAAAATATAAAAAAAAGCTAACAGCAAAACTGATATCAAATCTGGATAAAACAGGATGTCAAAAAAAAAGTTTCTCATTTTTTTGGTATGAAAAGCGACACTTGGACGCCGGTTAAGGAAAAAAATGGAAAAACCGCCTACTTTGAAAGAGAAGACAAAAAGAATTACAAACTTTATGATGTTGTTTTGCAATACTGCTGATTCTACTTTCACATACGCATTAAAAGCTAATAGAGCAAAGCAATGAAAGTAGCTGTCATCATAAGATAAGACAAGATATAAACTTAATAGACTTGTTAAACATACGCTCGAGTGACCTTACAAACATACAGACACACATACTTACATACACACTTACGAAGCATTTATATGTGTGTGTTACTTGTGTATGAAAGTATGCGTTTGGTAGTACTTTACCATTATAGTTAGAAAATGCTAAAAGTTTTGTAATAGTTTTTGTGGTAAGATGAGTAAAAAAATAATAGAGCAAAAATAAAAAAAAAAAAATATGTTTTGCCTTTCACTTTCTATTTACTGCAGTAAAACTCATAAAAAGCCTTGTGCTGTTACCGCTACTTTTTTTCTTTTTCTGAGGGTGTTTAAAAATTTACAAGGGAAGTTGTCTAAGAAACAAGTGCTCAAAATCAATATCTTATACTGATAAATGAACCCAAACCTGAATTTAATTTGATCCAACGATCTACGATTAGTTGCTCCAATTTCTTAGACGACAATTTGATCCAACTATTCCAAATTAGTCACATATTTCAAATATAAAGTTTTAATTATAGAAACAAATTGTTAAAAATGCTTTAGGAAAGAAATAAAATGTTTGAAGAATGTTTAAGTATCAAATTTTCAAAGTTTTTTTATGTCGATTTTTTTTTTATGACACACGGCCACCGGAACTTCGTTACCGGTAATGTTAAATACCGAATAATAGAAGGATTAGGATTAGAGTCCCGATTTATAAATTTTTTTTCCCCTAACGAGTCGTTATTTTATTAAATTGTGGACATTTAAGTTTTTCATAAAAACGGTTTTAAATAATTTAAACAATACAATAAAAATAACGACGCTGGCCTGGTATCATATTCGTTCCAGTGAAAAATTATATTCACTAATTTCGAGCAATTACAACTGGTAAAAATTTTTATAAAAATAAATTTTAAATTCTAATTAATTTTTATTAAAAAATAAAAATTGTTTTATTCGACCCTTAAAATATTATATCGTCGAACTATATTCAATAAATGCCAACTCGAAAAAGCTTACTGTTCAGGAGAGCTAAAAAACTAGTTATTTCGCATATTATTGTAACAAAAAACAATGTACCTTCCATAAGATGGTTTAAATATTCTAAATAATTTTTACATATGCCAAAAAATTTATATATTGCTCTTGTTTGCGTATTTTTCAGAGTTGGCATTTATTACTATGACAAAAAACCAATATTTTTGTAGAGTTGGCATATTTTGTCGGAAAATAAAAATACATTTTTTTTTTTTAAATTTTTATAATTTGTTTTTTTTTGTTTTTATTATCCTGAGTACGGTAATTGCAAAAACTGAAACAAAAATTAAAAATCTTTGCATATTTTTAAAAGTTTCTAGCTCCGAAAGCCTTTTAATCTCTGGGTGGTCAACTTTGGCACTCTGTAACTTACGCTGTATTGTAACAGGGTCACTCCAAACTAGCTATTTTGAGAGCTTATATCATTGACTTTATTTGCCCCACGCATAATGTTTCAATCTGATAAATAGTTTGAAAGTTACATAAATATAAGCAATTTTTTTTTTGCAAACACTATTTACCGATATTTTCAAAATGGCAATATCTCGAGAACCAGTCATTAGATATCAAAATTTTTTTAAAAAAAATTTTTGAAAAATTTTTGGAAATTTACAATGGGAGTTGGCATTTATTTTCACCAAAAAAATATGTACTTTGAGTTAGCATAATAACAAAAATGGATGTAAAACGACAACAAATTATTTTTTTGCTCTGAAATTTTTATGACAGATAGGTAATACATAGGGGAGCTATTTGCCATCGGAAACTCATTTCGGTCAAATTTGAGTTGGCATATTTTGAATATAGGTTCACGATATTTAGAGTAGGTTTTTTTCTACACTCAAAATAATACATTGTTAGATTTACTAATTTTTTTTTGCTAATGCTGGTTAGCTAACTTTTAGCAAATTTTTAGTTGACATTAGCATGTTAGCAAAAATATCTTGTAAACTTCATTTAGCGCATTAGCAATTTTAAACAAAATTTGAACTAATTTTTGTTGCTAAATTTAAAATTGAGTTCCCGGGTGAAAATGACCATGTATGTTCATATATGATGCATATATGGATGTCCATACATGTGCATATCCGTAATTTGAGGGTACATGTACATTAATGATCATACATTGTCATACATGAATTTGTATGTAAAATTTTTTTTATGTATTTTTTTCCATAAAACGTCTATTAATTGAAATTTGTTCAACTAAAAATAATTTGTACTAATTTATGACACTGATTTCTTAATAAAAACTAACGAATATTTTAAAAATATACTTTGGACTTTATGATAATCAAAGCTTCGAAGAATTAACCACTTTTCGAATGAATTCACAAATAAAATACATTCGATTTTTATAGTCACTGAATACAATTATCTTTAAATATCAATATTTCTTGGAATGGATTCGATTTTTGCCATTAAATAGAAATATAACAAATCAAAAAATTATAATACATAATTATAATTAGAGCCTGAGCTCGACTGTCTTTACAGAAAAACAATAATTTAAATAGAATTCTTGTTTATGAGAATTTTAAAAACTGAATGCATTCTTTATTTCATTTATTTATTATTCAAAAGACTTTTAAAAATCGAATTTACAAAAACTTACGCATTCAATTTCAAAGTCGAATGAAAAAGAAACCGAATTCATTCTATATTTTAAAATCAAATGTATACTCTAATTAAAATGATTTCAGTTTCCTACTATAAATTGGGTAAATTTACACAAATTGCGTAATTCTACTTAAAAATATGGGAAATTTACTCAATTTATAGTATTTTTTGAATTTGTTGAAATTTACCCAATTTATAGTAGGAACCTGGACTCATTTTTTTAGGTTGTAAATTCATTCGATAAATTGTGATTGGGAAATGCAATCTTTAAAGTTTAATTCAGAACACAAAATCTTATTAAGGGATGAAATCCTTCGCAGCTATGACAGTAATTCCGTCAGAGTGTTCGAATTTTCTTCTAAATTTGGTTGTTTACGTTAGTGCCGTTCATATTCGCCTATAGAATACAAAAATTATAACCAATCCTGATGATGTATGATCATTATTGTCCAACCGAACGACTTTTTTAGACTGAACCCATACATGAACTTCGTCCAATTTTGCAAAGTTCTGCCGAACCAAACCCTAAAAAGAAATTTTTTTAAGACATGTATGCTATGCAGATGCATAGCATATATGAAGGAGTATGACTTATACCTATCCACACATAGTTGCATACATTTACATATATGGAATATTACATTACTTGTGTATGTTCATATATGTTCCCATATATGACATACATTTCTATACATTGCTCATATACTATCATACATGGAATCATGTATGAGCATGTATGAACATTAGGGCGTTTCACCAAAAACTTTTTTTTGGATTTTTGCAACTCTTGAAGCGGAATATGAATTCTTATGGCCTAAAAGATTTTTGAGATTTTTTTCAGATTTTTGGAATGTCGGGATCAACTCGCTCAAATCGATTTTATCAAAAAAATTAGGTTATGAAACATAATTTTTTTTATTTTTTGTTCTCTGGTGCCTTTTTTTAACAAAACCGGATATAATACTTCTTAATGTTGCTAGCCTCCTAAAAAAAAAAATTCGCGGTCAAAATTATAAGTTCAAGGGTCACTAAGATGACCTTAAAAGTAAAAATTCAGAATTTCCCGTGTTTTAACCTCAATAATTCGAGAAATAAGCTATGTATGAACGTCATGTTGAATCCGTTAGATAGGTCTTTAAAACACCTTTCATTTAAAACCAATCTGACTATTGTCACATTTGTAGAAATGTTAAAAAAAATAAAAAACTGGGAAAAACTCATTTTCTCCCCAATTTTATCGAAAATTGAACTGGTGCATTAGGTAGGTTTTTTTTTGTAAAGTTAAAATAATAACTTTTAAAGGCTTTTTATAGATTGTAGTTAGTGTTTCCAAGCCGGTTAACCAAAAAACCGGTTTTTTGTCAAAAAAACCGGTTTGACAAAAACCCGGGTTTCCGGTTTGGAAACACTAATTGCAATCAAAAAAACTTCTTTTAAGTTTATTATTTCAATTTTACAAAAAAACTACTAATGGATTCCCTTCGATTTTCTGTAAAATGGGGGAAAAAATGAGTTTATCTTAGTTTTTTAATATTTCTACTAAAGTGACAAATGTCATTTTGGTTTTAAATTTAAGGTATTAAAAAGACCTATCTAACGGATTCATCATTACGTTCATATATTGCATATTTCTCAAATTATTAAGGTTGGAACACGGGAAATTCTGAATTTTTACTTTAAAGGTCATCTTAGTGACCCTTGAAGTTATTATTTTGACCGCGAATATTTTTTTTTAGGAGGCTAGCAACATTAAGAAGTATTATATCCGGTTTTGTTAAAAAAAGGCACCAGAGAACAAAAAATAAAAAAAAATATGTTTCATAACCACATTTTTTTGATAAAATCGATTTGAGCGAGTTGATCCCGACATTCCAAAAATCTGAAAAAAATCTCAAAAATCTTTTAGGCCATAAGAATTCATATTCCGCTTCAAGAGTTGCAAAAATCCAAAAAAAAGTTTTTGATGAAACGCCCTAATGAACATGTATGAACATACATGGTCATTTTCACCCGGGTTGACCAAATTTTTACAAGCTTTTTTGCTAATATTATCAAAAATAAATGGTAAATTTTTTTTTATTTTTAGAAAATTTAAAATGGCGCTAACTCGGAAACTAAGCCATATAGAGCAAAATGGAGGCCATTTTTGGGTCTCGGGCATAGTATCGCCGGTCCTCTTCACATGTGTGGACCCTAATGGGTCTTAACTTTGGATGCAAAAAAGTTAGCATTCCCAAAATTTTTACATTGCTCATATCTCGGTAAATATTGCCGACACAACAAAAAGTCCAAAGCATTTTTGTCGCTCTCGACACGTAGAACAAGACCACAAAATAATCAAAAGCTCTCCGAGTAATATCGAGTTTTGTAATTCTCAAAACCCCGGTGGTCACCTAAAATCATGTATCTCAAAAACTAAGCAAGGTAGAGCGGAACGGACACAAATTTTGGATCAAAAACTATGACGATTTTCAAGGAACCCAACTAGGTCTAGGCCCATCGGGGTCTGGACCTATCGGGTCCGAACCCAATAGGGTCCTCAAATGTGTATGAACTAAGTTGAAATAAAAAAATTTCAGTTATCTAATTTTTGGCAAAACATTTTTGCTAACTTTACCAAAAACATTGTGGGTTCAAAATCAGCAAATTTTCGTGTAGGTTTACAAGCTTTTTTTGCTAACATTACAGTTTTTTTTTTTTTGAATGCAGATCGAGGTCATTATTTCCTTTACTAAATAAAACTATGATATTTTAATAGAATAATTTTCAAGAAAATTATTTTTCTGTTTTAAATTTTTTATGTTGGTCATTTTTTGCAAGACTTAGGCTGGATTACTCAATGCTCCGTTATAAAATAACTCTCCGTTAAATTTAACTTTTTCATACAAATATTGACATAAGGCTCCGTTAAATCGGCAGTTAGCAGCTAACTTTTCATTGAGTAATCCGCCCTCAATCGTTTTTGGGCTTTTCTCTCTGACACAGCGTTACCAGGTACTTTTTCCGTTGTCCCCAAAAAATAAAACAAAATATCCCCAAAAATCCCCAAGCAATCAAAAAATACGTTTTTTTTTAATAACATATAATTTTTTTTGTTAATCTTTAAAAAAAATTTCTGGATGGTAATTTTTTAATTTTATTTTGTAGATTTAAATTTAAAAAATCCCCAAACGAGTTTATTAATGGGTTTGACAATGTTAATATGCATTTTTCAAACGATAAATGCACGTTTTACTGAATGCGCTTCGTAATCTCGTTTATTATATTAAAATTATATTAAAAATCGTTGATTATATTAAATTTGGCTTGTTGTATTAAATAGATAAAATTTTGAATATCCCCGAAAAATCCCCAAAATAATTTTTGAAATCCCCATAATAATACCCAATCCCCAAATGAGATTTCTTGTCCTTTTTTCTCTAGTGAAATCCCCAACTTTGGGGATAAATCCCCAAGTCTGGCAGCCCTGCTCTGACACCCGCCAAAAGTGTCGGTCCCCTAAGAGTAGCTCACATGCAAAATATCACTCCGATCGGAGTTTATCTTGTGTCTCCACTTTGAGCCTCAAAATTGGGGGTTTTGCAAAAAAGGACTTTTAAAAAAAATTAAAGTGGGTGGGTTTAGCGAAGCCGCTTTATTAATTTATGGCCAAAGGCGGGCTACGCAGAGAACTTTTAAGACAAAAAAATATAATTTTTGTGATTTTGACCAGCTACTATAGTGGACATAATCCCAGTAATGGGGGTTATGACCATTTGTTACGTGGTCATTATCCCCATAAATCTGGGAATTATGTCCGTTTTTATTGTGATTATGTCCAAATTATTTTCGGTAATAATCCCCACTACCATTATGGGGATTATGACCGAAATGAATTTGGAAATGGGGATTATGGCATGTCACCAAAGTATACTTTGATCCATAATAGATTCCAAGATATTTTAGCGTTATCCGTTTTCCTTGTTAGATTTTCCCTATAGAAAAATTCTCAGATTTTTTCTTTAGAAAAATTCTCAGATTTTTCCTTTAGAAAAATTCTTTGATTTTTCCTTTAGAAAGATTCTTAGATTTTTCCTTTAGAAAAATTCTCATAGTTTTCCATTAGAAAATTTTTTAGAAAAATATTGAGATTTTTGCACTTCTCATTTGTCTTTTTCTTTTCGCCCTGACCTTTTCTGACGGAGTTCCACATGGATTCGCGCCTTGTTCGGTCGCAATGCCTATTTTTGGGAGGGGGGGGGGGGGGGGGGGTAAGTCCGGCCACCAAGTAACTTCTTATTACCCCTATGCTTTGCTTAAGTAACATTATTCCAGGGATGATCTAGCCCTAACGGCCGGCACTGTGATCCATACGAATCTTTTGTAGCAATTGCTTAAGTATACTTCCCTTGCATAATATTAACAACATGAAAGAAAAAGCATTTTCATTTCAAGAAAAATACGTTTGAAAATTGAAATAACTTTCACTTATAGAAAAAAATATTCCTGCCCTTTTAACATACAAAATTACATAGCAGCACTAGTTCAAGTTAGTTTGTTTTTCTTATTTTTCATACAAGTACTTCTAAGAACATGAAAAAGTTACTCTTGTTTTTTTTTGTTTGTTTGTTTTCTTATCTTTTGAAATAACAATTTAGCTTGTCAAACCTTTATGAGTACAAATGTCATGTGTCGGAAATGCTCAACATAGTTGGGGCGATTTATAATACGGACATACACACTCATTATACTACACCAAATCTAGTGGCCATTACTCACACCTCCTCTTTGTGTGTAAGTTCTTTGGTATGATGCCATACGCACTTTTTTTAGCAGAGTATTTTTCATGATTTAGCGATGTTTATCATTTTTATTTTTTGGATATAGAACAAAGTTTTTCTTTATTATTCTTTTGGAAACTTTTATAACTTTCTATAACAATAAGTAATTTTATATTACATTCAATGAAGCTGTTTTAGTCATCAAACTATTCGTTGATGAAAATGTCATCAAACAGTTAATTTTAACCTGCTTAATGTGTGACACACTCCTTAAATAAATAATGTTATTGGATTTGAATTATTTTGTAGTTTTAGAATGTAATGGTACGCTAAAATGTGTAGTTTTAGTCCAAAAAGGAGTTTGTATCATTTGAAAAATTTCAGTCTGAATTAAATTATAAAATGGGAAATTTTCAAAATTTGTTGGGTTGGAACAAGCTCTTTGTCTCCCACTCTTAAAATTTTGGAACTTGATAACAGAAGGTACGAAAACTGTTAGACGAGGAAAATACGATAATGTTAAATTAACATTGTTGGTTTGACAAATAATGCTAACTTTTTATATCGAAAAAGCGCTTAATAAATTTAAAAAAAATGTATCAATTTATAATTTTTATGTTAATATTATTTAATAAATACCTTTAAAAGTGTTTAAAACAAATTCTCAGCAAATAAAAAGTCATTGGATTTCCCGATAATCCACAAAAAAAAACTTTTTTTACAGCTAGATGAAAAAAAACGCTAGCTTTAGTCTGAAAATCGCCACACTGCAACACTTTTTTTTTTGGTTATATCGAACTTAAGGGATTTTTTTTGTTTGATCAAACGTCCAGTTCGATGGCGGACTTAGCAAAGGGAATTTAAGAGAGGGTTTAACAGAAGAAGGGAGACTTCACATATCTTTAAGTATTGATAGTCTTTGGTTGGAAACATCCAGAAATTTCGATCTTGTTCAAAAATTGTAATAAAGCAATTTGCTATAATCCATATCAAATTATATTTTTTACGAGTCACAAGCTGTCCGCACAGCGTATGGTACTCTAAATTTTTATGAAAATATTTATTCCATCATTGTTTATTTTCCTACACTAAAAAAAAAAACATGTCTAATTACACTAGTTCACAAATTCAAAAAAGTTTAAATGTAGAACAGATTAAATAATATATCGGCTGAAGGCAAAATCGCCCCAAAGAAAAATCACCCAAAAAAGAAAATGAAAGTTTGCCCAAAAATTTTTATATAAATTTGAGACATATTTCATATCTATAATATTATTTTTTAGTTAATACACTGAAAAAATTTTTAACCATTTTTAAAGCATGTTGAACTTAATTTAAAAAAAGAAGGGTATGCGAGGGCTCCAAAGATATTAATTCTTCTTCCAAGTATATTTTTTCCTAAAACATAGTAATGCATTTATTTAAATATATCTTGAAAGTAAGTAAAATTGTACTTAATATAAGTTTAATTGTTTTTATCCAGAGGAAAAATATTTTTTTAAAATAAGTAAAAATTTCCTTAAACTTACGGATTCTGTAGACCCTATGGAGTCCCAATGTGAGGACCCTACGGGCCCCAATATATGGGGTACGCCCATGAGTATTTGCGTACACTATTATAGGGTCACTATTGATTTTGATCCAAATTTTGGTCAGAATCGCTCTATCTTGCTTAGTTTTCGAGATATGGGAATGGGGTCTTGAGAAATTTGATCATGAAATAACTCGAAAACTATATCTCGGAGGGCTTTCGGGTCTTCGGCGGTCTTATTCTACAAGTTACTACAAAAATTCTTTTAGAATTTTTTTCGTATCTGCAGTATTTGCAGAGTTATAGGCATTTGAAAATACCGCGAAAATCGAAATTTGGATTTAAAGTTAGGGTCTCATGGGGTCTCCAGATGGGGTCCCCAGATGGGGTCCCCAAAATACCTAAAGTATTTTTTCCTTAAGATAAGTAAATTCTTTCTTAAACTGATGAAGATATGGATTCAAATAAAGTCAGTGAAATCAATAAAATAAAGATTACTTTTTTCTAAAATTAAAACAAAAATTGATTAAATTAAACAAAATGCGTTTTGGAATTAAAGAAACGTACTTATTTGATTTAATGTCTTGAAAATGTCTATACTATTTTTAAGTAAGTTACGTACTTAATTATTTTTTTTGCACACAATTTAAATTTTTTTCTTTTAAGTAAAACAAAATTTTTTAATAAACGCTTTTTTTCTTAAATGCAATCAATTCGCCATAAATGTAAAGAATATTTTACTTAATTTAAAAAAAACAAATTAAGGAAAACTCTTGTGCTTTTTTAAGTATGTGCATATACTATATTCAAGTTTATTTGCTTTGTTTTAAGAAACACCACCTTATATTAAGATAAGTTGAAGTAAATTCAAAAAAAATTGTTTACTTAAATTAATAACAGTGTTTATTTAATTTCAGTATAGTTATTTTTTTCAGTGTAGAGATCCTGAGATATATTTTAATCTAACAAGTTAAAAAATACCATCTTTTATGTATACAAGCACACAAAAATTGCATTTGAAGTAAGTAAGTCGCACTTATACCCCTTGTGCTCTAACTTTTTTTATAAATTTCTATTTAGAGCACAAGGGGTTCAAGTGCCTTATATTTAATAATGAGAAAAAAAGGGGTTAAAGTTAAATTGCAATAAAAAGTGTTAGGTACTATCGAGTATATTATTTTTAAGGTAATAGAGCTCCTGAGATATATTTTAATCTAACCAGTTAAAAAAATACCGTCGTTTACACCCTTTTGCACCAAAAAATTGCATCTGAAGTAAGTAAGTCGCACTTATACCCCTTGTGCTCTAACTTTTTTTATAAATTTGTAAATTCGTACAAGGAAAACCACATTTTAATAAGAAAATCTGTAATGGTTCTTTCCATGACATCATTGGGCTCATCTTCATCTTCATTAGGGCATCCCGTCAAATCTAAACTTTCGAATTTCGTATCATAATACCTGCCGAACGATGGCCATGGAGTAGCTAATTGTGGGAAAATTTATCAAAATTTTTGCTAGGTCATATTCAGCCGGCAACTAGCGGTCAAAGTTTGTAAAAAATGGCATTTTTCGACAAAATGTTATATCCGAGTTATTTAACCAAATCTGACTCAAAAATTAGATGATATCTAGTATATTATTATTAGATGATATCTAGTACATTATTTTTTAGTTAATAGAGTTCCTGAGATATATTTTTATCTAACAAGTTAAAAAAATACCATCTTTTGCAAATGCAAGAACCCAAAAATTGCCTTTGAAGTAAGTAAGTCGCACTTATACCCCTTGTGCTCTAACTTTTTTATAAATTTCTAAATATATGAAAAATCGGTAGTCATACGTAAAAGGAAAACCACATTTTATTACGAAAATCTTCAATGGTTCTTTGTTGCATTTTTTAGTCGTTGTAATCAGATTCCTTGACATCATCGGGCTCATCTTCATCCTCATTAGGGCGTCCCGTCAAATCTAAACTTTCGAATTTTGTGCCGTAATGCCTGCCGAACGATGGCCACGGAGTAGCTAATTGTGGGAAAATTTATGAAAAATTTTTGCAAGGTCATCTTTAGTTTAGTCGGCAACCAGCTGTCAAAGTTAAAAAAAATTACGTTTTTGGACCAAAATGCGTATCCGAATTATTAAACCAAATCTGGCTCAAAAACAAGGAAGTTTTGGGTACTTTATTAGAAAAATATTTAAAAAATTCCAAAATAGCGATTTTGGTCCACAGATGCTGATTTTCAAACAAAATTTGTCTTAAAAGTCGAAAAATGTTGAGAAGTTTATGTGGAATATATATAAAATATAAAAACACGATTTTGGTCCAAAAATGGTGATTAGCATCTGTGGACCAAAATCTTTGATCAGCATTTTTGAACTAAAATCGTGTTTTTTTATATTTTTTTAATATATAAAATGCTTTACATTTTCAAAGTTTTGAGACCAATTTGGATAAAAAAAAATAATTTATATGTTCAAAAATCAGCATCTGTGGACCAACATTTTTTCTTGTATTTTTTTATATTTTTCCTATAAAGTACGCAACAATTCCTAATTTTTGAGCCGGATTTGGTGAAAAAATTTGAACATGAATTTTGATTGAAAAACGCCATTTTTTCAAATTTTGACCGCTGGTTACCGACCTAAGATGTTCTTGCTAAATTTTATTACTATTAATACACGAACTTCTAGGACTTCAACCACTTTGTCCACGTAAAAAATTAAATTTTAATAATTGCTTGGAGCACAAGGGGTTTAAGTGCTCGTATACCCCTTGTGCTTCAAGCAAAACAGGTATTTTAGTAACAAGAGCTAAAAATTGTCGCCATATCTCGCTAACGAATAAGAATTTTACATTGAGCTCTTGTGCTCTAAACTTCTGTGAACTTCACCTACTAATTCCATATGTTAACTCAATTTTTTTAAAAAAGTCACTTGAACCCCTTGTGCTTTGAGCCCCTCATATTAAAAGTTACCCAAAGTTTTTGCCCACATTTTCATAGTTTTTGGGCAAAATTTCGAAATTAAAAAATTGTGTGATTTTTCATTAAGAAAAATTGCCCAAAATCAAAATAATAAATCATTAATATGTGAACTTAATGTGGTCGTCGACCGATGTTTCAATTCGTTTTAGGACAAATAAATACAACATTATATCTTCAGCAAAACATAATTATGATTTAAAATGTTGGGCAAGAGTACAAGATTCGCAAGCAGTTTTCTTAAAATTTAAACCATTTAATCAATAAAATTGTTATATTACACTTTTCAGGCGCGGATCCAGCTCTTAGGTTTGGGGGGGGAAATTTTTTTTTGCTCAAATTTTTTTTTTTGCAGGGAACTTTAGGACGAATTTGAATCATTGGTTAAGGTTGTTTACTGTTCAACTCTTATTTATTTGATTTTTTCTATAGAAACATTTTCAAATTTTAAAAATGTATTCCTATAATAAAAAAAACTTAAATGTTTGATATTTTGAAAAACCCAGATTCTGACATAATTATCTAATAGAACGTTTATGATTCTGAAACGTTATCCCAATAGAAAACTTCTGAAATTCTGAGGCATTTTTATACAGAAAAGCTTTTAAAATTTATACAAAAATATTTTAAGTAAGTTTATTCTAGCTCGAGGGCATTATTTCCTTTATTTATTAAAGCTATGATATATTTATAGAATAATTTTCAAAAAAATATTCTATGAGAATATCAAAGTCTAATAAATAAGCGAGCTAGAATAAACATACTTAAAATATAATATTTTAAAGTGAAAATGTAACGATTTTAATTTTTGAATTAAAATTAATCAGAATTTATACAAACATTTTTTAATTCTGATACACCTTCATATACAAAATTCTCAGATACTTATGCAATTCTCACACCAAAAATTTCTATATTTAGAAAAAAATTTCGTAAAGAAAAAATCTCAGATTTAGTGAATTTTTTTTCCCATTGAAAACTTCTTAGGTTGTGAAACATTAAAAATGTATAAATAGTCTAAGACAATTTTTATAGAAAAAGTCTTGGATTCTGAGCTATTTTTCCTATCGAAAAAGTAATAGATTTTAGAATATTTTTTTAATATTAAGACTCAAAAATTCTGAGATATTTTTAATATCAAAAAAATCGGAAATTTTTTCTAGGATTCTATTACTTTTTTCCTATAGAAAAGGTCTTATTGTTAGCTTTTTCTATTAAAAAGTCTTACATTCTGAGACATCTTTCCAATAAAAATAATCTGAGATTCTGAGACATTTTTCCTAAGAAAAAATACTTAGGTTTGGAGACATTTTTCCGATAAAAGTCGCAGATTCTGTATAATTTTCCTATAGAAAAAGTCCAAGATTCTATTAAATTTTTTGTATAAAAAATTCTCAAATTTTCCCTGAAGAAAATTTTCTTTTACATTTTTCTATAAAAAATTTAAGATTTAAAAACAATTTTTCTAGAGAAAACTTTTAAGATTCTTGAAAATTCTAGAAAAATTTCTCACTCATGATTTCATTTCCTGTTTTCTTTTTATACAGAAGAATTGTTAAATTTCAATATAGAAAATTCTCAGATTTTTCCTATAAAAAACTCTCAGATTTTTCCTATAGAAAAACTGTTAGATTTTTCATATAAAAAATGTCAAAATTATAAGATTTTTCCTATAAAAAAGTTCTAAGAAAAATTCTCAGCTTTTTTCTATAAATTTCCCAATTATTCATTTAGAAAAATTAAAAATTTTTTCGTCTAGAAAAATTCCCAAATATTTCGTCTAGAAAAATTTTTGTATTTTTTATAAAGAAAAGTTTTAATATTTTTCTGACTTTATGACATAGAAAAATTCGAACATTCAGAAACATTTAAGGATTCTTAGACATTTTTCATAGAAGAATTTCTATAAAAAAATTTCTCCTATAGAAAAATTTCACAATTTTTCCTATAGAAAAATTCTCAATTTTTTCCCTAAAAAAAAAATTCTCAAATTTTTTCATAAAGAAAATTTTAACCTTTCCACAACATTTTTCCTCTAGCAAAATTTTAAGATTCTTTAAAATTTTTCATAGAACATTTTTTTAGATCCTTGGTCATTTTTCATAGAAATTTTTTTTAAGATTATTTCTTTTTCACTCTCCTTCTTCCCTCTTCTTTTCTTCTCTTTCTTTTCCTTTCTTTTTTCTGCTTTTTTCTTTTTTTCCTTTTTCCTTTTTCTTTCTTTCGAATTCGGTTTGGGGGGGGGGGGGAATTTCCTTTTTCCCCCCCGTGGATCCGCGCCTGCACGTTTTGGCGTAATAAAATATGGAATTAATTCTCGTGATTTTACAAGGTTTTTTCCAAACTCCTATTTTTAAACAACTCCTAGTTAAAATTGAATTCTTAACATGATAATGTTTTTAGGCTGGTGTCTAATTTAAAACAAGTTGCAGGACGCCACCTCAGTTTGACTATATAAGCTAACGATTAACATAAAAGAAAATAAGAATTATTGTTTTCATTTTCTTAAAACCAAAAATTTTATTAAGATGGGTTCGTAACTTAGATAAGAATTCACCTCGTGGTGAATAAAAAAATATTCACCAGCTGGTGAATAAAACGTAACATAATTATTTTTCATCAATATTTTTTTTTCATCAATATTTTATTTTCATCAATATTATTTTTCATCAATATTTTTTTTTTCATAATATTTTTTATTCATCAATATTTTTTTGTTTCATTTATAATTTTATTTTCATCAATATTTTTTTTTATCAATTTCATCAAAGCTGGTGAATAAAACTTTACATAATTATTTTCATCAATTTTTTTTTTTTTTTTTCATCAATATTTTTGTTTTTTCATCAATATTTTTTTTTCATCTATGTTTTTTTCATCAATTTTTTTTATTATCAATATTTTTTTCATCAACATTTCTTTTCATCTTTATTTTTGGTCATCTTAATTGTTTTCATCAATATTTTTTTTATTATTATTTTTTTTCATCAATATTTTTGTTCATCTATATTTTTTTTTTCAGTAATATTTTTCATCAATATTTTGCTTCATCAATATTTTTTTTACATCAATATTTTTTTTAAGCAACATTTTTTTTGTATCAATATTTTTTTCATCAAAGCTGGTGAATTAAAGGTAAGATAATTATTTTTCATCAATACTTTTTTTTCATCAATATTTTTTATTTTCATCAAAATTTTTTTTTATTAATATTTTTTTTCATCAATATTGTTTTTTAGTGTCCAACCGAACAGTTCGGCCAAAAAACTGTATTGGCCAAAAATCAATATTTGCAAGCATTTTTAACAGCTTTTTCTGATGGCCGTTTGTTTAGGCGATAGAAGACAATTCTGACTTTCAAATTTAATGGCGAGGACGAACTTAAGCAATAATTTAGATGTTCTGTAACCGAACGTTCGGCCGAATTGAAAAAAGTTCGGTTACCGAACTTCGAAATTGCGGCTTAACTTCGTGCTCGTTCTTAAATTTTACACTCAGAATCGTCTTCCATCGCGCCAACAATCCTACCCCATATAAAAAAAGTGCACTCAAAAAAATACGTTAGTAGATTTACTATTTTTTTTTTTGCTAACGCTAGTTAGCTAACTTTTAGCAAATTTTTAGTTGAGATTAGCATGTTAGCAAAAAATTCTTGTAAACTTCATTTAGCACATTAGCAATTTTAAACAAACTTTGAACTAATTTCTTTTGCTAAATTTGAATTTTCAGAAAACTTAAAATGGCGCTATCTCGGAAACTAAGCCAGATAGAGCAAAATGGAGGCCATTTTTGGTTCTTAGAATCTCCACATGTGTGGACCCTAATGGGCCCTAACTTTGGATCTAAAAAAGTTAGCATTCCCGAAAATTTTAAAATGCTCATATCTCGGTAAATATTGCCGACACAACAAAAAGTCCAAAAGTGTTTTTGTAGCTCTCAACACGTAGAACAAGACCGTAAATAGTCAAAAGCTCTCCGAGTAATATTTTTGAAGTTATCGAGTTTTTTAATTCTCAAGACCCCAGTGGTCCCCTATAATCACGTATCTCAAAAACTAAGCAAGGTAGAGCGAAACGGACACAAATTTTGGATCAAAAACTATGACGATTTTTAAGGAACCCAACTAGGTCTAGGCCCATCGGGGTCTGGACCTATCGGGTCCGAACCCAATGGGGTGTTCGGATGTGTATAAACTAAGTTAAAAAAAAAAATATTTAGTTAACTAATTATTGGCAAAACATTTTTGCTAACTTTAGCAAAAAAATTGTGGGTTCAAAATCAGCAACTTTTCTTGTAGGTTTACAAGCTTTTTTTGCTAACATTACAGTTTTTATACCCTACACCACACTGTGGTACAGGGTATAATGAGTTTGTGCTGATGTTTGTAACTACCCGAAATATTGGTCCTAGACCCACCTTTAAGTATACCGATCGACTCAGAATCACTTTTTGAGTCGATTTAGCGATGTCCGTCCGTCCGTCCGTCCGTCTGTCCGTCCGTCCGTCTGTCTGTCTGTCTGTCCATGTAAACGGTGTAAACACGATACAGGTCGCAATTTTTAATCAATTGACTTGAAATTTGAAACTTAAGTCTCTCTTGGCCCAAGGACGAAGCCTATTGAAATTGGAAAAAATCGGTCCATATTTAGACCTAGCCCCCATACAAAGGTCCTCTTTAGTTTTGGCTCAAATGACTCTAATAACCGTATTGTAGAAGGTATCGCTTTGAAATTTGGATGGTAAACATGTTTTGTCTTCACATATCATCATTTCGAATTTCAAAGAAATCGGACCAGTTCTTCTTGTAGCCCCCATACAAACCACCTTCCCGATTTTCACATAAATGTCTCAAATTTCATGAAAATAGAAAATATTTAATTAAAATTTTGTTTGTGTATGTTAAACGCGTACTTAAATAACCTTATCAAACCTGATAATCATCGGACCAGTTTTGGACTCAGGCCCCTTGTGAAAATTTCGCCCGATATTCAGTTAAAGCGGTTTATTGTCAACAAATAAAAGCCTATTTCACTCAAATTTGATTTGTTAGTGTTTTCTTCACTTATTAAAGGTTTTACAACATATAGATCTAATCGATCCATGGGACCCATTTTCCGGGAAACCTTGGTGTAGGGTATTATATGGTCGGTCTTGACCGACTATAATTTTCTTACTTGTTTTTTTTTTGAGTGTGGTTGAAAGTACTTCCTTATACCAAATTTTTGATAAAATGACGTTTTTTGGCCGAACTGTTCGGTCGGACACTATTGTTTTTTTATCAATATTTATTTTTTACCTATGTATATTTTTTTCATTAATTTTTTTATTGATATTTTTTTTTTATTAATATTTTTTTTTCAATTATATTTTTTTTTGTCATCAAATTATTTTTTGTCACAAATTTTCTTTCATCAATATTTTTTTTTTTTTTCATCAATAATTTTTTTCATAAATTTTTTTTTTATCAAAAACTTTGTTTATCGACAAACACAAACAGATTGATGGATATCATAAGAATGTCTTTGAAACCTTTACGGATCAATAATATATAAATGGGGTCCTCGACCGATATTTCAATGCGTTTTTCTTGGAATGACAAATTAAAATAGCGTTATTTTTTCTATAGAAATTTTGCTTTGGAAAGATCACGAAACATTATCATGATTCAATGGTTTGGGCGAGACTACAAACTTCGCAGATATTTTTAATTTGTAAACTAGTGTAATCGATATATCGACAATGTTGCTTAAATTTTACCGAAATTCGGGGAAAAAGGTAACTTACACTTGTTATTTAAAAAAAAAAAAAAAAAAACATAAAATTCATATCTCCTTTACAGTTTAAGTGTGATCTATTACAAATAAAAAATAAGAGGGTTTTAATAAAACTGTTGAAAATTGTAAAAGTTACATGCATTTGAGTAAAAATGCAGAAATTCAGTTTTTATAAATTTTTAGTTTATCGAGTGTAACGCCAGTTAACAAATTTTGAAAAATTGCTCGAGTCACGATATTTAACATTTATTTTCTATACAGAATCGAGCGCTGAATGCGAAAATGAATTCAAAGTTTTAAAATTGAATAGTTCATGCGAATAAAGACGAATAGACCATTTGTAGAATTTTACAGGGGACAATAAAAACGCAGGAAACGGTTAAAAAATAATATTTTTGTCAACTTTTTGGTATAAGCTTAAAGATTTAAGTCACATCTACCTATATACAAAATTTTAGTAAGGTATTCGAAAGAGAACTTGCCAAAAATTGGACTTCAATTTTTTGCTTAAATGGAAAAAGGGCGAATATCCAAAAAAATGTATTGAAATTTGAATAAAAATGTGTTATTTTGCAGCAGATTTTGACTACATTTTCATGAGACTTGCAAAACTTGACGAACTATGGTTGGTATTTGTTTGTAACACTTTAAGGACTTCAAGGATACACTTTTTAAGGATTGCAAGGACATGCAAAAAAAAATTTTTTTTGTTAATTTTTTTTAATATTCCTGCCACTTGATGCAGTAGTAATTCTTTATGACACTAAATACATTTTTAGGAATTATAATATTAACCCTTGACTGCATATTACGACGTAACATAAAAGGACATGAAAAAATTTTGTTTTTTATTCCTGACATTGGATGCAGTATTAACACCAAATGTTTGTATGTGCTGAGATTGTTTTTTTTTTTTGTACAATTCAAATTTTAGCTAATATCAATTTTAAACTCGCAGCTAAATAATTTTTATATAATATTTTGTTAAGGATGGATATTCGCCCTTTTTGCTTTCCACACTTTAAAGTCTTATAACTCAAGAACGGTAACATTTTTTGCCAATATAATAAGAGTGGTTTGTTCCTCGTAATGTTCTTTTAACACATTGTTTCCGAAAGTAAAATTTTTTTATGTTTTTGTATTGTATTTAATCAAAATTGTGCGTTAGTTCACTCCCAATTTAAACAAAAATATAAAAATATACGAATTATTGCACTTTCAAAGTCATTTTTTTAGCCTTAAAAGTCAAAATTTTCCCAAAATTTCTGCATAGGGTTGTAGGGCTCTGCTAATAAAATGCATTTATGCAAAAAAACGTGTTTGCAAAAAAGTGGTCTATTCGTCCTTATTCGCATGAACTATTCAATTAGAAAAGTTTTCAAAATATTACAAAATTCCATATTTAAAAAATTTATTATATTCATTTATGTCAAAATCACTCAATGATGATTTAATTTGTTTAAAGTTTAAAAAATAAAGCTAATAAAAAACTTTATCAATTCTCTATATAATACTTTTCATAAATATATTGACAACTTTACTTCAATTTAAACAAAATTTAGAAAAAAAGTAAATTCTATTGTAAATTTGACTAACAAAAAGTTCAAAATTTTTAAAATTTTTTATGTAAAATTCAAGTTTGATTTATTTAAAAAAAAACTTGTAAAAGTTACAAGCATTTGAGTAAAAATGCAGAAATTCAGTTTTATACATTTTTAGTTTATTGAGTGTAACAAAAGTTTACAAATTTGGAGAAATGGCTCAATTTACGATATTTCTGATCATCGCCTTAGAATCTATATCGATATATAGACAATTTTAATAAAATCCTTCAAAAATTGTAGAAGTTATATGCCTTTGAACAAAAATGCATAAATTCAGTTTTATTTCGCGTGTGCCGAATAAAAAAAAACGCACAAAAATAACTGCATTTCTATAAAAACTAATTTTCTACATTTTTATTCAAATGCGCGTAACTTTTACATTTTTTAACGGATTTTTTTAAAATACCTCTTATTTTCTTCGTAATAGATCAGACTTGATCTGTAAAGAGAAAAACAAATAAAAAAAAAAAAATTCTGAAATTTTCAATACAATTTACTTTTTTCCAGAATTTCGGTAAAATTGAAGCAAAATTGTCGATTAATAGCTTCTAAGACGGTTATCAGATTCAAAATCGTTGTGTGAAGAAGTGATAAAGCATTTAATTGCCATTAATTTAAAACCAAATAAAATTAAATACACCAATTTTTTCTGGAGATATTTTTACTTAAGTAAAACCACTTTTTAAAAAGTTGAAAATTTGAAAAGTTAGCAACATCTCAAAAACTGTTTTACTTTAAAAGTTATTGGACTTCATATTCGGATTCAGCATAAGATTTTACACGGAAAATCAATATAAAATGTCGTGGATAGAAAGTGCTAAATTATCGATTTTCCATTTTTTTGAGTGTCCTATTAAATAGTGTTCCAAAAAGTCGATTGTTATCAATTGTCAAATTTTCTTTTCTTAAATTTCTTTAGATTTCTCAAACTTTTTGTTTTAATATTTTATTAGATTCTTAATTTATCATCAAGTGATTATATTGATGTCTTGTCTGACATATTGACTTAAAGTTTTTATTTTATTTTTATATTATTTCATGAGACAACTGTTAAGATGATGAACTTTAACATCTTACCAGTTGTCACTTGATGTTGTGGTGGTTGATGTTATTTCTTCATGTGCTAAAAAATACGTGCGTGTCATGTGATGTGGTTTTTCGTGTCATGTGTTGCCTTAGTTCTAAACAAAGTGATGTTTTATCAGTGATGCCATTTTAGCACTTTTAGTGCTAGATCTAGCACTTTTTTTTGGACTTAGCCCTAAAATTTTGGAAAAAAGTGCCAAGTGCTGACTTAGCACTTTTTTTAAATTTTTTAGCATTTTTAGCATTTTTTTTTCAACATTTTAATTTTTTGTTAAAATCTTTTGTAAAAATTTTTAGCCTGCGGCGCTTTCTTCACACCCATATGTATTCAAATCTTTTCAAAAGAACCATCACATTCCAACAACTTAAATTTTATAATTAAAAAGAGCAGACAGACCGAAAGCAAATTTTTCAAAGTCCATTTCGCTTACACTTTAAATAATTTAATGCGCGTGCCCAACTTCCAGGACCCTAAAAATTTTTCTTACTTGGTTGGTAGTTAGACATAATATTTTGTTTTGAAGAGCTCGACATTTTTAGCAATTACTCGCGGTGTGCATTGCAAAAACTGTTAATATTTTCTACTCATATTGATTGACATTGTTGTAATTCTGAATAAAGATTGTTCTGAATTTATTTACAAAATGGTTCAATAATTTCAAAGTAAATAATTTCTATTTTCATAATTAAAAATTGTTGAGACAATTTGTTAAACAAATTTGGGAGTTATTTCATAATGAAATTACTCTCAAACTTAAAAATGTAACAACTTTCAAAAAAATTAATAGGTCTAGCAGATTTGGGAGTTATTTCAAAATAAAATAACTCCCAAAATTTGAATTTTTGGGCCTTATTTCATTGTTTTATTGGGACTTATTTCATCCCAATCCCAATTTGAAATTCAGAAAACCTAATTGAAATTTAGAAATCCCCATAGGAAATTCAGAAGATTAAAAAAAATAGTTTAAATTTAGAAAACCCAATTGAAAAACAGAAAAACTTTTTGAAATTCAGAAAAACCAATCAAAATTTAGAAGACCATTGGAAATTCAGAAATCCAAATTTTAATTAAGAAGTGATTAATTGAAATTCAAAAATTTTCAATGAAATTAAGAAAACCCAATTGAAATTAAGAAAACGCAATTGATATTAAAAAAAAAATAAATTGAAATTCAACAAACTAAAATTAAAACTAAGCAAATATGTGTACAGTTATTATTAAAAGTCATTATTTGTGGATTTTATAAAAGAAAAAATTAAAAAAAAAATCTAGCACTTTTTTTTGGTCTGTAGAGCATTTTAGCACTTTTTTTTCTGCTATTTAGCATTTTTTCAAAATTATATTATGGCAACACTGTGTTTTATTTGATTAGTACACTTAAAAAATGCCGCAGAGTTTTGTACTCTTGCCCAAAAAATTAAATCATGATAATGTTTTATTTAATAAAAACTTTTTACGAATAACCCTCACATATTTGCAAAAAAAAATATGTAAAAGGGTTAAAAAAATTATCAGAAGAAAAGAACTCCAAGAAATTTCTCAAATTTATCAATATTTACAAAAATTTGGAAAAATAATAACTCTGGCAAATTACAGAAAAACTCTGCTAATTTAACAGAGTTCACCGTACTTTTCCAGCTAGCAACATTACTTGGTAATTTTACTAAAAAACTCTGTAAAATGACTTTATAGTAAAATATTGGTTAAATATTAGCCTCTTTTGACAGAAAAAAACTCTATTTTTTTACTATAAAACTCTGTAAAATGTTTTGGACAAAAAAACTGTTAATTAACAGAGTCTCTAGTAAAATATTGGTTGAATAAAGCACCATTTAGCAAAGAAAAACTATGTTAATTTACATATGTTTGTAAAATGTAATTGATGCAACCAAAATTTTATAGAAAAAACTCTGTAGTTAAATGCAGTTTATTTTGGAATTTTCTTTTTTAAATTTTCTGTGAAATTAATGTTTAAAATACAGACAAAACTTTGTTTTTGGTTAAAAAAAATACAAAGTATTTTGCTAAAATCTGTACTTTTGCAGTAATATCTGTTAATTATCTGTAAAATAAAGATTACAAGGTTAAAAGTAATATAACAGATAAAACTTTGTATTTTACAGAGTTATTATTTTAAGTGCTAGAACAAATCAGAAAATACAAAAAATAAGTCAGAAAAATGCAGATATATTCAGAAAAAATCACAAAATTCAGAAAGACAAACAACTAGAAAATTTAGAAAAATCTGAAAATATAAATTTTTTTTTATTTATCTATATATATAATTTCCCTATTTGTGTGTTCCTCTTTTTTGTCTATCCAGAGCTTTTTTAAGCCCACTGATGAGCTACAAAGCTGATAATTGGCATGCGTATAGTAAAACACCTGGGGCAGATCCTAACGTAGCCGGATTTCCGATTTTTTGCCTGTGGGCGGAGAAATAAGTCAAAATGTGGGCGTGGCAAATTTCAATTTTTTGACATTTTTGCTTAATTTAAAGCCCCCTAATGACTTAGGAAGCTGAAAACTTCCTAGAATATAGTCCTAACAATGGCGCATATCCCCAAGTAGTCGGATTTAAAATTTTCGGAATGTGGGCGGAGAATTGAGGAGAAAAGTGGCGTGGCAAAATTGGGATTTTTTAACATTTTTAATTCTTTTGAAGCCCCTAGTTGACTTAGGAAGCGGAAAATTGTATAGCATTTTTTTTAACAATGAATCGTATCCTGAAGTAATCGGATCTAAATTTTTTAGACTGTGGAAGGAGAATTAAGAGAAAAATTGGGCGTGGCAAAATAGTGTTTTTTAATATTTTAACTAATTTGAAGACCTATGAAGATGAAAATTGACATTTTTGATTATTTTAAAGTCCTCTAATGACTTAGGAAGCTTAAAATTTCCTAGCATATAGTCCATTCGATTAAGCATATTCTGAAGTAGTCGAATTTAAATTTTTCTACTGTGGGCGGAGAATTAAAAGGAAAATGAGGAGTCACAAAATTGGGATTTTTAACATTTTAACTTCTTTTGAAGCCCTCAAAGTAAGCGGAAAATGCATAGCGTATAGTCCTTACGATATAGAATGTCCTGAAGTAATCAGATTTAAAATTTCTCGACTGTGGACGGAGAATTAAAAGATAAAAGATCGAAGAAAAATTGGGTTTTTAATATTTGAAGACCCCCAATGTCTTAGGAAATTCCCAATTTAATTGGGAAGATCAATACGAACCTGAATTTTTGATATCCAGTGTATGGGTGGAGAATAAGAAAGGCAGAGGGCGTGGTAAATTTATTTCCATCTATTTTCTGTATATATAATTTTTTTTTTGTGTTTCTCTTATTTTTTGTGTATCAAGCCCTTTCGAATCTCATTGATCGACTTAGGCTGGCTTACTCAATGTTCCGTTATAAAATAAATCTTCGTTAAATTTAACTTTTTCATACAAATTTTGACATAAGGCTCCGTTAAATCGGCAGTTAGCAGCTAACTTTTCGTTCAGTAATCCGCCCTTAAAAGCTTAAAATTGGCATGTAAATAGTAACACACCAGGGACAGATTCTAACACAGCCGGATTTTTTGCCTGTGGGCGGTGAATTACGAGAAAAAGTGGACTTGGCAAAATTATTTTTTTTTTTAACATTTTAGAGTATTTTTAAGCTCCGCCCCGCCCTAATGAATTAGGAAGCTGAAAATTCCTAACTATGATGCATATTATAAAGTAGTCCGCTTTAGCATTTTTGGAATGAAGACGGAGAGTTGAGAGGAAAAAGGGGCAAGGCAATATTGTGTTTTATTTTTTTTTAATTTAACTAACTTTAAAGACCTACGCAGCCGAAAATTGGCAAGCATATTGTCCTGACACTGGAGCATATCCTAAAGTAGTTAGACTTTCAATTTTTGGACTGTGGACGGAGAATTAAAAGCGAAAAGGGGCGTGGATACGAGTATAATAATAACGATGGAGCTAATCCTAAAGAAGTCAGATTTAAAAATTTGGGAATATGGACGGAGAATTAAGAGAAGAAATGGGCGTGGAAAAATCATGTTTTTACATCTTACCTAATTTTGAAGTCACCTAATGACCTTGAAAGATGAAAATTGGGATGCATATGGTATGGACTATGGCAAAGATCAACACTGACCTGGATATCCAGTGAAAGGGCGGTGATACAAAAAAAATCCGTTGTGAATTTTGTTTAGTTTACATATATAATCTGTAACGTAGTCGGATTTTCGGCCTTTAAGACAGTGGGAGTGGCTGAAGTCACTTTATGACCTTGAAGTCACCTTACCACCTTGAAAGATGAAAATTTGGATGCATATGGTATGGACTATGGCAAAGATCAACCCTGACCTGGATATCCAGTGAAAGGGCGGAGATACAAAAAAAAATCCGTTGTGAATTTTGTTTAGTTTATATACATACATAATTTGTAACGTAGCCGGATTTTCGGCCTATAAGACAGGGGGAGTGGCGGAAGACGGCGAAATTTAGTTTTTAGTTTTATTATATTTCTGAAACCCCTAATGACTAAGGAAGCTGAAAATTGTAAAGCATTATGTATGGACAATGGATCATGTCCTTATGAAATCAGATTTAATATTTAATCTGTGTACGGAGAATTATAAGGAACAATTTAAGTGAAAAATTGTGTTTTTTAACATTTTATCTAATTTTAAAACCTTCATGACTAAGAAAGATAAAAATTGCCATGTATATAGGAGTGACCATGGGACAGATCCACACGATGGATTTTTGATATCCGGTTTAAGGACGGAGAGACGAAATGGGCGTGCTAAATTTAGTTCTAAAATTGTATCAATAAAACCTTTTATACTCATTAAATTGTTTTCCAGTTTGGGAAATATATTGATGTAACTCAGGGCGGATTTTACAGTCAGCACTAAGTGGTGACTTAAGCTAAGAAATTTCTTAAATCCAAAAAACTATTTTATAAAATCTACTTAAGTAAAACTTAAGTCATCTATTATCATAACTTAAGTTTTACTTAAGTAATTTATTTTGATTTGACAATTCAAAAAAAAAATACAAAACAAAATTCAATTAATAATAAAAACATACAGAAAAAAACAAAAATTCCAACAATTGCTCTTCTTTTTCTTTAAAATCTCAATCCGCCACTCTCAAATTCAAGGTACTTCCATCAAATTTCGCGATATTTCCATCAAATCGAAAAAAATAATTAAATAAATAAAAATCTGTAAAGAATTTGAGATTGGCGGATGACCCATAAAATGGGTAACATCCAATCTTTTTCCTCAAGATTTTGTTGAAAATAATAAAAACGTTTGTTGGTGTGGAAATCCGAAGTCAAGCAGGTGGATCATTTTTCAATGATGACCCTAGTGCCTTGGTTGTTTTGGTTCTAACAAGACCCAAGGCAGATGATTGTATTGGAAAAGAAGAGCAATTGAGTGATTATAACCTACACCACTCTGTGGTACAGGGTATAATGAGTATGTGATGAAGATTGTAATTACACAAATTATTTGTCCCAGACCCACATTTTTAAATACTGATCTACTGTTCGTCCGTCTGATTGTTCATGTATCGTTGTAAACGTCTCCGTGAAAAGGTTTCTGTTATTTCCAACAAGAATTAAGAATTAAGAATAATTATGGGCCATATCCAATGCTTTAACATTTCTTAAACATTATTTTTTTATGGTAATATCATTTAATTTTATGGAAATACCTTTTATTTAAGAGTGGCGGAGATTTCCTATCAAATAGGTAACATAATCGTAATCGAAAAAAGTTTTGGTGGAAATAACAGCAACATTTTCATGGAGACGTTTGTTGGTGTGCAATCCAAAGTAAAGCGGGTGGAGTATTTTTTAATGATGCCCTTAGCCGCGTTCTAAAATGCAATGGTTCTAACAATACCCACGGTGAAAGATTTTAACGGAAAATAACAGCATTTGTGCGATTTTTCGTTATTTTATATAATTTTTGTTTTGTATATTTTTATTATTTTATTTTTTTGTATTCTTTTTGAATTGTCAAATCAAAATAAATACCTTGTGTTACCATATTTTTAGCATATTTTCTTTTTAACTTAAGTACAAACCGAAAAATCGAATTTAACTTAAGTAATAAAAAAAACTTAAATAAATCTTAACTAAGATTTTACTTAAGTTAGAACTTAGTTTAGACTGTAAAATCCGCCCTAAGTCTAGCAATATTAAGTTTTTGAAGCACAAACATATTTTTTTATAAGGTTTGGTAAACAATAAGAATTATTGAGAAAAGTGATTTGATGTTCCGTCTGGCAGGGACAGGCTATTCGACTAGTAATTAAATAAAAAGTAAAAAAATTAATGCAAACAAATTTTTCCCTAACAAAAAGAAATGTACAAGCTAATAAAAACTAAATAAAAAAAAAAATAAGTTGACAGATCACGGATTCGATCAGCGAACCTTCTGTTTTCCAGTCTGGCTCACTTCAGCAAGGCCACCGTAGCTTGTTTAAATAATGATTTAAATTTTGATCTGTTTCTCTTGCTTGTAGATACATATTCGATGTTCAAATATACTGGTTAGTATTGCCATGTGGTAATATTTTATTGGAAAAAATTTGCGATGATGGTAACAAATCTAATTGGAAATGTGATATTTGGTATGGCAATACTGCGTTAATCGAGTCACACCTAGCGCCGCTAGGTGTCACTACCAGAACTATGTGTTTTTTTTTTTTATTTATTAATTTTAAATTATTGTCGAATTTTACGGTTGTAATAAAATGAAAATTATAATTCTTACTTTCTTTTTGGTTTAATCCAGTGGTCGGCAGAAAGAGAGAATATGAATGCATTGTTTATGAAAATAAACATGCATGTGTTGGTATATTTCTCAAACAAAGCGACATCAACCTGCTTGTTGTTGTATTTTTATGCTCTTAGTTTGAATTTTGTTGACATTCGTGTTGAATACATGTAAATAGCCGAATGTGTTCGGGATCCATGTGCAATTGATGCCGACCACTGCACTATAGGAAATTTGACCCCTTTTTTTGGCCAAAATTATTTACAGCCAAACGGCTGGACCGATTTGAATGATTTTTTGGATTTGACTTTTGGAAGACCCTTTAGAGGGAGGGAGGGAGGGAGGGAGGGAGGGAAGGAGTGACTCATAAAGTTTTTCATACACTCAAAAAAAAACTTTAGTAAATTTACCTAAAAAATTATCTAACAATTAGTTCAAAACAGGGTTTCCGGGGTTATAAGTTTTCACATCGAAGATTTTTTAGATCTTTTATAGATTATCTGGTTTTCTAAACTGTTTTTTACTATTTTTTTTTAGTGTACACTAACTTTCGAAGATAACAGTAGAAATTTATTTTAACAATTTAAGAAGTGTCAAACAAAGCTACTTTTTAATAAGGATTTTATTAAAAAAATTGATTTTTGTGTTCCAAGTCGTTAACTACATTTCAAAATGCCACTACGAGCAGCTGCACATGAAGCAAGAGCTAGGGGCTCAACTTCCCTATTCAGATCTTTAGAGATTTCTGCTGTAAATCGTCATTTTGCTCTCGAAGATTTTGACAAAAAAGTTAATTGCGGTCGCCCAGGTTTCGATTTAGTGAAAGCAGGCTGCGTTTTACATTTTCTTATGTAAGTATTGCCTTTAAGTAAACAGCATGCTGTTTTTCAAAAACTTCTACTCCTACACTCAAAAAAAAAAACTGTAATGTTAGCAAAAAAAGCTTGTAAACCTACAAGAAAATTTGCTGGTTTTGAACCCACAATTTTTTTGCTAATGTTAGCAAAAATGTTTTGCCAATAATTAGTTTAAAAAATTTTTTTTTTTTTTGAACTTAGTTCATACACATCTGAGGACCCCATTGGGTTCGGACCCGATAGGTCCAGACCCCGATGGGCCTAGACCTAGTTGGGTTCCTTAAAAATCGTCATAGTTTTCGATCCAAAATTTGTGTCCGTTTCGCTCTACCTTGCTTAGTTTTTGAGATACGTGATTATAGGGGACCACTGGGGTCTTGAGAATTAAAAAACTCGTGTTTCTTTCGCCATATATTGAAAAACTCTGAATTTGGGACGAAGTAGTCACCTGGAAAAAAGCGGTTTTAAAAAAAGTTTGCACATATCCGACTTTGAAATTGATTAAATTCGGAAGGTAATTGATTGACCTACACTCAAAAAAAAAAAAACTGTAATGTTAGCAAAAAAAGCTTGTAAACCTACAAGAAAATTTGCTGATTTTGAACCCACAATTTTTTTGCTAAAGTTAGCAAAAATGTTTTGCCAATAATTAGTTAATTATTTTTTTTTTTTTTAATTTAGTTCATACACATCTGAGGACCCCATTGGGTTTGGACCCGATAGGTCCAGACCCCGATGGGCCTAGATCTAGTTAGGTTCCTTAAAAATCGTCATAGTTTTTGATCCAAAATTTGTGTCCGTTTCGCTCTATCTTGCTTAGTTTTTGAGATACGTGATTATAGGGGACCACTGGGGTCTTGAGAATTAAAAAACTCGATAACTTCAAAAATATTACTCGAAGAGCTTTTGACTATTTTGCGGTCTTGTTCTATGTGTTGAGAGCTACAAAAATGCTTTTGGACTTTTTGTTGTGTCGGCAATATTTACCGAGATATGAGAATTTTAAAACTTTCGGGAATGCTAACTTTTTTGGATCCAAAGTTAGGGCCAATTAGGGTCCACACATGTGAAGAGGACTGGCGATATTATGGAGATTCTAAGAACCAAAAATGGCCTCCATTTTGCTCTATCTGGCTTAGTTTCCGAGATAGCGCCATTTTAAGTTTTCTGAAAATAAAAAAAAATTTACCATTTATTTTTGCTAATATTAGCAAAAAATATTGTAAAAATGTTGTCAACTCAATTTCAAATTTAGCAAAAGAAATTAGTTCAAAGTTTGTTTAAAATTGCTAATGTGCTAAATGAAGTTTACAAGAATTTTTTGCTAACATGCTAATCTCAACTAAAAATTTGCTAAAAGTTAGCTAACTAGCGTTAGCAAAAAAAAATTAGTAAATCTACTAACGTATTTTTTTGAGTGTAAAGAACTTATATGGTTTTGTAGCTAACATATGCTATCATTTTTTTGTAAGTCTAAATAAAATTCCAATTCATCATTCCATACGTTCAAGTTAAAGACACTTAAATTTTTCCAATTTAATCGATCTACTAGATAAGTTCAGCAACAGGGTTGTCAGATTTTTTTTACGCTCATCGCCAAATCGGATGTCAAAAATCGCCAGAAATCGCCAAAACTCAAATATTTTCAGTTTTTGTTAAAAAAAATAATTATTTTTATTTAAAAAAAATATATTTTGTTTTCTTTATAATGGCTAGAAAATAATCATACTCAAAAATCGCCAAAATCCTAGAAAAATACATAAAAATCGCCAAAAGTTAATTTTTTTTTTTGTTTTTATATTTTTTTACTTCAAACGGTAATTGATAAATTACTACATTTAAAAATTTTGCTAATTACTTCTAAAATCTGTCAATAGGCAATAAATTTTACTCAAAATTCATTTATTCTTGTTTTCTGCTCTAATGCAAAAACCCCAATCGATCCATGATAATCGGTCGTGAATATTTCTTAATCTTCTTTCGCTATTTTTACTTAACAACAGTGTAAAATTTTTGACTCTCCTGGACACTGGACAAATTTCCCAAATGTTTTTTGTTCTGTTTTAATTCATAAAGAGCCACTTAGACGAACAGACTTGTAGAATGTCTGTCGAAAATGTTAAAAAAAAGTTTTAACTGTCTAAGCGCAGCAAAAGTAAATAAAATTTGATAATTTGAAATAATGGCTCTACTAATCTTTTGAAATATTCAGGAAATAATTTGACAAAATCGCCAAAGAAACCGCCAATCATTTTGTATATATCCAAAAAATCGCCACGTCGCCAAATCGAAAAACTCGTCGCCAAACACATTTCAAAATCGCCACGTTTGGCGAGAAATCGCCATATCTGACCGCCCTGTTCAGCAACATTTCACTATATATCATTAAAGTACTCACCTTCGACATTATTTTCCATTTTTTAGTTTTTAAAAATTATTAATTTTTATTATGAAAACTTTTATTAGAAACTATCACAAAATTTACTGCACTCAGTCGTTATTTGATAACTTATTTAGAAATTGCAAGAAAAAAAAGCTGATAAAGTTACAGTAAATGAATTCTGTAAAAAAAATTAAAAAGAGATGTTTACTTTGTTGTTTTTTTTTTTTATAGTAAAGCAAAAAAAAAATAAGCTTTGCAAAAATTTTAATTTTGACTTTTGGCCAAAAAAATGGGTAAAATTTCCTATAGTGCACTGGTTTAATCGCTAGCTTATATAGTCAAACTGAGGTGGCGTCCTGCAACTTTTTTAAAATTAGACCCCAGCCTAAAAACATTATCATGTTAAAAAACTTTGTTAACTAGGAAAAGGTCGGGTAATCCTATTATTCAATATTTAACAATTTTCTTTTTTTTTTTTAATAAGAAATCTTTTTAAGTTGTGGATCGAAATTTACATTTTATTTCTAACTAGCAATACCCGGTCTGCTTTGCTGGCCCTAAGAAAAAAACTGTTTCATATTGCAATTTAATTTAAATATAGTTTCTGACAAAATTAAAGCACGGGTCCGGGTCCAGCTAGTAACCTTTGGTTCCACCCTCGGTTAGCACTCACTATCTATAGAGTAATATCAACAAAATCGGTTCAGCCGTTTTTGCGTGATTTCGAAACAGACAGACATTACGTTAAGTATAGTACAAAGGGGCGTGTCATTTAACTCATTTTTATCGAATCGTGATAGTCTAAAGTTCCAAGCTGCATCCTCGATTAGTACTATCTGATTGGGAAAAAGGAGGAAATAACTTTTTATTGATGAAATAAAATGAGTGACATTTTATACCCTTTTGCCGAGTCGCGCTCTACATATGACCTACTATGCCCGCTCGGTTACGTCTCGTCTGCTGCTTCCCACACACGCATAAATGTGTGTTTGTGTGTTGCGTTTCACGGTTTTAAATTGAGCATTTTTTTTTATGAAAAATGTCTAAGAATTTTAAAATATTTCTAAAGGAAAAATGTCACAGAAAGTTAGAATTTTTCTATATAAAAATTTGGGCCCCAGTAGGCGTGCTAGCCTTTGAAACTGGGGGTCGTGGGTTCGATTCCCAACAGAGCCCTTGGTTTTTTCGCTACAATGAGACGACGGTCATTGTTACCAGTTCTCGATTAGGTTGGAATTATAAACAATGTATTGTAATTAAATTTTAAAAAAATGTAATAAAAATATATGATCATAGGACCAAAATTATTATATAAAAATTTGAGAATTTTTCTTTTCGCGGATCCACGGGGGGGGGGGGCAGGAAATTTCGCCCACCCCCATCACCAAACCGAATTCAAAAAAAAAGGAAAAAGAAAAAAAAGAAGGGAAAGAAAAAAGGAAAGGAGGGGTAAAAAAGGAAAGTGAAAAAGAAAATAATCTGAGATTTTTTTTATGAAAAATGTCTAAGAATTTTAAAATTTTTCTAAAAGATAAATGTCACGGAATTTTAGAATTTCAAAAATTTGAGATTTTTTTTTTTTTTTTAATTTTTCTACAAAAAATTTTTTTTTTTTTAATTCTTTAATGAAAAATGTCTTAGAATTAGGGCTGTCGCGAATAGTGTATTCGGCATTTTACCGAATATTTACTATTCGGTATTCGGCTTGAACCGAATACGAATATGGCCGAATAGTTTGATTATTCATACGCCTGTATTTTATCTATATAAAAAATTGAAAAAAGTACCATACTAAAAAACAACAACGCTTTTGCTGACACTATTTTTTCTGTTACCTTAACAATTCGAATTTGAATCAAGTGCTCACGTTTTTTTTGGACAAAAAACAAACTAAAAAGACTACAAAAAAGTCAAACGTTAATAACACGTGTTTTTTAACCAAATTTTAATTTTGCCGAATATTCGGCAAACTGTTACCGAATATTTATTTAACCGAATATTCAAAAAACATGCCGAATATGCCGAATGCCGAATAGTGACGAATATTCGCGACATCCCTACTTAGAATCTTACAATTTTCCTAAAAGAAAAATGGGTCGAAATGTTAGAATATTTCTAAATGAAAAAAGTCCCGGAATATTAAAATTTTTCTTTAGAAAAAATATGTACGACAATTTTTCTCCACCAACAATTTGGAACAATTTGAGTATGTTTCTAAAGCAAAAAATTTTAAATTTTTCTATAGGAAAAAATTTAAAATTTTTCTATAGGAAAATAATTAAAATTTTTTTATAGAAAAAATTTAAAATTTTTCTATTGGAATAATTTGCGAATTTTTCTTATAATTTTTTATAGGAGAAATTTTTTTCTTATAATTTTCTAATTTTCCAATTGATAAAAAAAAGGAAATATGTAATGTGATAATATTTTTTAGGAAAATTGTCCAAGATTCTCAAATTTTTTGTATAGGAAAAATATTTTTGAGTCTTAGAATTTTTTTATAAGAAAAAATTATCGGAATCTTAAAATTTTTATGTTGGAAAAAGAATTTTTTTTTTCAAGGAAAATTTGACAATTTTTCTATAAAATAAATGTGTAAGAATCTCAAATAATCACAGATTCAGTGTAATTTTTCCTATAGAAAAAATTTCTAGGAAACTGAGTTTTCTATTTAAAAACGTCTCACAATCTATGACTTTTTAGAAAAAATATGTCTCAAAATCTGAGATTTTTTCTATTTGATAGGTGTCTCAGAATCTAAGATTTTTTTAATAGAAAAATCTGTCCCTTTACGTAAATAAACGTCCTAGAAAATAAGCTCATACCTTTTTTGAGATTTTTCTGAAAAATGACGCGGAATCTGAAACCCAGCAAAACTTTGGTAATGGGTAGTGATTATATAACACATTACTAGGTAATGTATATACCTTATTTGTAGCATTATTTTAGGATGTCTTACCAAACATTTGTTCCACAACGCATTATTTTAAAGTGAAAAATAATGCTTTACTAATAATTTGTTACGTAATGCATGATTATTGGAAAAAATATATTTCATATTTATTATTTCTAAACATTAAATCATGGATGACTTATATTTGGTTACATTATGTATTATTTCAAAGTTTGAAATAATGCATTATTTATAATTGGATGCATAATGCATTACAATAGCATAAAAAATAAATATTTTATAAAAAAAAAAAACATAAGTTTAAACTAGAGATGGGCCCACGACAGGAATTTTCTAATGACACTCACTCACTCACGAGCATATTTTATCTACTTACACTCACTTACAATCACGTGAGTAAATTTAATACAAAATTACTTTTTCACTACTCGTAACACCTTATATATTACGTTCTGGTATGCTATATTATATACCTTACTCGTATACATTACTTTGAGTCTCATCCCCTGTTAAAATCATCAATGCTGCAATGTATAAAATAAGAGATCTTATACCTTATTTTATACCTTATTTGGTAATCTAAGTTTTGCTGGGAAGTTTTTCTTGAAAAAAAAAAGAAAAATGCTCCAGAATCTGAGACATTTAGGAAATATCACAGAAACTGAGACAATGTCTCTGATTCTTACACTCAAAAAAATAAAACTGTAAAGTTAACAAATTTTTTTTTGTTAACTCGAGTTTACTGGCTTTTTAGCAAATTTTAAGTTAAAATCAGCGTTTTAACTACTTTTTTTAGTTAAGTTCAATTTACGAAAATACTAGTTTTGAAGAAATTTTGAATTAATTTTTTTTGTTGACTTCAAAACTGAGTTTACGAATTTTTACTAATTAATTTGCTGATTTTTCGTAACAAATTTGTTAAGTAAAATTTCTTGTGAAGCCTCCTATGCGAATCTCATAAGTTCTACTTAAGCTGATGAAAAAACAGAAAAAATAAACTTACAATTTTTTACAAAATATTTGGTAAATTTTAGTTTACGAAAAGTAACAAAAAGTTTATCTGAATTCAACTAATTTTTTTGTTAATATATAAACATAAAAACGTTACGAAGTTTCAGCTAAATTTTTAGTTAAAGTTTCGGTTTTTTTGCTACATTCATTCTACGAAAAGTTAGCTAAATATTTTTAGTTAAATTAACTAAAAATTTAGTAGGCCCAAAATCAGGTGCTTTTTTAGTTAAATTTAACTAAATTTTTTGCTAACTTTACAGTTTTTTTTTTTGAGTGTAGATTTTTTCAATTTGAAAAATATCTCAGAATATAAGCCTTTTTCTGTAGGAAAATGTCTGAGACACAGACTCTGAGACCAGGCTTGTCAGATATGGCGATTTCTCGCCAAACGTGGCGATTTTGAAATATTTTTGGCGTCGTGATTTTCAATTTGGCGACATGGCGATTTTTTGGCGATTTAAAAAAATATTGGCGATTTCCTCGGCGATCTTCAAGAAATATTTTATTTTTTATAATTTTAGTGTTTTATTCTGCAAACATTTTTAGTTTTTGTTATTATTTCTTAATTTTTATTTTATGGAGATTTGTTCAATCTAAAAGATTTATGTAATTAAAAGTATAACAGCAACTGAACAATAAATATTTAAATGACATATTTCGGAAAGTTAAAAATTTCCACGAGATACAAAAACTGAATGTTTCGCAAATCATTAAATATTTTTGATTTCTTTCTTAAATTTCATAATGTTGTAAAAAAATTTATTAAGAAAATTACTTTTGGTCAACCTACCATTAAATTCGGTCCAAGGTCTAATCATGGACCAATTGGGTCTTTTGAATTTGTACAGAAAATAAATTTTTGTGAAACTGACTTGTATTAATTTCCTACAGAAAAAAGTTAACAAAATTCCTGTCATAATAAAACAAAATTGAATTTTGGCGATTTTTAGAATTTTTTCAAGATTTTTGGCGATTTTTGACATTTACTTTTCACCAGCAGTTATTACGTAAACAAAATTAATTTTTTTTAAGTAAAATTTAATTCTTTTTTTAACGAAAACTAACCAAAATTGACTTTTGGCGATTTCTGGCGATTTTTCACATCCTATTTGGTGATTGACATAAAAAAAATCTGACAACCCTGTCTGAGACTTTTTCTATAGAAAAAATGTCTTTAAGAATCTAAGACTGTGTTGTACGAAAAATGTCCTAGATTTACAGATTTTCAATAGGAAATTTGTCTGACAAAAAGTGTCTTTCTATAAAAAAATTTCTCAGAATCTACACAGAAAATAAAATCGTCAAATTTAATTCAACAAACATCAATTGCAAATCAACCATACATGATATCACCATCATGTTCAAAATCATGAACATTTCTTGGAAAAAACATGTCCCAAATCTGATATATTTTCTATTGGAAAATTTTTCCGAATCTGGGTCTTTTGCTGTCATAAAAATGCTTTAGAATCTAAGAATTTCTTTAGGAAACATTTTTTGAAATATCAATATCATTTTAGATTCTATGGGTCTTATTCATAATACTTAAAGTGTACTTAAAGTAGGTTTATTTGACAAATATTCATAGAATATCAGTCAAATAAACCTACATTAGATTTAATTTTCTCATTATGAATAGCCCAGTATAGAAAAACTCACAATGAACAAACACTAAAAAAAATAAGCAATGATTCAGATCCGACCTCATGTTCCCTAAAAAAATTTTTGTGTAAAATGTTTTTGAAGAAATAATTATGATGAAAAATATTTATGTTACGTTTTTTTCACAAGCTAGAGATATTTTTTTTAGTTACCCGTGTAAAAAAATAATTATATCAAAACATATCTCCTTTGATAAAAACATATATGGATTATATATAAACAGATGTAATCATATCTACTCCATATATATTCATATCTGCTTCAGATATGTTTTGATCCGTAAATTGAGTCTATCTGACAATTTTACATAAATATATGAACATATCTGATCATTAGGGATGAGATTTCCATGCAAATGCATGTTTTTTGTCGATAGTCTAAAAACGATATCGATCAATTATCTTTCCGAATCAAGAACTTTGCATTAAAATGGCATCGATTTGTTTTTGCATATTTTTGCATATTTTAGTGAAAATGCATATTTTTGCATATTTTGATTTTAAATGCATATTTTGTACATATTTTGAACTTTTAAGTGCATATTTTTGCATATTTTGGCATAAATTAGCAAAAACACAAATTGAAATTTATTTTTTCAAAAAACTACTTAAAATTTTAAAAATTTATTTTGAAAATAAGAAAAATTTTTTTTTTTCTTTTTTTTTAAGATTTTCTTAATTTCGTGAAAAAATCTTGCTCATATAAAGTTTTAAATGTTACTATTTAAACCTGGCGTTATTTTTTGCTTTTTAAGAATTTTTTCCTATGAAAACAAGATTTTTATTGTACACATTTTATTTTTTAGTGCATATTTTAATGTTTTTTGGTGCATATTTTGAATTTTTTAGCGCATATTTTAAGCGCATATTTCCGATTTTTTAGTGCATGAAAATCTCATCCCAACTGATCATATATGCCATATATGCCAGATAGACTCAATTTACGGATCAAAACATATCTGAAGCAGATATGAATATATATGGTGTAGATTATATCCATTTAGATATGATCCATATATGTTTTTATCAAAGGAGATATGTTTTGATATAATTATTTTTTTACACGGGTACAAATCTAGGTTACAAACCTTTTTGGTTTTAATACAAACTTTAAACCGCAGCAAAAAAAAAACTTTGTAGTTCTAAGCTCTTAATACTTCACATTATAAAGTATTGCTATCACAAAGTAAAGTAATTTTAATTATAAACATAGAAAAAACATAAACATAAAAAGAACTAACATAAAAATCACTTAAACTCATCTTCATCACCATAACAATTACAATAATAAGTTCATCATCAACACTTTCATATACTCACTCACACTCACACGCACATAAACAATTAATATGAACAACATTGTTGAAATATAACATTTGGCAAAAAGTTGTGCAGCATACTAAACTCTTCACTATGATGCCTTTGAGGCAACAAAGTGTTAAGTTTAATAACTAACAATGAATATAAACACGCACAAGCAAACACATACACACACACATACATATATACCTATACACAAACATACACAGAAAAAATTTGTCATTACAAGAATTATTTAAAGTTTTTTTAGTAAGTGTGTGTAAAATTTTTTTAGAGTGTAAAAATCAATATTGGGTAAAAAAAAACATTTGTGAAAAATATTTTTATAGCGTATGTGAACTTCGGAAATGGGAAAAATCGGTCTAGGGGGAAAAAGTTCCCCTTTGAAGAACTAAACCCACCTCTGAACAACGCCAATTTTTTTAAGTTTTTGTGAATTTCTGATAAACAAATTAATATAATTTAATCTGTAGTAGACAAAATTTGATCCTTCAATCAAAAACACAAACAACAAATGAAAATACACTTGGCTAACGCCGAAAAAATATAATAAATAGAAATACTGACAAATGTCGCTCTTGTGAGCACTTCACTTTAATTATGCGTTACTGTAGTATGAAGAACAAAAAACTCTCCGCAATGGTAAAGTTTGCATAAAATAAAGTAAATGACAGATTAAGAAATTGTTGTTGGTCTCTAGATGAAATGCATTACTTGAATTAGAAAAGGCTTTTCTGCATACGTCACATACAAGCCTACCGTGGGTTAAACAAACTACGATTCGCCACATATATTTGTATACCGACAATAGCCTAAGAAGTTAGGTGTCGGAGTTACAAACCATGAGTGATTTAGAAGCACAGGTTCGAATCTCATGGCAGACTAGTCTGTCCTTTGATATAAAAACATATTAAGATTTTTTCTAGCAAATATCAAATAATCAATTTAATGTAATTGCCTACTGAAGACGTAGAAGTGGCTACAGAGGCCATGGTCTAGGGTAAATCCACATTTAATATAATCTTTGGAAGACACAATTTTCTTCTTAAATCAAAAACACAAACGAAACATTCTTATTTTCGTAGAAGTTCAAAATCCTGCGCTTAAACAAAGGGGACTAAAAATGTCGCTTTTTTTTGGCCCGCTCCCTTTCTAGGGCGTGGATAAAAAATAATTCAAATAATAATAAAATTATAATACCTTAGTGCACAAACCTGGATAAAATGAACTTGTAAACATAAAACGCGAGGGAAAGGAGTCCCCAAACTCACCGCCTTGTTAATTTTTTTTTTTTTAATTTTTAACACTTTGGAGAGTATAAAAGATTTGTCACATCCGAATTAAACACCCTCACTTGTATAACACTTGAATTCACGAAAAATCTAATCTTAGTTTCACGGTTTTGCTCATAACTTATGAACCACTATATCAAATTCGCGGAAATCCAATAACAACCTGACCAGAAAAATTTCATAAAAATATGGCAAGTCTTGTTTGGAAATGGGAACAAAATGAAATGTAACGTGAAACGAAATAGAAGCATTTATTTAAAATTTGTTCACTCTAATTTTCATTCACTCATAATTTTTTTTAACTTTAAATATTTTTTTTCACTCAATTTTTTATTCACATAAACTTTTTTTATTCAAAACCTGAAATATTTTCCACGCAAATTTCCACTCAATCTTTATACTCAAATATTCTTTTTACTCAAAATTTTATAGAATTTGTTACGATATATCGTCGCTGCGCCTAAAAATGGAGTCATGTGTTTTTGGGCAAGTGTTCAGGAGAGCAAAAAAACTGTTTATTTTCGTCTCTTCGAGATATTTTTTAAATGTTTGTTCTATAAAAAATTCTTGTACCAATATGCTATCCGCATACTGCAAAAAAAGTATGAAACATTTAACGGTTTTCCAGTGGTACAGAAATTTTCAAAAAACATACACATAACTCCTTTTTTAAGTACTTTTTGGAACAAAATTTAAATAAAATGGAAATATTTTTTACACATAACTCCTTTTGTATATGAAACCATTCTTATTGTTAATTTCTTTTCGAGAGAGACAAAGACTAAATAAAGTTTGATGGTGGTTTATAGCGACATTAGTTCGACAAGGTCCTTGAATATTTGAGAGCTCTTTATTAAATAGCGAACAACAGATTTCGCAAACTGGTGATGATTTTTTGTGTTTTCTTGTAACTATTTAAGAGCTTCGACATAAATTGACATCTTTGAAAGATTCTGTTTAGATACTAAAATTTTCCGACGTCAAATGATTTCATTGCTTTCATAAGGCTTGATTACCCGCCATTTAGGATTTTGATAACTGCATGAAAAATATGCAAATATGTTCCAAAAAATCTTGACAAATTCATCCAAAATACTTGGATGCTACGTGTGAACCTCATATTACTAAAATAGTGGTCAATTTTGTCACGTTCTATTACTTTTTTATCAAAAAAAGTTATGTGTAGCTTAACACATAACTCCTTTTCAGACCATTTTTAGTATGACGAACACATAGCTACTTTTACTAACTTTTAAACCAATCAAGATATCAAAAAACGGTTTGGTGAGTAAACGTGTGACCAATATGGGATCATAAAGATGCAATAAAAAAATATTAAAAAACTATACATGACTCCATTTTTAGGCGCAGCGACGATATCACAAAATCTTTTTTAAATTTCAACTCATTGTCAGTGAAACTGAAATAAAAGTTTAAAAAAAAACCGGCAGTTTTTGGAATTTAGAAAAACTGTAAATGCAGTTGTGTAAACAAGATCCTGAACCATTACTGAGCAATGTTTAAGGATTACCCCACTTTATCCGTAAAAGTTACAGAGGTTTAAAGTTGAAAAATCTATAAAAATGGCTTGAAATAATCCATAGTTTTTACCTTCTTTCTCTTTTTTTTTTAAGTTCTCCTTATATTTCAATCTTTTGCGGCATAACACAAAGTCAGTACATACAAGAGATGATTTTAATGCTGGTTTGATAGATGCTTCATCGCTTGGTAAGAAGTTATAAGACGGTTAAGTTTTGAAACCAAAAATTAAGAGTTTTTAAATTTTCGAGGTTTTTTGATCAGGGACTTCGGCCCCCTCTATAAAATAAAAAAAGTTGAACTAGAGTTGGTAGCTGTTGTAATTATTAACATTTTGGAATTAATCCCGTTAATGTGTCACGAATAGTTAAGGAGTTTTAGCAGATCAAAGTTCGAAAGAAAAGATGCAATTTTTTTAAAATACCAGTTTTTCGCGAGGCACATTCGCGGTTTCATTCGAAATTTGGTGGACTCTTGCGTAAACCGAGTTTTTTGTGAGATTAAATAAAAAAATCACTGGCGGGTTTATAAAAAATAAATTGCAAAAATTGTGCGAAATTTGCAAATCTGTTTCCAATTTTTTTTAGTAGCAACACCAAAAGACGTGCCTTAACACGTAGAACTGATTTGCTTTTTGACTTTTTACTTTAAGCCATTCTGAGCGGAAAGCGCGATTATTTTATCTAAACCTGTTTTGATCTGGCACATCCAAGGCTTTACACGAAATCGGATGAAATTTTTTATGAAAGCCCACTTGATGTGTCATCATAAAATCAGAGGCGGTTAAAAAATTTTGATGATTATAGATTTTTTGGACCATATTAAATTTTCTTGTTATAAAAAAGCATCACCGATTTTTTTTTAAACTACTGGTACAATGATACGATTTTCCGTGATTTTTTTCAGTAATACCAACGCGCATTGCCTAAATATGTTATAAAAAATTGTGAAACTTTTCTTTTACCGCGAATTATTCGCGATTTTATGTACTTAGATATTTTTTTTTTTAAATCGTTTGGTCATTAAAGGGTTAATTTTATATCAAATATTTTAGAAGAAATGATATATCCTGGCATGTTTTAATAACGCATGCAACAAATGTGTAGAAAAAAAATCTTTAAAATATTTTTAAGATTTTTAAAACCGCTAAATCTTAAAACCGCCATAGCTTTTGACCCCCTTGCGCGATTTAATTGACGCGAACGAATTTCTTATTCTTAAATAGCTTCTAATATTTATGCCAACTTTCATCGATGTGACATCAAAACAAAAATCACATCTTTTTTACCTCAAAATTTAAGTCTTATTGTTAGACGGAACTCCTCATATACGTACGAAAGTTTTCAAGAAAATTTTACGCTGGAAGGAACATAAATTTGGGCTAAACGGGTAATTTAAAATATTTTGATCAAATGTTTAATCCTATTTTGAACAGTTTTTGCAAAAAAGTTAAACGTCCACCACTGATAAAACTTTAATTTTATTGATAACAATACCTTAAATAAGTTTTGTTTTAATTATATTTTTTTCTGTGTACTGTTAAAAAAAATTAACATTAAAGCAACAATGATGCAATGTGATAATAATAGAGAATAGTGGCATCAACAAAAAAATTAACAACAACAATACCTAACGCACCTAAGCACACATACATTAATGTATCATTAGAGTGACATTTTTTTTTTCAACTTTTGATTTCCCCAAGTTTCCGGTAAATTTTTTATTCTACTGGCCCTAAAAGTTATGTGGTAAAAATTTGAGGCGAATAGGATTAAATTAACCTGTGGCGCCCGGAATCAAAGTTATAAAATTTTGAAAATTAAAAAAAAAAAAAAAAAAAAAAAATATGTCTTACGATACATCTTATTTATTAATTTTGATGCGCTAAACATGAATATCAAAAAAATATTTGAATCGATCAAACGGTTTTCGAGTTATAAATAATTGAAATTTGTAAAACATATCAGTTTTTCGTTCGTTTTAGAAATTAAAAAAAAATAATTAAATATCTTTCCCGTGATCATTTTATAAAACTTGAGACAAACTTTCATTTAAAAGTAATTTGAGACAAATTCGTTCATTTTAACCCGTGGCGCCCTTAGATCAAAGTTTTGGTTTAGAAAATGTTCACCAAAAGCCGTAAACTTTGATCGCATAGCGCCATGGGTTTAAATGTTCTGATTTGGCTCAAATTAAGTTTTAATGAAAGTTTTTTAAAGTCAGTGAAAAAAAAATTTTTGAGATTTAAAAAAAAAAAAACTTAAACTAGGAAAAAAACCGCCATTTATGGAAATTTTTGATAAATTTCAAATATCAATACTCGAAAACAGATTGACCAATTTCAGAAATTTTTTAATATTCATTTTCAGCGTGCCAAAACTAATAAAAAACTTTTAATATGCAATGCAAGCAGTAATGAATAGAAAAAAACGAATATTTATCCAACACATCGTCAGGTGATTATTGTTTTAGCCTATACGCCATTTTTGGAAAAAATGAGTTAGGAATGGATTTTATATGGCATTAATATTCTCTTTCATATTCCAAAATCCATTTTTTATTATCTCGTATAGAATCTGAGATATTAACCATCGACTTTGATCTACATCCACATTTTTGAGGTTCATTGAACGTTGTTGTGCTGCATACGACAATTTTTTGCACATGGAGCAAATTTTGCATGCAAATATAACAAAATTGTTCTTTGTTATTGTTTTGCTCCATAGGCCAATTTTTTACATATTTTGAGGAAGCGCTCCCTAGGTGTCAGAAGCAGAACATAATTTGGTTTATGTCTATACTTACAGGGTGTCAGTTTTTGGCGCCTTTTATTAGATGTCAGAAACAGAACTAAATTTAGTTTATTTCTAATAATACAGGGTGTCTTTATTCCATGCACTTACTTTGCTCCACTTCAAAGAAAACATCATATTTTTAAAATAAAATTTGATATGGAGCACAAAACGACGAAATCTTATTTTAGTAAAACCATTAAAACTTTTGATTTATTGCATGTAAAGGTATGAAAATGTATAGTTTTGTTAAAAACATATAAAGCATTCCATTAGGAGTATTAAAAACAAATCTATCGAGTATTTTTAGAGTAAATTGAGTATAAACCTATTTTATCGTTTTTCTCAAAACCGAGTTGATGGCGTATAGGCTAAAACAATAATAACCTGACGACATATCTAAGCAATGCTTTGGCGGTGATGTCTAGAGTGCCATCCTACCAGTATTGTTAATAGTATGAAAAAATATTCGAGGTTCGATTCCGGACTGGAGATTTGATATTAATAAAAAATTCACATATTAGAAAAACAATTACCATTAACAAAACAAACTGGCATTTAATCCTACTGATGAAGACAGTTAACTGCACTCAAAAGAAAACCTCTGTCAAAAAATCTGTAAAATGACTTTCAATTTAGAATTAAAAATTTTTAGCAGATTTTTCTGCTGAACTGAATATTTTAGCAGAATCCTCTGCCATTCAATTTCTGAAAACAACCGAAATTTTACAGAACCTTTACTGATTCTGTGTGCTAAGTTTTTAAAAGTTTTTGTGCAGATTTTCAGCAGATTATTTTGCTAATTTAACTGATATTTTTTGTTATCTTTTTTTTAAGTATTTTTTAAATGCCGGCCCCGCAAAAATGAAAATTAAATGTCACTATCTGAAAATTAAAGTTGACGAATATAAAGAGCTCCCGCTTAAATGCGTCACTAAATATGTTACACAAAATATAATTTTGTCGGCTTGCCAGTTTGTTGCTGCTTTTAAAGAAGATAAGTTCTTCAGTTCATGTTTTGTTTTCATTTGCTTCATGTGTGTGTGCTTGTTAAGACATGTCTGTCGATTTTTGTAGTTTTTAAATTTGTTTTGTTACATATTATTTTGCTCAAACTAAGTGTAATTTCAAATTTTTCTGCTTAAATCAACAATTTCCTCCGTCGAAATTAGCAGATTTTTCTGCTGAAGACAGCTGTTTTTTCTGCTAAAATCAGCAGATTTTTCTGCTGAAATCAGCAGATTTTCTGCTGTCTTGACAGATTCATCTGATGATTTAACCCAGGTTATCATACAGAAATTTAGCAAACCGCGTCTGCTAAAATCAGCAGATTTCTCATATGGCTCAAAATGGGTGTATTTTCAGCAGATTTTTCTGCTGATTGGACATCGTTTTTATTTTGAGTGTGGCACTGTCCGAAACCGGTATAGGAATACCGGAAATGTCTATAGCTTTTTGAAATTAAATTTTTCTTCTACATTTTTCAACTCAAACCCTTATACCAAATAGAATTAGAGCCCGTGCTCGATCTGTACTAACAGAAAAATCAACAAATACTAATTAGAAAACAATATCGCAAAATATTTGTTTATTTTTTAATTTTTCAAAAACTTAAAATTTTGGCGGAAATTTTCCAAAAATTTAAAATTTTGATTGAAGGGCGCCATGGTTCAAAATTGAGGCCCTATTCTCCTTATAGGAACTAAAGGAACCAATATATACACTCAAAAAAAAAAGCTGTAATGTTAGCAAAAAAAGCTTGTAAACCTACAATAAAATTTGCTGATTTTGAACCGACAATTTTTTTGCTAAAGTTAGCAAAAATGTTTTGCCAATAATTAGTTAACTAAATTTTTATTTTTTTTAACTTAGTTCATACACATTGGAGGACCCCATTGGGTTCGGACCCGATAGGTCCAGACCCTGATGGGCCTAGACCTAGTTGGGTTCCTTAAAAATCGTCATAGTTTTTGATCCAAAATTTGTGTCCGTTTCGCTCTACCTCGCTTAGTTTTTGAGATACGTGATTATAGGGGATCACTGGGGTCTTGCGAATTAAAAACCTCGATAACTTTAAAAATATTACTCGGAGAGCTTTTGACTATTTTGCGATCTTGTTCTACGTGTTGAGAGCTACAAAATGCTTTTGGACTTTTTATTGTGTCGGCAATATTTACCGAGATATGAGCATTTTAAAATTTTCGGGAATGCTAACTTTTTTGGATCCAAAGTTAGGGCCCATTTGGGTCCACACATATGAAGAGGACCGGCGATACTATGGAGAGCCCGAGAACCAAAAATGGCCTCCATTTTTCTCTATCTGGCTTAGTTTCCGAGATAGCGCCATTTTAAGTTTTTTGAAAATAAAAAAAAATTACCATTTATTTTGCTAATATTAGCAAAAAAGCTTGTAAAAATTTGGTCAACTCAATTTTAAATCTAGCAAAAAAAATTATTTCAAATTTTGATTAAAATTGCTAATGCGCTAAATGAAGTTAACAAGATATTTTTGCTAACATGCTTATCTCAACTAAAAATTTGCTAAAAGTTAGCTAACCAGCATTAGCAAAAAAAAAAATTAGTAAATCTACTAATGTATTATTTTGAGTTTATGTATGGTTTAAAATTATCGGATTTGACTAAATTAAGTTGAAAGCTTGTCCCAAGCTCTATGAAAGGGGAAGAAAAAGAAATTTTGTTTATTTTTTTTAAATTTGTTAAACAAATTAAAAAACACTATTTGTTGCAAATTTCAAATAGCGATCTCTCGAAAACCAATCAAACGATTTTTTTACAGTGCTGTCCAGCACATCAAAATAAAAAACTGTTTTTGGCCTTAAATTTGTACTACATAAGTTTTAGGCAAAAAACAATAATAGGACGGTCAAAATCAGATGAAACACTTTTTGTAATACAAAAAAAATGCCAGTCTAATGTATCATACACGATGTTCTTTTATTTTACTATGAGCTAAGTTTAGAAAAAATTGCACCTATAAGCAAATTCGTCATATACACTAAGAAAAAAAAAAAATCTCAAATCAAACATAAACAACCTCATATTGAAAATAAAACAGTGACAAAAGTCAACAAACTTTGTTTTTTCTCAATTTGAAAATATTCATGGACACTTTTAATATGACTTGAGAAACAAAGAACATTTTAAAAATGATGTGAAAGAACTGTGATTTGAATATATTTCATGTTTAAATCAAAGGTGCACATAATCAAATTAAAGTGATAGTCATTTTCAATTTAAAATTGACCATTATAAATATATATTTTTTTATATTTATCTCCTACAATTTTTTTTGAAATAAAACAACTAAATTTTTGTTATACATATGTATATTTTGTATTTTTCTTCAAAATAATTAAAAGGGTACATTTGTGTTATAAAATTTGTTAATCGTCGCTGCTTTAAAGAAAACACCACCCTTTCAAGCATTTTTCAAGATGCCCACAAATTTGCAATTTTACCGTTTCGTGGTGCTTGAATGTAATATATATTTTACAAATATTTTAATAATATTGCAATAGCCTATTTCCATTAAGTTGACTTATAAAAAACACCCAACAGTTCACAATTAAGCTTTTCTTTAAGTTTCTTAAAAAAAAAAATTAAATACACACAAGTGTTTTTGAAAGAGCAGCGACGGTATTGAATAAAAGAACATATTCCTGGTAGTCATTTCAAGTTGATGATCCCGTCCTGGACTCCATATAACATTCGACTTCATCAAAATCTTTATCTTTTTTCTTTTCACTGTTTTGAACTTTATCTTCTTGACACTTCACTTTTTACTCAATTTTTGTTATTCGTTTTATTTAATTAAGTACTTATTTATTAACTTTTTAAAATTTAACATTTTATATTGAAATTTGTTTTTTTTTAATGGCACACCACGATAATTTTTAATTATAATTGATTATTTTCGAAGCGTCATTGTTAAAATTGTTTAAAACTCATATTTAAAATGTTTATAATCAAAATGAAGATGGCGATACCATGAAATGAAAATGAGTACTCGAATACTTAATTCAATCAAGCAAAATTTTAAAATTAAAGCCAAAACATTTTAAATTTTAAAAAGTTCAACTTCATTATTAAAATTTTTTTAAAAATTTTGAGGATTTTAAAAATGAGTATGAAAATTTTTGATTTGACTACGATTTTTTCCCTCAGTGTACTCCACTCTAGAAAAACTTTTGAAATCACTGAAAAATCCATTGAGAAAAATTTATGCATTTTGGACCAAACTTCTTTATTATATTATTTCGGATTAATTATAGTCCGACAACGGAATATGATAAGGGTCCCTGAAGTTTAGTTGGTAGCGTACTATACTTTGAACGTGTGGGTCTTGGGTTCGATTCTTACCAGATTCGCGGTAATGTTAAAACTATTTAAAATGAGTTGCAATTCAAATAAAAATGCTTGATAATGGGATCAAAATAATAAGAAAAAAAAAATATTCTGACATCGATGATTTTAGTTTAAATGTCAGTTTTCTATACCCCATAGTGCGCTATTCATTACAACCTACAAGATTTGAAAATTTAGAAACAGAAACAAAACCATAATTCAAACCAACAACAAAGTTTTTAAGTTTTCAGTTTTAAATGAAAACATGAACATTAAACTTGAATAAAATAGACAAAACAAGGATGGAGTGCAGAGTAACAACAAAAGACAGTGATGGTGTTGCTTAGAGTGTCCCTTATTTTGGAAATGTTGGAAATCTTGAGACGGTACCCGCTCATTTTTTTCCTTTTGACTTAAAAATAACTCAGGAAAAATTTTACGCCCCTAGGACCACGCCTTCCCTACGCGACGGGGCCTTAAAGAGCGGGGCCTAAAAAATCATTTTTCCATACAAACCAAAAAATTTTTTTTTTTATTTTTAATTTTTTTGTTATTAATTATTATATTACTTGGTTTGCTTATTCACGACAAAAAATTTGATTTTGGAGGGATAAGTCTTTCAGCGCTAAAAAATTTTTCGCAAAAAAAAAATTTGGGCGGCCGGGGTCCTACAGTAAAAAATTTTTAAAAAATATTTTTTTTTAGTTTTGACCAGCAACGGTTTTAGTTGCTATGTTGCTTTAAATGATATATATTCCAAAAAAAAAATTATTCATATCTGTGACATCTTTATCTTTTTCGAAAAAAAAAATTTTGAGCCGTAGGAATCCTACGGTAAAAAATTTTTAAAAAATATTTTTTTTTAGTTTTGAAAAGCAATGGTTTTAGTTTTTATGTTGTTTTTAATGATATATATTCCAAAAAAAATATTATTCATATTTGTGACATTTTTATCGTGTATCGAAAAAAATCATCAATGCATTTTTTACCCTTTTTTAGAACACGATTAAGATGTCACAGATACAAAAAATATTTTTTTATGAATATATATCATTTAAAGCAACATAGCAGCTAAAACCGTTGCTGGTCAAAACTAAAAAAAAATATTTTTTAAAAATTTTTTACTGTAGGACCCCGGCGGCTCAAAATTTTTTTTTGCGAAAAATTTTTTAGCGCTGAAAGACTTATCCCACCAAAATCAAATTTTTTGTTGTGAATAAGCAAACCAAGTAATATAATAAATAATAACAAAAAATTAAAAATCAAAAAAAAAATTTTTTGGTTTGTATGGAAAAATGATTTTTTAGGCCCCGCTCTTTAAGGGCCCGTCGCGTAGGGAAGGCGTGGTCCTAGGGGCGTAAAATTTTTCCTGAGTTATTTTTAAGTCAAAAGGAAAAAAATGAGCGGGTACCGTCTCAAGATTTCCAACATTTCCAAAATAAGGGACACTCTAGTGTTGCTGTTTGTTTTTTTTTCGTTTTTTTTGTTAGTAATAACAGCCATGAGACATGAACATCACCTCTCATTACTAAAATAAAAATAATGCATATTGTAGTCGTATGCAACACAATTTAAATAAACAGAGTGTGATAGATGATAATAACAAACACCAGCCAGCACTATGTTGCAATAGCACTTACACTCAAAATATTTTGTAGGCAAAAACAAATGAAAAACACAATTAAAACCAGTGAATAAACATATGAAGACCATCTCAGTAATACTTAATTCATTTGTTTTAACAAACATCAACATTTATTTTTTACTGTTGACAAAATTTTCTAAAATAAATAACATTAAATATTAAAAAATTACGTTTTTATACCCTCCACTTAGTGATAGAGGGTATATATAAGTTTGTCATTCCGTTTGTAACTCATCGAAATATCGGTCTGGGACCCCATAAAGTATATATATTCATGATGCCCGATCGATTTTAAGACATTCTAGCGATGTCCGTCTGTCCGTCTGTCCGTCTGTCCGTCTGTCCGTCTGTCCGTCTGTCTGTCCGTCTGTCTGTCTGTGGAAAATGCTCTTGCGGACAAAATATTGCACAGAGATTACTGAAACTTATCATATATATTGGAAGTACTCCCGAGAAGTTTGGTATTGCATTTGAGCGATATCGGTTCAGCGGTTCAAAAGTTATGAACGAAAATGTAAGCACACCTCAAAAATTTCAGTACATTCAACATAACCTAAAAATACAAAATGCTTTAATTCGGCTTCTGGTTGATATATGTTAACATAATTGAACACCAAATGGTATTTAAACAAGTCCGAACATATTTTTTGACACAAAAAGAAAAAAATCGCGGATTTTTTTTTTTACCAAAATTTTTTTTCGCGGAAATTTTTTTTCAATTTTTTTTTTTCAAAAGTAATTTCCTTTTAAATAAAGTTGTTTGCAATAATTCTTTTGAAATTGTGGAGGGTATCACTACATTCGGCAAGGCCGAATTTAACTTTTTTACTTGTTTTCATTCATTTCTACCAACAAATTCAAAAAAAAAAAAATAACCCACGACAACATTAAAATCTAATGATAGTTCTTTTTACCAACAAATTCCAAAAAATTTGTAGGTTATTTTTTACAATTTTCTATTGAAATATTTTTTTTTTAAATTTTTAATAAAATTTTGGGGAATCGATCCCGCAATCAACTACATTCTAATCAGACACTCTACCCATCGTGCCATAGTCACTTGATACAAACATGTTTTTATATTTCTATAAATAATTTTTTGAATTTTTTTTCTACAAATAAATAACCTACTTGTGTAGGTAAAAACTAATGATATCTCATTAAAACTACCAACAATTTAAAAAAACTACTTACACAAATCATTAAAAATTTAAAGAATAATCAGTAGTTTTTACTTACAGAACACAAATAAATGACTTTAAAAATCAAATGTTAATGAAAGTCTTTATATTTTAGTGTGTTATTTTTGAAACAAAGGACAGAAGTAGTATTTATAAAAAGTGAACATCAATTAAATGTTTTTTCTTTTAAAAACGACTAAACGTAAAAGTTTTTAAATAAACTAAAAACAGTTAATGACATAGTTTTTTGAGTGTACTACCAAAAAAGATGTACGTAAACTATACACTTGAAAAATTATATTTAAAGTAAGTAATATACAAAATGTTGCAATTTCATTATGACAATGGACAACAGCAGTATGATAGACATAGTGTAGCCAACATTTTTTTTAGCATAGTTTTTCCCATAGAAAAAGCTTAAACATATTTTTAGACATTTTTCGTATAAAGAAAAGTCTTAGATTCAGAGATTTTTTTTCATATCAAAAAGTTTCGTATTCAGAGATATATTTCCTAAAAGAAAATTGATACTCTGAACAATTATTGATTCAAATAATAAGATTCTGAGACAATTTTTCATAGACTATTTTTCAAAAAGAGAAAATCTTAGATAATGACAAGTTTTCCCCTACAAAAGCCTAATCATATTCTGAGATACGAGGCCGAATCAATAATTCCTTGACTTTTCGAACTTCCCTTGTAGTTATATGAAATGCAGCACTGCTCCCATCATGTAGTACCTGTTAATAGACTACTGTCAAATTTTGAGTAAGTTCCGTCATTTACTTTGCATTTAAGAGCTGTTCAAAACATACAACCACGTGGATTTTTTTAAAATGGAAAAAAGTGAATTTAAATTTTTTGCGACAAAAAACCGTCAATCAAACCAAGCAGAAGCTTGATAAATACTATGGGGACTCTGCGCTATCGATTTCAATGTTAAAAAAGTGGTTTACTGACATTCACTGTGGCCACACAAGTACAAATGACGCTGAACGTTCTAGACGGCCAATTGAGCTCCCCTACAAAAGCCTAATCATATTCTGAGATACGAGGCCGAATCAATAATTCCGTGACTTTTCGAACTTCCCTTGTAGTTATATGAAATGCAGCACTGCTCCCATCATGTAGCACCTGTTAATAGACTACTGTCAAATTTTAAGTAAGTTCCGTCATTTACTTTGCATTTAACAGCTGTTCAAAACATATGTACAACCACGTGGATTTTTTTTAAAAATGGAAAAAAGTGAAATTCAATTTTTTGCGACAAAAAATCGTCAATCCAACCAAGCGAAAGCATGATAAATACTATGGGGACTCTGCGCTATCGATTTCAATGTTAAAAAAGTGGATTACTGACATTCGTTGTTGTCACACAAGTACAAATGACGCTGAACGTTCTAGACGGCCAATTGAGATCAATACACCCGATAATGTCGAAAAAATGCACGATATGGCGTTGGCCGATCGAACAGTAAAATTGCGTGCACTCAAAATATTTTGTAGACAAAAACAAATGAAAAACATATTAAAAACAAGTGATAAAACAATTGAAAACCATCCCAGTAATTATTCATTCGTTTTAACAAACATCAACAGTTATTTTTTACTGTCAATAAAATTTTCTAAGATAAATAACATTAAACATTAGAAAATAACGACACTTTCGATTTTTTTACCATAAAATTAAAAAAAAATAACCTAAAACATTAAAAATTAATGATTGTTGTGTTATTTTTACCAACAAATTCAAAAAAAAAAATTACCTACGAAAACATTAAAGATTAATGATTTCGTAAGTTAATTTTAAAATTTTTCTATTGAATTATGTTTTAAAAAAAAAATAATAAAATTTTGGGGAGTCGATTCCGCTATCAACTACATTCTGGCCAGCCACTATACCCATCGTCTTAAAGTCACTTGATATAATTTTTTAATTTTTTTTTTCTACAAAAAAATAACCCACACAATTAGGTAAAAACTAATGACTTCTTTTTAAGAAATGTTAACAATTTAAAAAAAAAAATATCGTACACAAATCATTAAAAAATAAAGAAAAATCATTTATTTTTACTTACAGAACAAAAATAAATGGCTTCAAAAATTGAATGCTAATGAAATTCTTTTTTTATGTTGTCATTTTTGAAACAATTTTTCTTTTTTAACCATTCCACTAATTTTTAATTTAAAATAAAATCATATTACATTAAATTTTTAATGTTAATTTAATGACTAACAAAAACCTTAAAAAGCTAATAAATATTCTTTTATTTTGTTTTCAAAACCCTTAAAATTATAGAAGAATTTTTTACTGCTACTTACAAGTGAATGTAATGGAAAATTCAATTTTAAGACAGCAATTTTTAAACTACAAAAATAGTAGAAAACAAGAAACTCTTAAAAAAAATAAATGATTTTTATTTTAAAATTACTTAAATGAATATTTTTTTAATAAACTACAAACAGTTAATGACATAATTTTCTTAGCGTACACTCAAAAAAAAAAACCTTGTAAAATTACAAGATAAGTTTGTAACTGTTGTTTTCTACCTCCTATTTGACAAGGATTCCTTGTTATTTTACAAGATTTTTACCAATCATTTTGTAATTTTACAAGCTTTTTACCAAAAAAATTGTAAATTTACAATTTTTTTGACGTGATAGACTTTACAAGGGTTTACAAGTTTCGTGATTTTACTGGATTTTGCTACCTCCTATTTTAGGAGAATTCCTAGTAAAAATTACGAACTTTTTTGTAATTTTACAAGATTTTTAGCAATAAAATTGTAAATTTACAACTTTTTTGGCGAAATAAAACTCACAAGAATTTCTCGTAAATTTACAAAAAAATTTTTTGTAACAAATCTTGGAAATTTGTAAAATTACAAGAAAAACTATAAACTTACAAAAAAGAATGAAAATTTCGATCGAAAATTATTTGTTAAAAAAAAAAAACAAGAAAAACTGTCAAATATTGGTAAAATGGGATTACGAGACTTTTGTTTAGTGATTTGACAAGGTTTTTTTTTTTGAGTGTACCATTGTCCAGCCCTTTCTAGTCAGAGACTTGCTTCACTGGGATTTAAGGAGCTGCACAGCTTTCTGATTTGTTGGATGTCAAAATTCAAAAACGAACAAATTATAGAAAAAGTCTAGCATTCTGAGAAATTTTTCATGTAGAAAATCTTTTTTATTCTTAACATTTTAAATATGGATAATTTTTTTTTAAGAATCGGAGACATTGTTAGTTAAAAAAAAATCATTATTTCTTAGTTATGAAAAAAATCCTTAAAAAAATCCTCATATTCCGAAATAATAATTCCTTAGAAAAATTCTCCGATTTGAAAAAATCTCAAGAAAAGTTCTCCAAAGAAAAGTTCGTTGATTTTGAGATTAATTTTTATAAAGAAAGTAATGTCTATTCTGAAACGTTTTACATTTCGAAATTTTTTCAAATTAAAAAATATTTTTCGATAAATAAATTTTGAGTAATTTTTCCGAAAATTACACGATTCTGATATTTCTCAGGTTCGGAGAAATTTTTCATATTAAAATTAATAAAAACTCTGTGTCGAACGTTTTATTACCATGCGGTTTTAGCTTTTGCAAATTTTACTTACCTGGTAAGTAGATCTCTTAAGTGCTATTTGTAGTCAAACTAGTGGTGTCAGTATTTAAGCTTATGGTGTAAGTGCATCCCAACAAATTTATAATTTCGACTGTCATCAACATCATTATCATTAACATTAAAATACAACAACATTATATTATAGACTACTGCATTTACTCTCTATACATTTCATTATATTTTTTCTCATCCTAAAAAGTGGTATATAAAAAAAAAACACTGTCTGCAAAGTTGTTTCCTATAGGGACATGTAATTTGTGTCATCATCATCATCATCGTCGTCGTCATCTTCATCAGCACTAGCATTTCGTTTTGTATGTATGCTATTTTACATTATGATTCTTCTACAATAAAAACTACCTCTTTCTTTAGTGCGAAATATTGTAACAACAGTAAAACCCAAACATTATATTTCTATTATTGTACACCAAAGACTAAAAACAAAACTTTGTATTTCGAATAACGAAACTGTTCCAAACAGAAGAGAACTAAATTATTAGTCTTCAATAATTACAAAAAACAAAATTTAAAAATCTTAAAATTCGAAAGGCTAACAAATTTTTAAAAAATAGGTGAATGGTGAAAGAGTTCTCCCGAATCGAGCACATTATACATATAAAAATTATGTAGTTGCGAGTTTAAAAGTAATATTAGCCGAAATTTAAAATTGTTCACAACAAAAACATTCTTTACAAATCCCTAAAAAAACTTAGTAATGACCAGGCGCGGATCCAGGGGGGGGGAGAATGGGATTTCTCCCCCCCCCCCCCCAAAATGATTTCGAAAGAAAGGAAAGGAAAAAGAAAAAAAGAAAGGAAAGGGAAAAAAAGAAAAAAAGAAAATGAAAGGAAAAATGAAAGGAAAGATAGAAAGAAAATGACTAGAATGTAAAATACCCTTAGGGGATTTATATGTGTGCTGATTATTTATGTCAGCACATGTAGCCTTAGGATAAAATGTTTCAGAATTAAATAAATTGCATATGAAAAACCTAGATGGCAATAGAGTAGTGGACATTTCTAACTGAATAACTTTCCTTATTATTTCCTATGAAAAAAGTATTATTTTTATAGAAAAATGTTTCAAAAGTTCAGACTTTACCTTTCGAAAATATTTTGATACTTATTTGACTTCGAATGTAAGAATTTTTTTAATTGAAAAATTATATCAAATTTTATAAAAAATTTCTTGTTACATTTCTATAGAAAAAAATCCCTCAACACCTGAGAATTTTTGCTAAGAAAAACTGTTTCAGAATCTGCCAAAAATTTTTCTGCAAATAAATCTCAGAACCACACTCAAAAAAAAAAAAAACTGTAATGTTAGCAAAAAAAGCTTGTAAACCTACAAGAAAATTTGCTGATTTTGAACCCACAATTTTTTTGGTAAAGTTAGCAAAAATGTTTTGCCAAAAATTAGTTAACTGAAATTTTTTTTCAACTTATTGTTAGTCCAGGCACATTTGAGGACCCCATTGGGTTCGGACCCGATAGGTCCAGACCCCGATGGGCCTAGACCTAGTTAGGTTCCTTAAAAATCGTCATAGTTTTTGATCCAAAATTTGTGTCCGTTTCGCTATGCCTTGCTTAGTTTTTGAGATACGTTATTTTAGGGGACCACCGGGGTTTTGAGAATTACAGAACTCGATAACTTCAAAAATATTACTCGGAGAGCTTTTGATTGTTTTGAGGTCTTTGGACTTTTTGTTGTGTCGGCAATATTTACCGAGATATGAGCATTTTAAAATTTTCGGGAATGCTAACTTTTTTGGATCCAAAGTTCGGACCCATTAGGGTCCACACATGTGAAGAGGACCGGCGATGCTATGGAGAGCCCGAGAACCAAAAATGGCCTCCAATTTGCTCTATCTGGCTTAGTTTCCGAGATAGCGCCATTTTAAGTTTTTTGAAAATTAAAAAAAATTTACCATTTATTTTTGTTATTTTAGCAAAAAATCTTGTAAAAATGTTGTCAACTCAATTTCAAATCTTAGCAAAAGAAATTAGTTCAAAGTTTGTTTAAAATTGCTAATGTGCTAAATGAAGTTTACAAGAATTTTTTGGTAACATGCTAATCTCAACTAAAAATTTGCTAAAAGTTAGCTAACTAGCATTAGCAACAAAAATTAGTAAATCTACTAACGTATTTTTTTGAGTGCAGATAACATTTATACAAGATAAACATCTCAGAATTGGAGTTTTCTATACGGAAATGTATTTCCGAGTCTTAGTTTTTTTTAAGGAAAAATTTTTTGAGTATAAGAATTTCTATAGATAGCTATATCAGAAGCTGAGATTTTTTTGTATGAAAAATCATTCAGAATCAGAACATTTTTCTGTTGGAAGATTCTGAGAATTTGTCTATAGAAAATGTGTCTCTGAATATGTAAATATTTCTTTTGAAAAGTGTCTAATAATAATAACACTGCGTGACAAAACTAACCACTATTTTAGAAAACAAGAGGTACGACCATCATTTCAATATATTTCGGACATGCTGAATCGAATGGCGTACTCCGTTTTTCGATGTATGGTACAGTTTTCTTGTAAAATGTCATTAAAGATTGGCTGATTTTCAGCTGCTTTTTTAACAAAAAAAATTCCAAAGCTAATGATTTTTAAATTTTATGGCATGGAAAACAAAGATATAACTTGTAGCAACATTTCTAATATAAATTTGGTTTAAAGCTTTTCATCTTAACCCCTTTAATTCGCGGATTTCTTCATTTTTTTAAGTTTTCGCGAAATTAACCGCTTAATTGGTCTCTGATAAAAAACTTGCATTTTGTGGATCATAAAGGCGTCCATGACACTACGAATAGTTAGTTTTTTTTTTAGTTAGTTTTAATCACATGATCAATTATTTTTATTTATTCTTTCTATTTATTTACAACTCATTTTTAATAAATTCCACCTAACCGAGAACTGGTAACAATGACCGTCGTCTCGTTGTAGCGAAAAAACCAAGGGTTCTGGTGGGAATCGAACCCACGACCCCCACGTTCAAAGGCTAGCACGCTACCAACTAGCCTACGGGTCCACTACGAATAGTGGACAAAAAACATCTATGTTATATGGACCATCATGAAGAAAATCGCGAAAAACCGTTTTTTTGTATATGGCAGCATCACTTTAGGAGATGATTTGTGGCTTCATCTTTTAGTATATAATGTGGGAACCTTAAACAATGAACTGACCCAAAATTTGTCCAAAAAAGTTTTCATTTGCAAAAGTTATCTTAACAAAAACTGTTATTTCAGTGTTTGCGATACAATAATTATAGTTTTTGTTAAGATAACTTTTGCAAATGAAAACTTTTTTGGACAAGTTTTGGGTCAGTTCATTGTTTAAGGTTCCCACATTATATACTAAAAGTTGAAGCCTCAAATCATCTCTTAAAGGGATGCTGCCATATACAAAAAAACGGTTTTTCGCGATTTTCTTCATGATGGTCCATATAACATAGATGTTTTTTGTCCACTATTTGTAGTGTCATGGACGCCTTTATGATCCACAAAATGCAAGTTTTTTATCAGAGACAAATTTAGCGGTTAATTTCGCGAAAACTTAAAAAAATTAAGAAATCCGCGAATTAAAGGGGTTAAGATGAAAAGCTTTAAACCAAATTTATATTAGAAATATTGCTACAAGTTATATCATTGTTTTCCATGCCATAAAATTTAAAAATCATTAGCTTTGGATTTTTTTTTGTTAAAAAAACAGCTGAAAATCAGCCAATCTTTAATGACATTTTACAAGAAAACTGTACCATACATCGAAAAACGGAGTACGCCATTCGATTCAGCATGTCCGAAATATATAGAAATGATGGTCGTAACTCTTGTTTATTTTTTAGTGTTCCGCAGTGTAATTTTTCTATATTAAAAATGTTTCAAAGTCCAAGAAGTTTAAACATTAGATGGCATTAAAACCGTAAATTTTTTCTATCGAAAAATGCTACAAAAATTTTGGATTTAAGTTTTAGAAAAGTGTATCAAAATTTCTTCATAAAATGTTTTAGAACTGATCATTTTTTAGTATCTGATAATTTTCTTTTACGAAATATGATATAAGGATTTTTTTATACGTAAAAGTTCGTAAAATCTGAGAATTACTTTAAATATGAACATTATTTCAGAGATTTTTTATAAGGAAATTATATTAGAATTTGAAAATTTTTTATATAAATAATGTCTCAGAATCTCAGATTATAGAAAAAAGTTTAAAAATCTGAGACATTTTGAATAACTTTAGGCTTTTAGACTGTAGGGCCTCCAAGTTATAACTCATTATTTCCCATTTGAGTTGGGAAATCGTTATAATTGTCAATATGGGAAGATACAAATCAAAGAAATAAAAGACAATTTAATGGGCTTAAATTTAGAGTTTATTATAATGTGAGGTGTTTACCGTATGAAGGTTACAAAACAAAAAAAAATTTTGAATTTGAGAGTTTTTCTACAGAAAATAAGATCTGAAAATTTAAGAACTTATTTATTTCAAAGTTTTAGAATCTGAACATTTTTCTATAGGCAAATATCTCATAAATGGGTTATTTTTTCTATATGAAAACTATTTTAGAATCTAAAAGTTTTTCTGTAGTAAAAATGTCTTGACATTTGAGAAATTTTGTAAAGGAAACATTTATAAAAAACTAATAATATATGAAATTTTTTTCGATATTTTTCAGTTTTTTATATAGGGGTCTTTTGATATTTGTGACTGGCTATGACTGAGTATAGGTCCGTTTATTTGACTATAAACGGTATTGCTTAGGAAGTAAATCGGTCCGTCAGGGTCCCTCGGGAAAAATATTTCTTGAGTAAAAAAAGTTCCCCCAAATCCAAAATGTTGAATCCGCGCCTGATTTAAATACTATAGCTTTTGGGTTTTCATTTGTTACTCAATATTACAAAAATTAACGAAAATTCATACAACACCCCCCCCCCCCCTCAACCAAACTTTTTTGCTTTCCGATTGCATAAAATTTTTTTGGTAAAAATAATCTCCCCCCCAAATGAAATTCCTGGATCCGCGTCTGGTAATGACACATCATTACCATTCACATAACTTAATAATGATAGATAATTACCTTTAGCATTACTTTGGAATGTAAAATAATTACTTACACAGATAAAAATGAGTTGTTAGATCAAGCACGAAATACACAAGGTTGAGCATTATTTTAATTAAAAGTCATCTAATGAGAAAAATTGTTGGATCAAGCACGAAAATTGTAGGTCAGTCATTGACTGTTCCTTGATTAAACCAATGCTTGATTTGAGTAAATTGTTAATTGTTGCTTTTCTGTTATTTTTGATTAAACTAATACTTGATTTGAGTGAGCGGTTAATCAATAATTTTGTGTTATTTTTGATTAATCCAATGCTTGATCTGAGTGAATGGTTAATCATTATTTTACAGTTGTAGTGTTTTTTGTCAGTCTTTTCAAGTCTTTTGTTTAAATTGTTTTTTTTTTTTTTTGTGCTTAATATTATTTTGTTTTTTTTTTCGTCTTGTGTGCATGCAAGTACTTTTCTATTTGACGACTAACGAAAACTAAAACAAAAAACGCAACAGCGTTCATCGCATTGTTATTCAAAGCCTACTATGATGAGTTTTTTTGTTTTTATAATTTTTTTTGTGAATTTTTCAGATTTGAGCAAATGGTTAATTGATTCAAGTAAAATTTAATTGAATGTGAAATTTTAAGCTGAGCAAATATTTAATTGTTTTTTGCCATTGAATATTTTTTTCTGTGTTACTAATAATAGTTTACCGAAAACACTATATTGAAATAAAAAAATTTCAAGAACTTTTTTATTCATTATCGGCTCACTGCACATTATTTTGATTAAAAATAAGATAAAATTGTAGGGTTTATTGTAAAAACTCGATAAGCAACATTTCATTTTGTGGTGGGTTTTGCCTTAAAACTTTTAAAAATAATGTAGAAAATAGAACTTTTGCAGAACTTTTATTCTTAATATACTTGTACGAAGGGTTAAAGCAAGACCACTGCCAAAAATCTGTCAATGGAACATCAGCAGAAGGCGAAAAACACGAAAAAAATAAAATGTTGCTTATCAAGTTCTTGCAGTAAGCCCTTCAATTATATAATTTTTACTATTTTAAAATTTTTTTAAAATATTTTTTTTCATTCCCTATAAGTATATATGGAGCATTCCAGGCCAAATCACTCACTTTTAGACCCGACCCCCTTCGATTAATTTTTTTTTTTATATGTTTTAGTACGTATTAAATGCAACTTGCTCTCAAATTCAGATTTTTACACCATGTTGGTGTTGAGTAATCAATTTTTCAAAATGGCGATTTTTTCAAAAAAATTGAAATTTTCAATAAATTTTACCAGTAAAAAATATAGATATCTTAAAAAAAGTTGGACAACGTTTTGTTGGTATTTAAAAGTTGTTTTAGAAAAAGATATGAAAAAATTATTCGAAGTAATTATCACTTATTTTTAAACGTTTAAAAACTAAAATCGACTTTTTGAAAAAGTCCGAAACATTCGATATTTTTTTAAAAATTAAAATTAATCAAAGGGGGTCGGGTCTAAAAGTGAGTGATTTGGCCTGGAATGCCCCATATGTAGTTAGTTACTAACATCATTTTGATAATCATTGTATTTGGAACATTTGCTTGAAAATGTAATGGGAAAGATAATTCCAATCGGAATTAGTGATAACTTTTGAAATCTCCATTACACATTTCATTACCTGGTAATGCAAGTTTATGCTGGGATACAAACAATTTTAACAGATTTGCTAAAAAAATTGCACTCAAAATATTTTGTAGGCAAAAACTAATGAAAAACATATTTACAACAAGTGATAAAACAATCGAAAATCATCCCAGTAATTATTCATTTGTTTTAACAAACATCAACATTTATTTTTTACCGTTAATCAAATTTTCTAAAATAAATAACATTGAACATTAAAAAATAACTTCACCTTCATTTTTTTACCAACAAAATCAAAAAAAATAACCTACGAAAACATTAAAACTTAATGATTGTTGTGTTATTTTTACCAACAAATTAAAAAAAAAAATTAAAAATTTGTGATTTCGTGGGTTATTTTCACAATTTTTCTACTGAATTATATTTTAAAAATTTTTTAATAAAATTTTGGGGAATCGAACCCGCAATCAACTATATTCTGGCCAGACACTTAACCGATCCTGAAAAAGTCACTTGATACAAACATGTTTTTATATTTCTACACTCAAAAAAATTATGTAATTAACGGTTTGTAGTTTATTTAAAAAGTTTTACGTTTTGTCGTTTTTAAAAGAAAAACCATTTCTTTAATGTTCAGTTTTATTAAATGACTATTTATGTTATTTGTTTTAAAAATAACAACATAAAAATAAAGACTTTCATTAGCATTCAATTTTTAAAGTCATTTATTTTTGATCTGTCAGTAAAAATAAGTGATTCTTCCTTAATTTTTAATGATTTGTGTACGTATTTTTTTTTTTAAATTGTTGGCATTTTTTAAAGAAAATTCATTAATTTTTACCTACTTGTATTGGTTATTTTTTTGTAGACAAAAAATTATTTATAGAAATATAAAAACATTTTTGTACCAAGTGACTTTGGCACGATGGGTAGAGTTTCTGGCCAGAATGTAGTTGATTGCGGGATCGATTCCCCAAAATTTTATAGAAAAATTGTAAAACTAACCTACGAAATCATTAATTTTTAATGTTTTCGTAAATAATTTTTTTTAATTTGTTGGTAAAAATAACACAACAATCATTAAATTTTAATGTTTTCGTAGGTTAATATTTTCTAATTTGTTGGTAAAAAAATTAATGTGAAATTATTTTTTAATGTTCAATGTTATTTATTTTAGAAAATTTTATTAACAATAAAAAAATAAATGTTGATGTTTGTTAAATCAAATGAATAATTACTGGGATGGTTTTCAAATGTTTAATCACTTGTTTTAAATATGTTTTTCATTTGTTTTTGCCTGCTAAATATTTTGAGTGTAATTATGTTACGACTTATTCACCAGCTGGTGAAAAACGCAACATTTATTAATTTTTAATGTTTTCGTAGGTTAATATTTTCGAGTTTGTTGGTAAAAAAATTAAAGTGAAGTTATTTTTTAATGTTCAATGTTATTTATTTTAGAAAATTTTATTAACAGTAAAAAATAAATGTTGATGTTTGTTAAAACAAATGAATAATTACTGGGATGGTTTTCAAATGTTTTATCACTTGTTTTGAATATGCTTTTCATTTGTTTTTGCCCTCAAAATATTTTGAGTGTACTTATGTTACGTCTTATTCACCAGCTGGTGAAAAACGTTCTTATTCACCAGCTAGTGAAAAACGTTCTTATTCACCAGCTGGTGAAAAACATTTTTATTCACCAGCAGGTGAATTATTATCTAAGTTATAAATCGAAGTAACAAAACGTTTTGTTTTAAGAAAATAAAACCAGTTTACTCAAAAAATTATGTAGGTAAATTCCAGTGATTATTCACTCAAAACAAATGAAATTTTATTTAAAAACCATTTCACTGATTTTTCATTCAAATCAAAGTTCAATCAAAGTTAAATGACTAATATAAACATTAAAAAACTAATGTGTATTCTCGTATTTTGTATTTAAAAACATTAAAACCATAGAAGAAATTTTTTACTGCCATAATTAAATGTTACAAAAATTTGAGTTTTTTTTTTAAAAAACAACTTTACTGATTACTTTTATAAATAAACTACAAACAGTTAGTGACATAATTTTCTTAGCGTAATTCTTATTCTTTTTTTAGTCAAAATATGCTCAAAATCGGCTGCAAAATAACACATTTTTAATAATTTTAATCAAGGTTGGCAATCGAAACGAATAACGATATCGGTATTGGTATCGTTTTTTTTTTTATTTATTTCGGTATCGGTGTCGGTTACGGTATTTGAGTTGAATCGGTTACGGTATTACCGACACCGAAACATCAATACCGGTACGTACCGGTATGAAAACATTAATAAAAATGTAAAAACAAGTAGAAAAGTTAAATTCGACTGTGTTAGTTCTTTTTTGTTTTAGTGTAAAAAAATTTGGGAGTGACAAAAATACTTTGTAAAATATTTTCCTGACTCATCAATTTTTTTAAAGCTGGTTAAACGGTAAAAATATTGCAAACAAAATTTCATTGCGAATTATGGGAATTTTATGGACGATTTCTACGAGTTAAGCCACTTCAAAAAATTATACTATAGTGAAAACCTCTGCTTGTATTCCAAATGCCTTCCTCGAAGTCCTATAAATTAAAAAAAATCCTTGGACACCCACATCGCGGATTAAATAAAAATCCCCAAAAATCTATACTATACGAAAGGGGTCCAGAAAGTTTCTATTGGGAGTCAAAATGACTCCATAAAAATTCCGTGAAAATCAATAATTTTCTTCTGCTCCCGCATCGCGGTTGAAGTATGGCTTTTTTTTAATTTTTATTTAATTCACGATGTGGGTGTCCAAAGATTTTTTTGATTTTTATGAGACTTCGGTGAGGCATTTGGAGTACGATTTTTCATTTACAAAAACCAAAAAATTTACAAACTTTCTATAAAATTTTTTTTGTACAAAAAACATGGTTTTTAAGAAAAACCGTTTCAATACCGGTACGTACCGGTACCGAAGGAAAAGGTTTTTGGATACCGGTATCCGATACCAAAACTGAGTTTCGGTATTGGTATTGGTACCGGTATTCAATTTAAAGGGTTTTGAAACGGATAACGGTATTGAAAAGGTATCGGTTGCCAACATTGATTTCAATTAATCTTTTTTGGATATTCGCCCTATTTCACGGTCCGACAAAAATGAAAAAAAGTCTTTAAACACGAACTGGATAATAAAAGTTTGAAACTAGCGACTGAATGTAGTAAAACTGCATTTTTTCATTTCCTGATCCCTTTTCCTTTTAAAAGGACTTCAAAATTTTAGAGGATTAAATTTAGTACAACATTTTTTTAATATTTATTCTTATCCTAGGATGCCACTAGTAATAGCAATCAAAAAAGAAGGATCTCCCCTAATTTGTTTTTTTTTTTTTTATTATTTTTACATATCAGGAAAAAGGAGGTAAAAACCTCAATATCATTAAAATTTTTCAACAAAATATTTTGATAAAGTTTTCAAAGGACTTTATTCACATCCTTTTATTCTGATACTTATGACAAATTAAAAAATGGAAAAATTAGGGAAGATCCTCCTCTTTCATTTGCAGTCACCAGTTGCATCCTAGGACAAGTAAAAATATTTCGGAAATAGTTTACAAAATGTATCCATTAAAACTTTACAGTTCTTTTAAAAATAAAAATCAGCACGAAATGAAAAACTGCTGTAAATGCAGTTTTACTCCAGTTGACCTCTACTTTTAGACATATATCATCCGGTTCATGTTTAACATTGGCTGTGGGACGGTGTTTCCATTTAAGCAAAAATTGAAGTCGATTTTTTGGCAAGTTATATTTTGATTACCTGATTAAAATTTTGTACATGGGTAGAAGTGAGTTAAATCCTAAAGCAATTACAAAAAAGTTGACACACTATCAGTTTTAACCGTTTCCTGCGTTTTTATTTTCCCCTTTAAAATTCTACGCATGAACTGTTCATATTGTCACCTAAAATGCAAAAGGCCCTAACTAACAAAAAATTCAAAATCGGTATTTTGATTGATTCTGGTGTATATTATTAATCTACACGTCCTTACAAAAAATTAGGGTCACATAATAAAAATTTGGGATTTTATAGCCAAAAATTAAAAACATGTAAATTGCGAAATCGGCAATGGACGCTACTAGAAATATATTTTCTAATTATTTTGTGATTAATTTTGATACATATTAACAAAACGTTCGTCCTCACAAAATTTTAGCCCAATTCAATCAAAATTTACAAAGTTATTAACAAATTCAAAATTTGAAGAATTCCAAAATTTTTGACTACAAAAAAACACTTTTTCGGCCTTACATATTTTAATTGTCTTAAAAATTGGTATATATGTTCTTCTGATTTTTGTTGAATTTCGGTTTTTGTTATTTAGTAAAAATTGTGAATGGTTCGCGTTTTATCGCTGTTCAAAGTTGGTATTTTGCAACAATTGTATGATAAAGACACAATGTTTAAATGATCATATCTTTGGAACGCGTCATCCGATTGCCACGAAATAAAGCGCAAAATAATGGCTATGTCCTGTACTTAAAGCAGAATTTTGAAAAAGGATAAGATGCTTTGCAAAAAGGATATTGAATTTTAAAAAATGTCCTTAATTTGCAAATATCTCAAAATGCGTATCTTTAATTTTCCTGTATTTTTTTGCACGTATAGCCCAAAATGTACTTAACAACATATGCAAATCCCAAATTGGGGTGATAAGCGGTTTACTTATAAACGTGGTTACATGATATGACTTATTGATTTTTGTTAATTATTCTTGTTTACAAATGAAAAAGAATTTCTGCGCACTAACCGCGAATAATTTTTTTGTATGTATTTTGGATCGCTAAACTCAAAAATTTCATTAAAACGACATTTCGCGAATACACGTTTGTTTAATTAATTTTTTAGCGTTTTTTGGAGTTTTTTTTTACTATTTTGCTTAAATCTTAAGCTCTGTTTATCTGATCTTCTCGCAATAAAAACCAAATTAAAGACAATCAAATTTCCAACAAATCCTACATTCATCATTTTTTCATCAGTTCATAGCTTTACGCGCAAACAAATTTTTTAACGTTATTTGGAGGCATTTTTACTATTTTTCTTATATCTTGAGTTCCGTTTATATGATCCTTCCAAAATAAGAACCAAATTAAAGACAATCATATTTCCAACAAATCCTACATTCATCATTTTTCCATCAGTTCAAAGCTTTCCGTTCAAGAGGCAAACATATAACTAAAATAAGTTTTTTGATTAACAAATCATTTAAAAAAAATTTTAAGAAATATAAATCTTTGCAATTAATTACATCTTTTTATTTATCTGCAAAGCCTAAACATTTAGAAATATAATAAAGTTGATTTGATGAAAATCTATAGGTTTACACCGAAGTTATCATAAATTATATGAATATACTACATAATAAAATACAAAAAAAATGGTAATTTTTTACAATTTCTGTTTTTAAAATTTTTAAAAAATGAGCTTTGTTATTAAAAAAATAGTTTTTCCTTGTTTGCCTATTGCGCGTAAAGTTATGAACTGATATAAAAATAATGAATGAAGGATTTGTTGGAAATTTGATTGTCTTTAATTTGGTTCTTATTGCGAAAAGATCAGGTGAACGGAACTCAAGATATAAGAAAAATAGTCAAAGTTCCTCCAAATAACGCTAAAAAATTTATTTGCGCGTAAAGCTATGAACTGATGAAAAAATGATGAATGTAGGATTTGTTGGAAATTTGATTATCTTTAGTTTGGTTTTTATTGCGAGAAGATCAGATAAACAAAACTTAAGATATGAGCAAAATAGCTAAAATATCTCCAAAAACGCTAAAAAATTCATTTAACAAAAAATGTGTTCGCGAAATGTTGTTTTAATGAAATTTTTGAGTTTAGTGATCCAAAATACATACAAAAAAATTATTCGCGGTTAGTGCGCAGAAATTGTTTTTCATTTGTAAACGAGAGTTATTAACAAAAATCAATACGGCGTTTCATGAAACCGCGTTTACAATTAAACCGCTTATCACCCCAATTTGGGATTTGCATATGTTGTTAAGTACATTTTGGGCTATATGAGCAAAAAAATAAAGGAAAATTAAAGATACGCATTTTGAGATATTAGCAAATTAAGGACATTTTTTTAATTTCAATATCCTTTTTGCTAAGCATCCTATCCTTTTTCAAAATGCTATTTTAAGTACAGGACATAACCATTATTTTGCGCTTTATTTCGTGATAATCGGATGATGCGTTCCAGAGATACGATTATTTAAACATAATGCATTTCTCATAAAATTGTGGCAAAATACCAACTTTGAACAGCGATAAAACGCGAACCATTCACAATTTCGACTAAATAACAAAAACCGAAATTCAATAAAAATCAGAAGAATGGATATGTTTATTTTTGGATAAATTGAACCACCATCGGCTGATTGCCTATGCTATTTTAAATGGAACCATTCATTTTACTCTTTACTGTTTTTGCTTCTCCTTTAAAATTAATAAAATGTTAGTTAGGGCCTTTGAATTTTAGGTGACGATATGTACATTAAAAATTTTATTTAGAATTTAATTATCAAAGTATAATTAAATCAATGGATTGATTCAATTTTTTCTACCAGATCAATTAACTTTTTAATTGAATCAATTAATATTTTTGTAGCAAAAGCTAATTAAATCAACAAAAAAGGTAATTGAACGTATTTTTGATTACATTCACAATTTCAATCAAGGGGTTTCTCTTGCGATAATCGTTAGTCCTTTAAGCTTTAAGACATACTCAAAATTATGATATTAGTTTGTAGTAAGAGTCTGTTTTGTAGTTAATGGTGGCAACAATTGGCTTCATAACTTGTACATTATGTTTTATTTTTCTTCTGTTGTTGGAAAGTTTTTTTTTGTTCTTTGAAGTAAAAGTACAAAATACAACTCCACATGATGTCTGTTTAACAATACAAGGCAAAATATCAAACAGTAACAAAATTTTCAAAATTGTTTAGTTTCAAAGAATGGTATGGTACTTGGCTCGTTGGCTGACTGGCTGGTACTTTGTCTAACAGTTCGTTAAACGTAAATTGAGTATTACAATGTTTTTGAGTCTGTCTGTCGTTCACATTATATTTTTCTTGTTCATTTATATTTTTCAAAGGCATAATGCCAAAAATTTTATTTAAAAGATTCTGAACAGAATAAGAACTACACTGCAATTTTATATTAAAAATTGAAACAAATTTCAAATTAAATATTTTATACCCTCCACTCTACACTAGAGTGGCCATAGTAGAAATTTTTTTGAAAAGTAAAATTTTTCGCACTGAAAAATGTGAGGTTGGGGATAAAAATAATTATGTATATTTAAAAATTTTTTTTTTGTTCCGAGTACCTCCGGGTTGAGCCTAAAGTTTGAAAAACGGATTACAAGGGAAAAATATGACTTTTTTTTCATTTTCTCAATTTTTTTGATATTTTAAGTACAGTTTGAATTCAAATGGTCACTGAATTTTGATTAAGAGTTAATTGTCTATCAAATAAGGTGTTAAAAATTAAAATCGGTTGAAAATTAGCCGAGTTATGACAACTTCCCCCGGCAACTAACGTGTGGCAAACCACCTGATCAAGGAATTCGAGCCCCATTTTTGAAATTTATTGAAATTATCTACTGTAATTAATTTTTTTTATTCCTCAAGTTCCAATGTACTAAGAAGATACATATTTTTCATATTGCGTTTTGCTAACTTGTTTTAAATAAATGCTAAAGTGGTCTGAATTTTTCAACACTATTTTCAAATCTCCAATTTTACATTTTTATTTTTTTTGTTAAAGAAATTTTAAAAAATCGGCTATTGGAGTTTAGGGATTTGTTAAGCACATATAAAGGAATAAAAACCCCAAAAATTGTAGGGTTTGCTGTTTTCATTTGGCTATTACAGTGTTAAGGGTCAAAGGTCAAATTTTAGAAAATTTTTAATTTTTAAAAATTAACAGATTTGCTGGGCGGATTTTGCTGAATCTACTCGATGTTATCTTAATTGGTCTAAACTATATGGCAAATAATAAAAATTTAAAAATTTAACCCTTAAGTGCTGTTGGGGCCTATAATTTTTTTAATTTAATGGAGATAATGTAAGTGTATTTTGTTCAAATGGTCGAATAGGCCCCACCATCACTAAAGGGTTAATATTCTGAATTTAAATAAAAAGACATATGTTAAGACCTTTTAAAATGACATCAAGTAGTTTCATATATTTCCACTCAGAAAATCTGTTAATGTTTAAAAATTCAAAATCTTCTAAAATTTGACCTTTGACCTTTAGTTGGGGCAATTTTTAATTTCCCATTTTTGCCCTTAATTTGCGAATTGAATTATTCTATCTCTTGTTGATATAATTCGGTCCAAAACATATGAAGTTTGTAAAAAAAACCAAAAAAAAATAAATAAAAGCTAAAAAAGGGCCAAAAATCACTACTTTCCCGAAATCCGCCGAAATTACATCACTGTAATAGCCAAATGAAAACAGCAAACCCTACAATTTTTGGGGTTTTTATTCCTTTATATGTGCTTAACAAATCCCTAAACTCCAATAGCCGATTTTTTAAAATTTCTTTAACAAAAAAAATAAAAATGTAAAATTGGAGATTTGAAAATAGTGTTGAAAAATTCAGACCACTTTAGCATTTATTTAAAACAAGTTAGCAAAACGCAATATGAAAAATATGTATCTTCTTAGTACATTGGAACTTGAGGAATAAAAAAAATTAATTACAGTAGATAATTTCAATAAATTTCAGTTTAGTTGCCGGGGGAAGTTGTCATAACTCGGCTAATTTTCAACCGATTTTAATTTTTAACACCTTATTTGATAGACAATTAACTCTTAATCAAAATTCAGTGACCATTTGAATTCAAACTGTACTTAAAATATCAAAAAAATTGAGAAAATGAAAAAAAAGTCATATTTTTCCCTTGTAATCCGTTTTTTAAACTTTAGGCTCAACCCGGAGGTACTCGGAACAAAAAAATTTTTTTTTTAAATATGCATAATTATTTTTATCCCCAACCTCACATTTTTCAGTGCGAACACTTATGGATTTAACATTTTTTAATTTTTCTATATAACGCTATGGCCATTCTACTCTACACCTTTTCCAATTGTATTTCAGAAATTATGAACTGTATTTCAGAATTTATCAATTGTATTTCAGAAATTATCAATTGTATTTCAGAATCTAACCTTCGTAAAACAATTGATAAATTCTAAAATACAATTGATAATTTCTGAAATATAATTCATAATTTCTGAAATACAATTGATATTTTCTGAAATACAATTGAAAATGGTGTAGTTATAAAGGGTATATATAAGTTGCTCATAACGTTTGTAACACCTCGAAATATTGTTCAAGACCCCATAAAGTACTTATATTCATTATCCTCGATCGCTTTTAGGACGATCTAGCGATGTCCGTCCTTCCGTCCGTCTGTCTGTTGAAAACACGCAAGTTATTGAAAAACTTTACTGAGGCTCCTGAAGTTTGGCATATATGTTGATAATTTACCTGGTCAGGTTGGTTAGTGGTACAAAAGTTATAAGTGAAAGAGCGATTTACGGCAAGGGTTTTTCGCAAGTTTACGAGATAAAAAACACGCTAACTTTCGAAGGAAAGTTCTGGTCGTTCCCCTGGCCTGGTTGGTATTAAATTTCAGCAAAATCGGTCTAGAGGTTCAAAAGCTTTTACCTTAAATTCTAGTTTACTTTAAATTCACGATTTGAAAACCATTACACAAGATTTAAAAACATTGGTAAGTTCCAAAATTATTTTACAACGTATTTTTCACTCCAAAATATTTATACCTAAAAATCAAAAAAAAAAAAAAAAAAAAATCCATGCACAAAAAATTCTACAATCAAAAAAATTTTACACTTAAAAAAAAATTGTGCTAAAACAAAAATTACTAAACAAAAGTTTTTTACTCAAAATAAAATATTTCTAATGAAAATTGTTAATTTTTTACACCTTAAAAATTGTTCTATCACTTTAAAAACATTGTGGAAGGTTTTCATAGATACGGTCTAGTCGAATTTATCTTTTCTTCTGGTTTTTCATTACGTTTTTTTTTAACTCCTTCTATCTCTCAGTTTATTACTCCAATCCTGCCATATTTTTAAAGAAATTTTGCAAGTGCTATTTACAATAACAACCCAGCAAAAACTAGGTAATGTGTTGTGAAAAGTAATGACTGCCAATTACATTACTTATAACTACTACTCATTACCCACTGCATTACTTTAGTCCAAAAAGCAACTAGTGGCTTATATTGTAATATGTAAGTACTTATTTGCAATAATATAAATAATAAGTTATTGAGAATGTAAAAAATAAATACTTATTTGCAAGTTCACTTGGGAAATTAAGTCCAATCAGAAAAAAACAATATTTGTTTCACCTTTTTAGCTTAAAATTTCGCGAAAACGAATAATCTTATGATAAATAGTTACTTCAAACTCTGTTTGCAACTATTTATTTTATTCCTTATAAATAACTACTTATTTTACTCGTTATAGGTAAGTAGTTATTTATCTCCTTACTCGTAAGCTTGTAGGCACTAATTATTTTTGTCTCACGGCCTTTATAAAATAAGTAGTGTTTCATGCAATGAGTAAGTACATACCAATAATTATTACTAATTACTATACTCATTACTAGTAATGCAAAAATTTGCTGGGAAGATTTTAAAGCAGTGTTGAAAAACAAATGGCGCTACCAATCCGTTTAGTGATTTAATTGACATAAACCTTAGACGCCTATCAACATCGTTTCGGATGCATTTTCTCTGACTTGAAAATTGTTCACTTTGCCGTTCTCGTTCTGTTTAGTCTCATCGCATTATTTTCGTTGTAGTTTTTTAGTGTTGACAAGTTGATATGAATGAAAATAATACTTTTTCTTAGCGCTCATGTTTCAATGTAGCAACAATTGTACTATTGTTGCAACATAAGAAGTAAAAAAATAATATAAATAATATGCTTCACTAAGCGTTTCATTGCAATTTAAAATGAAAAACTTTAATTTTATAAAAAAAAGCTTTAAAGAAAATTATGTCACATTCATAGCCAATACCACTCTTATAGTGTTTTTAAATCGTTTTTTTTTGCAAACCGGAATTATAAATTTCTAGTACACCGAAAACAGTTTTGTTCTCTCGGTTAACCGGTTTTTTTAAATACAGTCAAAACGGAATATTTTTGAAAATATTAATTAATTTTTTTTAATGATATTTTCTTAAAAATTTCGGTAACCTTGAAAATCCGTGTAAAAGAAAGTTTAAAATATTTTTGGTCTTCAAGAAACAATTTTTCAAATACGAATTTTTTATTCAGAATCTGGTAAATATTTTAAAATTTAATAAGTGAATGTTAACCATCTTTGTTTGGGTAAATTAGTATAAACAAGTTGAAAAGTTAAATTCGACTTGGCCGAATCTATGAATACCCTCCACAATGCCCTTTTTAAGTGATAGTAAATTTTCTAACGTAAAAAAAAAAATAAAATTTTTGGTTAGAAATATTTTATTTTGTGTAAAAACTATTTTTTTAAACTAATTTTTGAAAAAAAAAATAATTTACTAAATTTTTTTTTGAGTGTAAAATTTTTTTTGAGTGTAAAATTTTTTTAGAGTGTATTTTTTTAGTGTAAAAATATTTTTGAGTAACAAAAATACGTTGTAAAATATTTTTGTGACTACAATGTTTTTAAAACATGTTTAACGGGTTTTCAACACGTGAATTTAAGGTGAAGCTTATCTGAAATTCACGGTTTTGCTAATAACTTTAGAACCAATCGACCGATTTGGCTGAAATTCGAAATTCACCAGGCTAGGGGAACGGCAAAAATATATGCCGGGCTTCAGCATCCTCAGAAATGCTTTTTGAAAGTTAGCTTGATTTTTATCTCTTAAATTCACGAAAAACCCTTGCCGAAATTCAATCATTTGCTCATAACTTTTGAACCACTGGACCGATTTCGCTGGATTGCAATACCAACCTAACCATGTGAATGCCCAACATATATGCCAAACTTCAGGAGCCTCCGTAAAGTCTTTCAAAAGTTAGCGTGTTTTCAACAGACAGACAGACAGACAGACAGACAGACAGACAGACAGACAGACAGACAGACAGACAGACAGACAGACAGACAGACAGACAGACAGACAGACAGACAGACAGACAGACAGACAGACAGACAGACAGACAGACAGACAGACAGACAGACAGACAGACAGACAGACAGACAGACAGACAGACAGACAGACAGACAGACAGACAGACAGACAGACAGACAGACAGACAGACAGACAGACAGACAGACAGACAGACAGACAGACAGACAGACAGACGGACGGACGGACGGACGGACGGACGGACATCGCTAGATCGTCTTAAAATCGATCGAGGATCTTGAATATATATACTTTATGGGGTCCTAGACCAATATTTCGAGGTGTTACAAACGGAATGGCAAACTTATATATACCCTCTATCACTAGAGTGGAGGGTATAAAAAGGACATTTGTTATAGTCGAATGCTTTTTGAATGGTAGAATTCAAATAAATACTTTCGATGACATGGCTGTTCAAAGTATCATACTTTTTTGATTTTTGCAATTTTTGAAGAAAATAAATTCGCAAAAAAACCCGATTTTTTTTTATTTTTAAAAAACTTAAAATAGATTTGTTTAGTTGGCTTTAAAGAGAATGCCAATTAAAAAGAAAATTAAAAGACCTAAGGTCAGAAAATAAAATTTTTGTGTGTTCTTTGATGGGATATATAGCAATGATGGGTACCAATACCTTTTCGATACCAATACCCGTTAATACCAATTCAAATTGAAAACCAATACCAATTAAAAACCAATACCTTTATTTGTGCGATACCAATACCGATAAAAATCCAATACTGATTCCCCACTACCAATACCAATTAAAAACCAATACTTTTATTCTTCAAAACCAATACCAATAAAAAACCAATACCAATTCATTTTTTCTACTTTCGTATCGGTTTTGTTTCGGTTTTTTTGTATTCTTATTTTCGTTTGTTTTAATTGTGACGTCAAACATTTTCTTTCCATCACATTACTAGGTTTTACCTGACTAACGAATTGCTACAGATGTTTACAAAAGATGTTACATCGATCAGTAATCGTTTGCATGCAAAGTCATATAACAAAACGGATTTAGCTACTTGAATTTTAAAAGCCATAAAAACATAAAACAAATATTTTTGTCACGTTACGTGATTTAATAAAAGTATATCTTAAAAAATTTAGACCTTTTCTGTAATGAAATTTTTTCTTTTGCAAACATTATTAATAGGGATGAGATTTCCATGCAAATGCATGTTTTTTGACGATAGTCTAACAACGATATCGACGAATTATCTTTCCGAATCAAGAAATTTGCGTTAAAATGGCATCGATTTGTTTTTGCATATTTTTGCATATTTGGGTGAAAATGCATATTTTTGCATATTTTGGTTTTAAATGCATATTTTGTGCATATTTCAAAATTTTAAGTGCATATTTTTGCATATTTTGGCATGAATTAGAAAAAACACAAATTGAAATTTATTTGTTTCAAAAACTATTTAAAATTTTATAAATTTATTTTGAAAATAATAAAAATTATTTTTTTTTTCTTTTTAATTTTTTTTATAGATATTCTTAATTTCTCAAAAACTCTTGCTTATATAAAGTTTTAAATATGACAATTAACACGGCTTTATTTTTTGCTTTTTAAGAAGTTTTTCCTATGAAAACAAGATTTTTATTGCACACATTTTATTTTTTAGTGCATATTTTTAGGTTTTTTAGTGCATATTTTGGATTTTTTAGCGCATATTTTAAGCGCATATTTTCGATTTTTTAGTGCATGAAAATCTCATCCCTAATTATTAATATGTGATGCACATATATTGAATGTCACTGCACTGTTCTTTGCGTTGTAAAAAAAATACTAATGTCCGTTTTTGGAAATCCCAAAATTTTAACCAAGCAGTCGTTACAAAATTATATGTCACAACACCAGAATCCAGAAAAAAAAATTTTGTTTGTTTTATTAGAGGCACAGTCATATTATAAAAGAATTTAATAATGCATAATGTGCGGTTCACACTTGCTATTTTTGAGAGTTTAAGGGCTACGTGTTTAAAAAATTATTTGTTCTGTATCCATTACATTTTTATTCAGTTATTGGTGTTTTGTTAAACAACTTGTGAACTCCATATAAGAAAAAAAATTTGCCCGTGTAATTACAAAAAGATCTAAAATCGAAAAAGGGGCCCCTGCACGATAACCCATTTCAATCACTTAAAAAAATATGTATGAAAGGATGAATTTCAGGTATATTTTGTTACAAATGTTAAGTGTCATCTTTCTGCAATTAAAAAATATCTACCCTTACCACCGCAATTTATATGGCTTTTCTGGAATAACGGAATATTAAACATTTTTTTTTATAAGATTTTTAAGATCTGCCGGTGCTAATTTCACTAAAAAAGTACCTTTTTCCAAAAAAAGGAAAAATAAAATTGAATCTTATACCCAATTCACACCTGAGGTGAATCTTGTTAATTTTTCTCAAAAGAGATAAAATTAAAACGCCTTAAAATATATATTTTGGTAAACCACTTTTGATTTAGTTGGCTTTAACTTTAATTTTATCATTATTATTTAAAAAAGAAGCGAAAAAAAAGATCTTCTCGCATTGGTACAGTGGACATAAATGGAGTAAAAACTGACCAATAAAAATTAGGTAATTTGTTACGCATTTTTATTTTTTATACCCTCCAAAATATAAATATATAAAAAAATATGAGGGATTTTTTTAATTTTTCCTCCGCGCGATGAATGCTGTCAAATAGATTTATTATGATTTTTGCAATTCTTCTCTTCTTCTTTTATATTGATCGTGTGTGGGTAATATTGACGATTGTACAATGGTCAATCTAACCCATACATGGGAATTTTTAATTGGCATTGAATTTTCATTGGCATTAGTTGGAACTAATGCCACTGCCAAAAAAAGCATTAGCATTTATTGCCAATGAAATTTTTTGGCATTATTTGTACTAAGTAATGCCAATGAAAAGGCACAAATGCTTAAAAAAACTATTTACAATTGATAAAAAAAATTAGAAAATTAGAAAAAGTGAATGCTCTATTGTATTAAGTATGACTTGATGCCACATTGTCTGTAATTTTTGTAAAAATAGGTACAGCCATTCTCTTGGAATGATCAATCAAAAATAAAATATTTATGTTTAAATCTCCATATACCGTTATCAAAAAAGCTAACAAATTTATACATTATTAAGACAAAAGGATGTACAACTTGTAAATGGGTATGGACAGTTCTTGATTCTGTTTTTTTGTGATTTTTTATTTAAATTTTTTAAAATTGTTTAATTTTGAATAGTTTTTCCAAAATGTTCCGCGACATAATTCAGAACTTAGGACGTTGGTTTACTAGCGTTAAGACTGACCTGCCCCTTTTCCCCGTTTTTTCGTCTGCGTTTAAAATATTAATAGAAAGGGAGATGAACAAATCTAAAGTTGTTAAAATGAGCATTTTATAATTGAATAAATTAATTTTATGCATTAACAATTTTTAAGTTTTCCAAAAGTACAAACATATTTATTTCTATATTAATACTGGATAAAATGAAACCCGAATACACAAAAAACCGATTTGAAGTAGTGTGGTACTTTTGATTAAGACGAGTTTAAAAAAGAGGGTTTTCACAAAAATTTTATTATTTTTTTTTAATTTTTGGCATTTCAATTTGTGTTGACTGGCACAAGCGGGCAAGTTTTTTGTAAAGTATGGGTAAAAAGGATAATCCTGGTCCAAACAGTTTTTTGAAAGGGCGTGGAACTTTCTATAACGATGAGTTTTTAAAAGGGAGTTTTCAAAAAAAAAAAAAAAAAAAAATCTAATTTTTTTATAAATTTTATTTTTTAATAAAATTTATTTTAATTCCATTTTTGAAAACGGACACAAGCGGGCAAATTTTTTGGAAAGTTGGGATAGAAAGGATAATTCTGGCCCAGACAGTTTTTTGAAAGGGCGTAGAACTTTTGATAACGATGAGTTTAAAAATGAGGTTTCCACAATTTTTTTTTATTTATTTTTTTTAAAGGGGTTTTTCAAAAAAAAAAATCGTTCACGCAAAAATTCGACCCACTCTCTAGACACTCACTTAGAATTTTTCAACTCAATATCACGTGATTTAAATGAAAATCACTTTTTTGAGTCACGCAAATCACGGGACCAGCGACCATCTCCAATTCAAATACATAAACAAGAGACAAGTGTCTCTTCATTTGTTTAATCTATAACATCTGTAAATTTTAATTAAAATGAAGTGTCCACCCTTGAAAAAATTTCCTTGTAGGTCTGAATCTAAAAAGTTTCAAGGCACTTATTTATTACCCTAGGTTACGTTAGGTTAACCTACCCTAATATAGTCACTTAATTTAAATGAAAATCGCTCAATAATCACGTGATTTAAATAAAAATCGCTCACGCCTTAATCACGTGGTTTTTTGAGTCACGCAAATAACGGGACCACAGACCATCTCTAATTCAAATACATAAACAAAAGACAAGTGTCTCTTCATTTGATTCATCTACACTCAAAATAATACATTAGTAGATTTACTAATTTTTTTTTTGCTAATGCTGGTTAGCTAACTTTTAGCAAATTTTTAGTTGAGATTAGCATGTTAGCAAAATATCTTGTAAACTTCATTTAGCGCATTAGCAATTTCAAACAAAATTTGAACTAATTTTTTTTGCTAGATTTAAAATTGAGTTGACCAAATTTTTACAAGCTTTTTTGCTATTATTAGCAAAATAAACGGTAAATTTTTTTTTTATTTTCAGAGAACTTAAAATGGCGCTATCTCGGAAACTAAGCCAGATAGAGCAAAATGGAGGCCATTTTTGGTTCTCGAGCTCTCCATAGTATCGCCGGCCCTCTACACATGTGTGGACCCTAATGGGCCCTAACTTTGGATCCAAAAAAGTTAGCATTCCCGAAAATTTTAAAATGCTCATATCTCGGTAAATATTGCCGACACAACAAAAAGTCCAAAAGCATTTTTGTAGCTCTCAACACGTAGAACAAGACCGCTTAAAAGCTCTCCGAGTAATATTTTTGAAGTTATCGAGTTTTTTAATTATCAAGACCCCAGTGGTCCCCTATAATCACGTATCTCAAAAACTAAGCAAGGTAGAGCGAAACGGACATAAATTTTGGATCAAAAACTATGACGATTTTTAGGAACCCAACTAGGTCTAGGCCCATCGGGGTCTGGACCTATCGGGTCCGAACCCAATGGGGTCCTCAGATGTGTATGAACTAAGTTAAAAAAAAAATAGTTAACCAATTATTGGCAAAACATTTTTGCTAACTTTAGCAAAAAAATTGTGGGTTCAAAATCAACAAATTTTCTTGTAGATTTACAAGCTTTTTTTGCTAACATTACAGTTTTTTTTTTTTGAGTGTATAACATCTGTGAATTTGATTAAAAATAAAGTGTCCACCCTGAAATAGTTTCCTTGTAGGTCCGATTTCAAAAACTTTCAAGGCACTTATTAATTACCTTAATATAGGCTTAATTTCTGAATTTCAAAAAGATCGGTTATCATTTACGACCTGTAGAGACTTTTGGCCAGAAAACCTACCATCACGCCCCAGTGTGCACTGTGGGGCGGACAGAAGGACGACGTACGTTAAATAAATTAATATTAACGACAAAACCTTTTGCATACAAATACCAAAACCGATATAAGATAAATACCAATACTTATTAAAAACCGATACCAATTCGAGGCTAAAACCAATACCAATACCCAATACCTAAGTAATTCAAAACCAATACCGAAACCTATACCAATTCAACAAAAAATGAAAACCAATACCTATACCAATACTAATATAATTTTAAAAACCAATACCAATACTTTTATCGAATTGGTACCCATCCTTGATAAATAGTCAAAATACGATTGTTCGAACATTTTTAAATGTTCGAACAATCGATTAATCGGAAATTGTCGTTTGTTAATTATTCGATTAAACGAATAAAATTTTAAAATTAATCGATCAATCGATCAAATAAGATCAATTCCAAATCAAAAAAATTTAACAATAACAAAGTAAATAAAGGATAAAAATATAATGTAGGTATTAAACATTTAAAAGCATTTGCGAAATAAATACTGGCCTTACTTACATTATTACAAATTAAAGGTTTTGTAATGCCTTTAAATTAAATTATTGGTGCTGAATCCCAACATAGTAGCTACTTAATGGTCCATTAACTCGGTCAATATAAGATTTTTGATGCCTGTGAAACCTGCGCAGAAAGTTTTGAATAATATTAAATAAAGATGATCACCAATGTTTCACATCATGTATACGATTTACATATCTCCTTTTTTCTCGCGAACATATATTTTAAAAAACAATTAATACTTGAGGTAATCCCTTTTTTCTTCCATTTTAAGCTTTTCTAAATTATTAACAGAAAATTACTTTTATTTTGTATTATACTACTACTTTTTACGGATATGGTATTTAATACGGATATAGTTTTTAAAATGTAGCTACAGTTATATTCCTTCAATTTCATATACAAAAGAGCGACTTTTTTGCATACAAAAACTTTTTTATTTTAAAAAGTTCATTGGGACGTGAAAATCTTTGAAGACATTTTGGAAATAACTGTACCTATGATTTCAAAATGGTTTGCACCATTGAATTCAGCGTGCCCGAAATATATAAAATTGATGTTCAAATCTCAGGTTACTTTTAACATCTAAGATTTTTTCACGCTGTGTAATCATTTATCGTATAGCTACAGACTTGTGGACTTCGTCTATATATAGAACAACATGTATTTTACAGTCTTCAGATTCAAATCATTTAATGGTAGATCATTTAAGGTTATATTCGTTTTCAACGAAGTGTGGCCGGTTACGCAAAACAGAGCCTTAAGTCAAAATGCTCAAGAACCCCTTTTTAAATAAAATTGCGTGTTCGACCTAACAATCCCGCCTAATGCTTTTTCGAAAATTGATATTTTGTAAAAAAAAAAAAATTATTGAGTTAATTGATGATTCTACTTACACTCAAAATAAATTCTCTGTCCAATCAGCAGAAAAATCTGCTGAAAATACACCCATTTTGAGCCATATGAGAAATCTTCTGATTTTAGCAGACACGGTTTGCTAAATATCTGTCATAAGAGGTGAATAAATATAACAAGAAAAAAAAAAAAAAAAAACATACGCCGCCAGCGAGCATCGAACTCGCCACCTTCCGATTTGAAAGTACAGTACACTTCTTAACCACTACGCCACCGGAAGCTTATACTTTTATCTGGCGTTTTAGCTATTAAACATGTGTGTTGTTCGACAGCAGAGAAATCTGATTTTAGCAGAAATATCTGCTGATTTTAGCAGAAAAATCTGCTGATTTTAGCAGAACAATCTGCTGATTTCAGCAGAATAATCTGCTGATTTCAGCAGAACAATCTGCTGATTTCAGCAGAGCAATCTGCTGACAATCTGTTCTGCTTTTTTTTTTATATAAAAAAATTTCTTGAAAAAATTATAAAATTCAGCAAACAAAATCAGTATAAACATAGTAAAATGTCTGTTATTTTCTTAAACTGAATGACAGAGATTTTAGTAAAAATATCCTTCTCAGCAGAACAATCTGCTAAAAGATTGCTAATTCAAATTGAAAGTCGTTTTACAGATTTTTTGACAGAGTTTTTCTTTTGAGTGTACATATTTATCCCAAAAATATTTACTTATAAATATTTAAGTCTCATTTATGTCCAACATAACCTAAATTTCTTTTAAAAGTTCAAAGAAAAATTATTTAACTATTAAACTAATTAATCAATCGACAATTTACTTATAACTTTCTTGAAAAACTTTTACTTTTATTTTTCTACGTACATGTATGTAATTTTTCTTTTCTAAATTGCACTCTCTGGCCACACAAACCACTTAAAAAGTAACCACAAACAAATCAATTATTAATAAAAACAACAAAATTCACACACACACACAGACGCAGGAACAACAAGAAAAACAATTTTCAAATACAAGTGAAAAGTGGACATAGACATAAGTGATATTACCAAAACATGGCCAATAGGAATTTAGCAAGCACTGAAACAAATTTTAAGAGAATAAATCTGAAAATATTCTACATAAAAACTGTTTGGTCGCTGGTGTATTATCAATTAAAATGTTGTTTAATTAACAAAACTAATTGTGTTGACAAAAAGAATTAATTGAACTTTTATTTAATAACATAGTTTGTCAATACAATTAAAATATTTGTTGATACAACAATTTTTTACTGAAAGATAACTAACAATATTACAATTTATGCTCTACTTTTCTACATTATATTTATCATTAAAAAACGTTCCTACCTGGCACTCCTTTTAAACTAACCACCAACCCACCACTTTTCCAACATTATTTTAGAAATATCTATATGTGTAGAAATAGACCTACATATCAAAATCCTAAACTAAAACGATGCAACATTTTTCAAGATTTTTTTTTTTTTATTTTTTTTTTTTTGAAACATATTTAGAGAAGTTGTAAAACATATAAATCTTTAAAGGCAGACCATAAATCGTTGAATCTATATAAACATGCTACACTACCAAAAAAATCATGGTAAATGACTAAAAAAGCTCGTAATTCTCACTAGAAATTCACGTAAAATAGTAGATAGCAGAAAATCTAGTAAAATTTCGAGAATTCGTCGTAAGCTTTTTCCTCTTCAAAAAGTTTGGAAATTTACAGTTTTATAAATAAAAAGTTTGTTATAAGCAAAAAATTAACAAAAATTGTAAACTTGCAAGAAAAATATGGGAGTTCACAAAAAAAATGTAAATTTACAATAAAAAACAGAGAAAAGTTTTAATTTTGCAATATTAAATTGTAAATATACAAAAAAAAAAATGTAAATTAACAGAAAAAAATCCAAATTTGAAAAACCTTGTGAAATGTAGAGGTTGCAACAAATTTCGTAAAATCCCAAGAAATATTTCGTCGGTGCGCCGACCAGAACACCTATGTGTTTTTTATGAAGTGTTCAGGAGAGCAAAAAAACCGTTTTATTTTGCCAATTCGCAACATTTTTTTAAAGTAAAATACTTTTTGATTTTCCTAAACCTATTTAAAAATATTACGCGTTGAAAAACATACAAAATCTTTTTTTATCCTGAAGTGGTACAAGATTTTAACAAAACACTACACATAGCTGATTTTGTTTCGGACTTTTTACATATTTATAAAAAAATATAATACACATAGATGTTTTTGTTCTTAAATTTATTTTAAATAAATTTGTATGTGTTGTTCAAAAGACAAAATTTTGCAAATTATATATCCGCAAGGACTTGTAGCCAAATATTGATGGTATTCAGAATTTTTAACCTTGCAAATTGCGAAATGTAATGTTTACTACAACAAACCCACGTAATATTATTTTGGTGTTTTTTTTCATCAAATGTGTTTGTTTTAAAAAGTTTAGAATTTCGTACTTTGCAAGGCTGAAAACTTCCGACGTGAATTTCATTATCACAAAGAGGCGGATAAACTTTACCAATGCAGAAAGTGATTATCAGGGAAACCAAAATAACAATAAGTACTAAGTCAAAAAAAGTATTAAATATAATTCTGATGCAAAAAATGGCAAAATGTATCTTCAGTGAAATGTAATGGTGAATCTTTTCGTAGAACATTATAACCCTCTATCTCTCATTTTAAGGGGTAATTTTTGTCCTTTTTTTCAAATACCCTCATAGAACGCCATAAAAACGTACGTTTAACGGGTTTAAATCTTCTATAAAGAATTTCTGCATAAAGTTTTACTAGGGGTTGCTAAAGTCCAAAAGTTCTTGCAAAAAGTGCACAATGGTTAGAAAAAGTAAAATTGTAAATTCTCACATACTGTTAATTTTATTTTTATGAAATTCGTGTGAAATAAGTCTAAAAAAATTATAAATCTGCTTCTGAGCTAAATAAAGTTAAGAGATATCTTAAGTAAAATGTTCTTAGAACATTTTAACCTTTTATCTCCCATTTTTAGGAGTCATTTTGGTCCTTTTCTTAAATATCATCATAGAACACTACTAGCAAAATGTTTAAAAAAGGAAAATTGTAAATTATCATAATTTGTTAAATTGTGTTTTACCAAGATACTTTACAATTTTACTTGTTTAAGCAATTTTCGCACGGACTTTTGGTCTTTGAGAACCCCTAGTAAAATTTTATGCAGAAGTTTTTTGTAAAACATTTTAAACCTTTTAACGCACGTTTAAGTGATGTTCTATGGGGGTATTTGAGAAAATGACCAAAATTACCACAAAAAATGAGGGATAAAGTGTTTCAAGAAAAGAACCGCAATCAAATTTCACTGAAGACATCATAACTTAGCTCAGAAGAAGATTTATAATTTGTTACTTATTTTACACGACTTTGGTGAAAAACAATTTATAATTTTGTTTGTGCTAATTTTATTTATTTAAGCATTTTGCACTTTTCGCACAAAATTTTGACCTGTGACAACACTTAGTGGAATTTGATGCCAAAAAAAAAAAAAATTTTTAGAACATTTTAACCCTTTAAATGCATATTTTAATGGTGTTCTACAAGGATATTCGAAAAATGTACCGAAACGACCCGTAAAAACGGGACAAAGAGGGTTAACATGTTATAAGAAAAAAACCGCCTTAAAATTTCTCTGAAGACATCTTTTGATATTATTTACCTCAGAATTATACTTTATACTTTTTTTTGACTTATTCAAAACGCATTTAAATAAAAATTGAGAATTATTTTTTTTTCTAAATCGTGTTGCACAGTGTTATGCAATTAAGTATCGGAATATTAAAAAAATTTGTTCAGAAAACTTTTACAATATTTATTTAGAAGAAATCCAAATGCTGATGTAATGTTTTTTAGTTTAAATCAAAAACAGTTATGTGTAGTTATAACACATAACTGTTTTTGCCGGAGAATTTCTATTATAGGTTACACATAGGAGTTTTAGCTAACTTTGAAACCATTTGAGATAACGGAAAACGCTTTGGGGGATAAATGTATTACTAGATAGGCTTCCTAATGGGCCAATAAAAAAATAAAAAAAATTACACATAGGTGTTCTGGTCGGCGCACCGACGATTTGTAAATTTTATCGCGTCAAAAAAGTCGTAATTTTGTAAAAATGTGAATTTACCAACTAAAAATGCAAATTTAAAACAAGTACGAAAATTATTGTCGGCCAAGACTCTACACCAGTGTTTTCCGCAAAAAGGGTCGCAAGTTCAAACATGGACTGATTGGATCTTTCCTTTGCTAAATCTTTAATAAGTGTAAAAACCCTCACAAAACAATTTTGAGTTAAACAATAAACCGATTTAATTGAAGATCGGCCAAAATTTTTATATGGGGCCTAAGTCCAAAAATGTTTCGATTATAGTCTGATTTTATAAGGTAATTAAAAAAAAAAAATTATAAAATATTTTCTATTTTCATGAAATTTTAGAGGTTAATGTGAATATCGGGAAGATGGTTTGTAGTGGGGCTTCAAGAAGAACTGGTCCGATTCCTTTAAAATTCAAAATGGTGATTATTGAATACAAAACACGTTTATCTGCCAAATTTTTTCAATAATAATACGGTTGGTAGAGTCATTTGTGCCAAAATTAAAGCGGATATTTATATGGGAGCTACACTCAAAAAAATAAATTGGTAAAACGCCTGGTAAAATGCCTTGTAATCCCGTTCTACCAATATTTAACAATTTTCCTTATATTTTAACAAAAAATCTTGTACTTTGCTCAAACGAGAACTACAGTTTTATTGGTAATTTTACAAGTATATTTTCGTAATTGTAATCTACCATTTTGAAAGGTTATTTTACAAAAAAAAACTGTAATTTTACAACAAAGTTTTTATTACGAGGATTCTAGTTGAATTACAAAAAAAAAAACTGTTTTACAAAAATTATCTATGTTCCCAGCAAAACTTAGATTACCAAATAAGGTATAAAATAAGGTATAGGATCTCTTATTTTATACATTGTAGCATTGATGATTTTAACAGGCGATGAGACTCAAAGTAATGCATCCACATTATCAAAAAGAATACCAGTAAGGTATAAAATAAGTCATAAATTTATAACGAAGAATACGAGTAAGGTGTAAAATATATGATATTTTATAGGTTACGAGTAATGAAATAATATAGCATACCAGAAGATAATATATAAGGTGTTACGAGTAGTGAAAAAGTAATTTTGTATTAAATTTACTCACATGATTGTAAGTGAGTGTAAGTAGATAAAATATGCTCGTGAGTGTGTGTCGTTAGAAATTTCCTGTCGTGAGCCCATCTCTAGTTTAAACTTATGCATTTTTTTATAAAATAATTATTTTTTATGTTATTGTAATGCATTATGCATCCAATTATAAATAATGCATTATTTCAAACTTTCAAATAATACATAATGTAACCAAATATAAGTCATCCATGATTTAATGTTTAGAAATACAAAATATGAAATACATTTTTTCCAATAATCATGCATTACGTAGCAAATTATTAGTAATGCATTATTTTTCACTTGAAAATAATACGTTGTCGAACAAATGTTTGGTAAGACATCATAAAATAATGCTACAAATAAGTTATATACATTAGCTGGTAATGTGTTATATAATCACTACCCATTACCAAAGTTTTGCTGGGTTATACGAGGATTTATTTTGTTTAACAAAAAAAAAATTTTTTTTTTGAAATTTTTTTTTTTTTATTGAAAAATATTAAAAAAAATGTTGACAAAATTTTGAAAAATTTATTACAAGGATTCTAGTTAATTTACAAAAAAAAAGTTGTTTTACAAAAATGATTTTATTACGAGGATTTATGTTGTTTAACAAAAATTTTTTTTTTTTTGTAAATTTACCATTTTGAATTGTAAATTTACCAATTTTTTAAACATATTTACCATTTTTTCTTGTAAGTTTACCATTTTTTTATTTTTCCGGTTTTAAAACAATATTTTTACCTATAAAATTGGTTATTTTACCAATTTTTGGCTCATTCAAAATTACGAGGAAATCCTCGTAATTTTACGAGAATTTTACCTACCTCCAATTTTACGAGAATAGCCTCGTAAAATCACGAGACTTTTTGGTAACTTTACAAGTTTTTTTTTTTTGAGTGTAGGTCTAAATGTGGACCAATTTTTTCTAGTTTCAATAGGCCTCGATTAGATTGATAATTGCGACCTGTATCGTGTTTACAACGTTAAGATGGACAGACAGATGGACGGACATCGCTAGAATGACTTAAAAAGTTATTGTGAGTCAATCGGTATACTTGAAAGTGGGTCTAGGACTAATATTTCGGGTAGCTACAAACATTAGCACGAAGTCATTATACCCTGTACCACAGAGTGGTTTAGGTATAAAGAATTAACAACTGTTTCTAGAAAATTTAAAATTTTTTTCCTGAAATTGCGGCGGCTGATAACATACATTTCACCAATAAAATTGTAAATTCTAAATTTTTTGCAGCGATAAAACATGTCGTGATTTTATGAGATTTTTTGCTACCAAATATTTTACGAGTATTCGTAGTTACTAAGTACTACGAGCATTTTAGTCATTCTAGAATACTGTGTTTTGAGAGCAGAATTGTTTTCGGTACTTTCTCAATTTGTAAAATATGTAAAGATTTTTTTTCTAAAATCATTTTTAATAAAATTTGTAATATTTTTTTTTTGTCTTAAACGCGAAAAAAATGGTCAAAAAAAAAATTTAGTGTTCGGGCCTTCAAAACTTTTTCTAAAGGCATTTTTAAATCAATTTTTTGAATTTTTGAGCTCGAGGTCAAAAAAATGTTATTTTTTATAAATTATAACTGAAAGGTTGAATGAAAGTAACACGAATTTAACAATTTTTTACGCTAAACCGTCGAAAATTTTGGCAAAAAAAATTGTGTCCGGGACTTAAGAAATTTCCCAATAAAAATTTCGGAAATTAGAAAACTTTTTTTTTTTTTTTTCAATAAAAACAAAAACTTTCTGGGTTCAATCAACAATAAAAAAACATACTATGTCAGGGACTTAGAAAACCTTTGAAATGTTTATTTACACTAGTAATGCATTTTTTTTTTTGTAAATCATCAATAAAAAAAAATATTTTTTCAAAATCTCAGTTTTTTTTTTGTTTGTAAAATTACCTTAAACATTTGTAGAGTTCTTCTACAATAATAAATTTGTAAAATCAGAAAAAACTACAAATTTCCATTGACCAAAACTAAAATTTTTTGTATAAAAATAAGAAAAACTGTTAAATCTGGGAAAATGGGATTACGAGATATTTTATAGAAATTTGACCGGCTTTTTTGTTGAGTGTTTTCATATGTGTATGCCCTTAAATAATTTTTATATATAGTTTGAAATAAATAGACAAATATTTTGCAACTGTGTTAAAAGAGAAGAAAAAACTATATATTATTTTAAAAAGTATTTTTCTGTTGTATGAACATGAAAAACTAGTGTAGAATTTAACATTGGCAATATGCTCAATTGAATGCGGGTTGCCAATGTTAGTTTTTTTTTGTTATTTTGTATAAAAGTTTTTTTTTTTAAGAAATTAAATACAAAATAATGCAAACTAAATTCATAAGAATTTAACATATTTTTTCTACATTAAAAACAAAGAAATAATAAATTTTGGGTAACGTTTTCTATAGGAAACATGTTTCAGAATCTGCGATAATGTTTTTAAAAGTGATGCAGGACGCCACCTAAGTTTGATAATACACAAAAAAAAAAATTTATTTACAAAATTCGTTAATTTAATTAAAATTAATTAAATCCGGACAAATCACTCAAATGCGCATATAAATTAAAAATATTTGCATGACGTTAATTAAATGTAAATGAATATTCAGTTAATTAAAAACTTAGTACTATTGATTAAAAAAGTTAATAAAAGCTACAAGTTAAAACATGGTAATTCAACCGAGAAAAGTATGTTTTTGACATTACCGATTAAGTCTTGCTAAAATGACCAACTCACTAAATAAATTTAAAACAGAAAAATAATTTTCTTGAAAACTATTCTATGAGAATGTCATAGTGTTGGTGAAAATCTTGAACCCTTCACCAACCAATTTATGCTAACCGAAATGGCAAATAATCGTCATCATATTATGATCGCAAAATGAATTTAATTATTGAATTATTAATACATAAATAATTTTTATTAATTTAAAATTAAAACTGAATTAAAATATAATATTTAATAATTTAAAATCCTAAAATTACTATAATTATAAACTACGAATATAATTAACTACACTTATTACAATAACTTTGGTTCCACTGTATTAAAAAAAACTGTTCCCACTTTTACTCTCTTTCTATATTTTTATTTAACTCAACGATCCCAAAATTTATATTTAAAAACTATCCCAAGAGCATACAAATTTAATATCGCAAATACGAGCTCTAACTTCAAAAAATGGCTAGCACCATTGAATTCAGCGTTGTTAGCTTTACCAGCAATGTGTCCAGCTTGTTAATTTTTGCGACTAGCACAGTGAAATTAATCAGAATTCAAACAAAATGGTTAGCACGCCATGGTGAATACCTCATATGAGGCATTCCACACCAAATGTCCAGCGAAAAAAACATGTGTACCGTAAATTTCTGAGTAGGTTGTATGGATAGTCCTATATGGAACTAAGAAATTTTCGTTTTTGGTTTTTCAATTTTTCAAAAACTGGTCTTAGGAGACGTGGTCAAATATTGGAAAAATGTTCAAATTTGAGTCGAGTTGCCTTGATTAAATATTTATAAAATTAAAACGGAATGCACCACAATCTCAAAAATTTAGATTCTTGTATAGTTTTTTATGGGCTATCGGCTAAATTTTTTTTTTGGAAAATTTTCAGAACCCGTTCTGAAATTTTCCATTTTTTAAAAAAGTCAATTTATCAAAAATGCGGCCACTTTTTTTAGTTTTTTTTAAGAGTTTAGATGTTTGTCCATCCATACAAAAAAATTCAGACATGCGTTTTTCGTTTTTTTTTCAAGAAAATCGCATTTGAATTTTGAATTTCATAACAACTTAATAATTTGCTTGTATTTTCTTGCTGTAACATAGCGTATGACTAACATTTATGCAAATATTTAAAACATGTGTTTTTCGTTTTTTTTTCGAGAAAATCGCATTTGAATTTTGAATTTCATAACAATTTAATAATTTGCTTGTATTTTCTTGTTTCAACATAGCGTATGAGTAAATATTTAATACTCATAAAACAAGAAAATAGAAGCAAATTACATAATTGGTATGAAATTTAATTTTCAAATGCGATTTTCTCGAAAAAAAAACGAAAAACACGTGTCGGAATTTTTTTGTATGGATAGTAGTGTTTGGGGTCCGGGAATTCCCGGGTCGGATTTCCCGGGAAATCCCAGGAAAAGACTGACGGGAATTACCGGGAATTTTTTGAATTTTTCCCGGGAAATCCGGGAATTTTATAAAATTAACCATTTTACATAAAAAAACGTTTATTTTAATTTAACTTTCCATATATTTTTACATACAGGTATAATTACATTTGCTATTTCTTGTATTTTTTCTATTTGGAAGAACAGTGCAAATATATTTTCATAGGAAAACTGACCAAGTGTAAAAAGTATGACAATATCATGAAAAAACTTAAAAAGTCAAAAAATATACGTCGGTTAATGATAATTTTGCTAAGACTGTCAAAAAAAAAATAAATATTTTGAACCTAGAATTTACATTTCCAGAACAAATATTAAAAGTGCTGCCAACTATATTAGTTTCTGCTTGAAAAACGCAGTTTTATTTTTTTTTGCGATTTTTAGTTTTTTTTGCGATTTTTTGTAGGGAAAAAAGTTGCGATATTTTTTTTGTTTTGTTTTATTGTATTTCAGGATTTTAAATTTTTATTTTTTGATTTTTTATGTTTTAATTAATAGTTTATCTCTAATAAAACTGTTTTTAATAAAAAGTTGGTCAAATTTTAATGTTTTTTATGATTTATACTAATAATGAAATAAATTATTTTTTCCCGTTTCCCGGGAAATTGAAAAGTCCGGGAATTCCCAAACACTAATGGATAGACAAACATCTAAACTTAAAAAAAAAAATTGACTTTTTTAAAAAATGGAAAATTTCAGAACCAAATCAGAAAATTTTCCAAAAAAAAACTTTTAATCGATAGCCGTAAAAAACTATAACATAATGTAAATTTTTGAGATTGTGGTGCATTCCTTTTTAATTTGATAAATATTTAATCATGGTAACTTGTAGTGGCCGGATTTTTGATAAATTTATTTTTTAATCGATAGCTAGTGTTTGGGAATTCCCGGACTTATCAATTTCCCGGGAAACGGGAAAAAAATAATTTATTTCCCGGGATTCCCGGGAATCCCGGGAAATATTCATTATTAATATAAATCATAAAAAACATTAAAATTTTACCAACTTTCTATTAAAAACAGTTTTATTAGAGATAAACAATTAATTAAAACATACAAAATCAAAAAATAAAAGTTAAAAATCGTGAAATACAATAAAACAAAACAAAAAAAATAATGCAACTTTTTTCCCCACAAAAAAACGCAAAAAATAGCTAAAAATCGCAAAAAAATGAAAACTGCGTTATTCGAGCAAAAACTAATAAAGTTGACAGCACTTTTAATATTTGTTCTGGAAATGTAAATTCTAGGTTCAAAATTTTTATATTTTTTTGACAGTCTTAGCAAAATTATCATTAACCGATGTAAATTTTTTGAATTTTTTAAGTTTTTTCATGATATTTTCATACTTTTTACACTTGGTCAGTTTTCCTATGAATATATAATTAGCACTGTTCTTCCAAATAGAAAAAATACAAAAAATAGCAAATGTAATTATACCTGTATGTAAAAAAGATATTAAAAATTAAATTAAAATAAACCTTTTTTATGTAAAATGGTCTATTTCATAAAATTCCCGGATTTCCCGGGAAAAATTAAAAAAATTCCCGGGAATTCCCGTCAGTCTTTTCCCGGGAATTCCCGGGAAATACGACCCGGGAATTCCCGGACCCCAAACACTATCGATAGCCCATACAAAACTATACAAGAATGTGAATTTTTGAGATTGTGAAGCACTCCGTTTTAATTTGATTATTTTTTAATCATGGTAACTCGACACAAATTTGAGCATTTTTCAAATATGTGACCACTAGAGTTTTTCTTTTCCCGGACTTTTTCATTTCCCGGGAAAGCGGGATTCATTTTCCAATTTCCCGGGATCCCGGGAATTCCCGGAAAAAAAATATAAGAGAAAATTGATATTTTTATTTTTTAAAGTAATTCTATTTTATTAAAAAATCACATTTATGAGATTAAACAGTATGTTAACAAAAAATAAATCAGTTCAGTTCTTTAACATATGTACATACAAATTATATAATAAACATTACAAAACGTAAACAAAATGCGTTAAAAAATAATTAAAAAACGTTAAAAATAAACAAAATAAACAAAATAAAAAAAATTCAGTCCTTTTTCTTATACATAAGATAAATAAATGTATAGGGATTTTAATAAATATAAAAAAAGTAATTAGTCTTTGTTTTTAAAATGTGTTTTTAAAACAGAAATAGCATTTATAGATGCATCTGAAAGTCTATTTCGAAGTTTAGTAACTAAAATTCCTGTCAAAGAAAACACTCGTTCACTTTCAACAGAGGTGGGTCGTATTGTTAATAGAGCATCAAAGAATTTCTGAATGTTTTCTGTTTTTTTACCAGAACTTTCAAAAAATTTTAAGTCCTTTTTTATGGAACTTTTTAATGGCTTTGAATTTTCTTTAGTTTTTTCATTAACATTACATATTGCAGCATTTAATTTTTCCGCAAATGTCTTTTCTTCGACAATATCACTATCATCGCTGCTTTCAATTTCTTCTAACTCAATTTCTCCACCAAAAAGACGACTGTAAAGATGTTCTGCGTATATAAAAACAGTATTTTTTGAAGCATTTGGACAAGTTGTCGTCGTTATTTTCATCATTAAAGATATCGGGATTTTTTAAAAACTTAATAAGGGTATACAGTTTGGAATGTCTTCTTTCTTCTATTCTATTTTTGAGGGATTCCAACATTGCTTGTCCAACAGAAGTACGAATCGATGCAACTTGTCTACATAATGTATTAACTATAACATCAGCTGTTAGCAAATTAATATTACGACAACAAAGTGCCTCCACAGCTAGTTTTATTGGGTTTAGAATATTTAATAAGTTCTTTAATATACTAATGTTATCTTCAACCCATAGCTCACCCATGTCTAAATCAATTAGGCTTTTCTTAATTGAGTTCTTCAACAACAAAAATTTCTCCATCATCGGAACCATTGAGTTCCATCTCGTAACAACATCCAATTCAAGACAAATTTCTTTTGAATGTTCTGCTACAACATATTTTTGTAAGACACAATTTTTTGTGGGACTTTTTTTAAACAATTTAATTATTTTACGTGTTTGTTGTAATACTTGTTTATAGTTGGTGGTGATTTCAAAAATTTCGTTATCTAAAACATCTTCAAAATCATCATCAAAATTATCCTCATCGCTCGACTCCGAATCAACAATTGATGGTTCTAATGTTTTTTTATAAAACACATCAACAACCGCTAAATGCAAAGCGTGGCTGAGGCAAAAAATGCCTTCGACAGGGCTTTCTTTTACAAATTTTTTCATTACATTTGGGCCATCAGTTATGGTGGCTACTATATGTTTTTTGAAATTGATGTTATAATCCGATAATCTAGTTTCCATTAGGTTGCGAATTTCAAAAGCACCGCACTTTCCGGGTATATAAACCATTCCTAAGTTGTGAAAAGTTTTTTCACTTTCATATAAACATATATTTAAGTATCTTCGGTTTTTTATACTAGTCCATTCATCCATTACCAATGAGAATCTACACTTATCATTTAATTTGGCTTTTATGTCGTGTTTTATATCATTTTTAACTTTTAAAAAATGATCAATAATCAGATTTTGTACATCACGTTCCGTTTTTGGCAGACTAAAACCTCTGTGAAGCATTGACTCTCTAATAAAAGAACTTCTGGTTATTGATCGTATAGAAAACCCATCAATTGCCGCCAGTTTTGAAACTATTAAGCCCATGTCGTCCTTTTTATTACTTGCATATTGATGTAATGTGCTCTGTATTTTTCTCACCTTTTCTGGAGGTTCTTCCAATGGTATCACCTTCTCCAATTGTTTATTATGTATTCCTTTTAAATGACGTATAAGACCACTTGTACTTTTGCCTTTGCATGAAATTATTTTTGCACAAAATTTACATGCAGCAGTATCTGTTGATTTCTTTATAAAATATTCCCATGCAAAAGAGTTTTCCATCTAACAAAATACAAAAAGAAATATTAAAAGTTATAAAAATTCAATTTAATTACATATTTACCTTGAGCAACCAATTTTTTTAACAAAACCTCAAAACAGACAATAAAATAATAGTCAATAGACGTCAAAACATCAACAGCTGTTTTTATAACTAAAAAAGAGTTACCATTTTAGCACTTAAAAAAAAAAAAAAATTCCCGGGAATTCCCGCTCTATTTCCCGGGATTTCGGGATTGAAAATTTACGGGAATTCCCGGGAATTCCCGTCCCGGGAATTCCCGTGAAAAACTCTAGTGACCACCCCTCTTAAGCCTAGTTTTTGAAAAATTAAAAAACCAAAAACACAATTTTCTTAGTTGCATGTAGGGCTATCCATACAAAATATTCAAAAATTTACGGTACAAATGTTTTTTTCGCTGGACATTTTGCGTGTAACGCCTCATATATGGTATTACAATCGCACATAGAAAAATTTGCAACAACAATAACGCCTATAGTATTACCAAGGGTAAATAATAAGTGTGTCTGTTTTAACTATTTATTTGCTGGTTAGTAGACGATCGTGTTCTTATTACGATGGCACAATTTTCATGTTCTAATTCCCAATAGGAGTAGAGTCAAATACGTATTAATATACTTATTAGTTTGATCGTTAGCGATTTTTCATTAAAATCCCTTTGCTAGTTGTAGTATAGGGTTTTTATATTTGATAAATAGTCTTGACAATGGAATCTGACAAATTCCAAAACACGTATCTATTAAGTCTTGCTAAAATGACCAACATAAATACATAAATTTAAAACAGAAAAATATTTTTTTTTTGAAAATTATTCCGTGAGAATATCACAGTTTTAATTAGTAAAGAAAGTAATGACCTCGAGCTAGAATAAATCTACTCAAAATATAAAAGTTGTAAATTTACAATTTTATTGGTAAAAATCTTGTAAATTAACAAAAAAAAAAACTCATAATTTTTACTAGAAATTCTCGTAAAATAGGAGGTAGCACAAAATCGGGAAAATTCCTTGTAATTTTTATCCCGTTCAAAAAGTTGTAAAATTACAATTTTATGAGTACAAAGCTTGAAAATTACGAAAAAGCTCATAATTTTTGCTAGGATTTCTGATAAAAAGGGAAGTCGCAAAAACTAATTTTACCAGTTTATTTTTATAATTTTACTTTGCCAAACTTAACCAATCTTTAATACGAAAACTTATTTAAGTAACAAAATATTCAGAGGAATATTTTCGCCAAAAATTTATTAGATTTTGAATAAAATTCTTTAGAATACATTTATCAGAATCTAAAAATTTATTGATAGAATAAAAAAAAAAATAATATAAAAGAAAATGCATGTGAAAATCACACTCAGAATAAATTCTCTGTCCAATCAGCAGAAAAACCTGCTGAAAATACACCCATTTTAGGCCATATGAGAAATCTGCTGATTTAAGCAGACGCGGTTTGCTGAAAATCAGTCATGGTTATCTAGGTGAAGTCAGCAAAGAATTCTGTCAATACAGCAGAGAAAGCTGCTTAGACATTTTCTAGAAAATTTTTATTTTTAGAAAATTTGTTTAGTAGTTTTAGTTTATTTTTTTAATTAAAACTTTTAAAAAATAAAATAAAAAAAATGTTTCGGTAAAATTAGCAATATAAGGAATTCTGTCAAAACAGCAGAGAAAGCTGCTTAGACATTTTCTAGAAAATTGTTGTCTTTAGAAAATTTGTTTAGTAGTTTTAGTTTATTTTTTTAATTAAAACTTTTAAAAAATAAAATAAAAAAAATGTTTCGGTAAAATTAGCAATATAATCTACTTATTTTTTTTTTTTTTTTTTTTGTAGTTTTGTCAATTATTAGCCTCAATCGTTTTAATTGTAGAAAAAACACTTTAAAAAAAAGAACGTGTTGGTAAAAGTTTAATAGTTTTTTTACCAACCAAATAATAATACAAATATTTTATAACAGAAAATCTTTTTACCTTACTTAAAATAATAATGATGTTATCGTTACATATAAGTGTAACCTTAATAATATCATTATTACCTTATTCAATTTTTCATGTGTATTAACTATTTTGTTGACTAGTAATAGTGGTGTTATTTTGTGTTAAAGTCTTTAATATATATAACACCATTATTGCCTTATTCAATTTTCCTGAGTATAATTGTTTTAGTTATACCCAGTCCCAGTTCTCTTATACTCGCATGCTCTTATCTTATTTTCTTATTCATATTCTTAGCAATTGCTAATAAATTATTATTAACAATCACTAACGAACTTCTTAAAAATATAAAAACTGGTTTTAAAAAGAGAGCAGCGGTATATCTGGGAGTGGTAAACAAATTAATACACAAGAAGATTGCATTTATTGTAAAATCAAAATCACTTGCTAAAATCAAATTATTTTTAATTGTATTAGTATAAGTAAAATATTAAAATCCCATGGCTAGAACATTTACTCAATGCTAAAATCATTCTATTCAATTTTGAGACGCCTGGGTAACACAACATTCAACGCAATAAAATTTATAAATAAAATTTCTTTTCAGAATTGTTTTTGTTTTATTTTTTTATTGCAACATTTCTTGTACAACAGTACATTTCATTTTGGATATTTTATAAAGTTTAACTTTATAAAAACATTTATTGGTGCCGAAACCCGGGAACGGTTATTTTGCAGTTTGTGAAGGTTAATTAAGTTAAAACTAAAAAAAAATTATATGAAAATATAATACCATTCGAAATAAAATAAAATTGTGTTGTGAATTTAAATTTTAAGTGAATGGTGAGCAGTTTAAAAAAAAAAAAAAAAGTTCACAAGTTTTAACAAAATTAATCTTTGCTTTTACAACTGGTAAAACGATCGTCATATTTTCTTTCCTATGATACAGTTTTTTTATGAATTGTGAAACTAAATTGTAAATTGAAAATTAATTTATTGTCTACAAATTTATTTTGAACTTTACATTCTATTTTCATAATTACAAAATTTCATAATTTATAAAGGAAAAATTTCAACAGAAAAATTTCGATTCGACATATTTTCAAAACGTGCTTAATCTCCACGTTATAACAATATTGTGTTTTTTTATTTGTGACACCCATTAGACACTGCGTTTGTGAATAGCAAATATAATTAGAAGAAAAATTTCTTCGTGGAGAAAATTAGATTTCATGAATTTCTTGTACAAATTGCATCTTAATTTTCTGGAAAGTTCATTGAAAATCAAATTTGATTTCGATTCTTTATTAGTAATTTTCAATTAATCTGATTCAACTTAAATAAGTCTGAATTGTCTCATCTGTTGCAATTTCATGACATTAGTTTAACTAATATTCTCTGGATTTCCTTCCAAACTTTAGTTAACATTTTTTCTAATCTTTTCTAATGGTAATTGACTAAATATAAATTATTTCATTAAAAGCTTTTACAAATTCTTTTTTTTTGAAGTCGTTTATAGAACTTATATCTTAACAGTTACACTGGACATTTATTGGAAACTATACATACGAAATTGTTTTCCAATTTAATCGTTTTTTGTTAAATTTCGATTAAATATAAATTAAACTATAAAATTCAACCCTTTGACTAGTTTGTTTCTTAACTTTCACTTGATTTCTTGTCGTTAATTAAAATGGCAGATCTGGACGATCTCATTGAATCACAACGCGCAATGCTCGAAGATCTTTTTGATTTAAGAGCTTGTTTCAATTCTAAAAACAGTGCCGATAAAACTCGAGGATATCTCGAACATTTGTCCAGTGAACTAGACGGCCATTACGTACAATTTAAAGATCAGCATAAGGAAATCGTTAGGATTCTTAAGGAGACTTCCTTAGCAGCCGATCAGGTACCATATATGACCGAAAAATGCTTTTCTAAATGCAGGGATCTTTACATAACCCTAAAGGGCATGGTGACAGATAGTATGCCATATAATGAGACTGTTAGATCTCCGTTTAGTAGCACGTTTGCTGCAACGACTAATCGCTCTGACCTTTTAACATCAACAGATGTTCGGCTTCCAAAAATCTCGCTTCCTCAATTTTCTGGAGAATATACTGACTGGATTCCCTTTCGGGACATTTATATGTCACTAGTTCACAACAATCCATCTATATCGAATGTCCAGAAATTTTTTTATCTCAAGAGTTCTCTCTCTGGAGAGGCAGCAAATTTAGTGAAGACTATTTCTGTCACCGAAGTCAATTATGACTCCGCTTGGACCACCCTTGAGACAAGATATCACAATATGCGAATTATTGTTGAAACACTTATTGCAAAACTTTTTAACATTCCTAACTCTGATGGGAGTGTTCAAAGCGTTAAGACTATTCATGATACTGCACAAGAATGTCTTTCATCATTACGGAACGTAAACATTGACAGTTCCACTTGGGATCCAATGTTAGTACATTTGCTTCATGAAAAGTTAGATCTGCAGAACAAAAAGGAATGGGAACATTATCTTAAGTCTTCTACGGAGCCTCCGTCAATTAAGGAAATGTTTTCCTTCCTGGAACGTAGTTTTAGAATGTTAGAATCCCTAAGTATGTCATCTTCCACAAATAAATCCGGTCAAAAATACACAAGCATCAATTCTCGTTCTAAGAAAATTTCTTCTCATGCTGGCATTCTTTCTCAGCCTAAACCAATATCCTGTCCATTTTGTGAACGTAGCCATTATCTTTCAAAATGCTACCAGTTTCTGGCATTGTCTTTGAAAAATAAAAATGATTTCCTTACTCAAAAGAACATTTGCAGAAACTGCTTGTCCACTGGTCATAATCACGATAATTGTCCCTCACTTTTTAAGTGTGTGACTTGCAAAAAACCACACCATACAGTGCTTCATGAGGATGAAGCCGTAACGGTTCACAATACTGATTTTGGCCCCTTGTCATCACAGTCTCTAAGCGATTCAATTGAAGCTGAAGTAACTTTTCAAAACGTTCTTTTGTACACCATCAGATTGTTTGTTCGTACTAACCGGGGAATGTTTCCGTTACGTGCTCTCTTAGACCCAGGATCGCAGGGGAGTCTCATCTCAGAATCCTCTGTTCAACTTTTGGGCCTCCACAAACGGAAGGCACACTGTAAAGTTGTTGGTGTTGGCTCTGGAAACGCAAACTTATCTAAATATTCAGTTGAACTTGATTTGTGGTCAAGAAAACGTCAACCAATTCTATCTTGCTCAGCTTTAGTACTATCAAGCATTTCATCGTATACTCCAAGTTTGGCTTCTAAACGTTGGTCTCTACCTACCCTAGAAAGCGACAGCTTGGCTGATCCACTGTATTATAAACCGGACCCTATTGATATAATCTTAGGTTCAGACATATGCTCCAAAATAAAAATCCCTGCAGATTCATTTACTCATAATGATCTGTTTTTTCAAAACACTAACTTTGGCTGGGTTTTCTCTGGCTCCTCAGATTCTATATCTGCAAATACTGTTCATATTCACCATATTAACTTGGAGAATATTCTTCGATCTTTTTGGGAGCAAGAAGAAGTGATAGTTAAAAGGGATGTTACTGACGAAGAGAAGGCTTGTGAGAATTACTTTGAGGCTACTACGAAAAGAACGCCAACTGGTCGTTACGTGGTTAATTTACCATTTAAATCGATTATTGTGAATAACTCGTTTCCAAAACTTCACAATAATATGATTGGGGCTTTGAAACGTTTTAAACAACTGGAAACTTCTTTTTCAAAACGTCCGTTGTTTTCTGAGACCTACAAGGATTTTATGCGTGAATATGAGTCTTTAGGCCATATGACAAAAATTGGTAGGTACCCGGCAAATGTTCAGGAAAACTCATATTTTTTGCCACATCACGGGGTTTTAAAGGAGGATAGCACCACTACTAAATTGAGAGTAGTTTTTGATGGGAGCTCTCACTTAGAGGGAAAAATCTCCCTCAACGAGGAACTCTCTCCAGGTCCTCCTCTTCAAAATGATCTCCCACAGATCATAAATAAATGGAGAAGGCATAAAATAGCCTTTAGTGCGGATATTGAAAAAATGTTCCGGCAGATCGAGGTCTGCCCGGAACATCGCCAATTTCAACAAATATTTTGGCGATTCAGTTCCTCTGATGAGCTCTCTATATACCAACTAAATACCGTGACTTATGGGACCACTTCTGCACCATTCCTTTCAATTCGCGTTTTGCAGAAACTTGCAGAAGACCATAAATCCGATTTTCCGAACGAATCAAATGTTTTGACTTCTGACACCTATGTAGACGATGTCATTTCCGGTGCTGACACGCTGGAAAATGCACTTACTTTACATAGAAATCTATGTACTCTTTTAAAACTCGGTGGTTGTAACCTTCGAAAATGGATAACAAACTCATCAGAATTGTTAAGGGAAATTCCTCAAGAATATAGGGAAAAATCCATTACATTGAATTTTGATCGTGATAACGTAGTGAAAACTCTGGGAATTCAGTGGAACACAACCACTGACTCGTTTTCGTTTAAAGTTAACCTTGACGACACTCGTCCAATATCAAAACGAACTATTTTGTCTGAAACTGCCCGTCTGTACGACCCATTGGGGTGGTTGACACCCTGCACCATTATTGCAAAATCTCTTTTCAAACAGCTTTGGGAGGTTGGCGTAGATTGGGATGCCAAAATTCCTCATGGTATAGAACAACAATGGGTTAATTACAGATCTGATTTACCCAAATTTTCAAACCTAAAAATTCCCAGATGGATCCATTTTTCTAACCATTTTCAATTTGAGCTTCATTGTTTCTGTGATGCTTCAACCATAGCTTATGCTGCAGCAATTTATGCCAGAGTAACTACCTCAAACGGTATTTTTGTCAACCTACTACAAGCGAAATCTAAAGTCTCTCCGATAAAAACCGTCTCAATTCCGAGACTTGAGCTTTGTGCTGCCGTACTCTTAGTCAAACTGGCCAAAAAAGTCGAAAACTCATTTTGTGATTTAAATATCGAGAATATCTGCTTCTGGAGTGATAGCTCTACAGTTTTAAGTTGGATTCGAAAGCCGTCTTCCCACTGGACTGTTTACGTCGCCAATCGAGTTGCAGAAATCCAACGTTTTAGCAACCCATTGCAGTGGAAATACGTGCCTTCAGCATTAAATCCAGCCGATTGTGCTTCTAGAGGTATCTTACCTCATGAGCTAATTGATCACCATGCATGGTGGCATGGCCCCCAATTTCTGTGTGAATCACAGTCGTTATGGCCAGCACCTCTTCATCAATTTGAAACTTCTGAAGAAGTTAAAAAACGTCCTGAAACTAAATCTCTCTCTATTCCTGTCTCTAGAACGTTAAAGACCAATGCCAAAATTTCCTCTAATGTATCCGAAATTTCTACTATTAAAACTCTTGCCGAAAAAGTAGAGGAAACATCTCTATACCCATATTTTCTCTTAAGATTTTCAAACCTATCGACGTTACTTAAAGCGATTTCACTTTGCTATCGATTTATCCAAAATACAAGAAACCCAGATGTGAAGGATGTAGGTCCTCTTAAGGTGGCTACTCTTAACAAAACCATGTTAGCTTTGCTTAAAATAACACAGAACATTGATTTCAGCAAAGACATTAAAATGCTCACTTTAAAAAACGAGGCCAAGCAAGGTCCTTTACTCAAACTTATGCCCTTCATCGACAATGAGGGCCTTTTACGAGTAGGTGGTCGCTTGCAGAATTCTGAACTGCCTTATAGTGCCAAACATCCAATTCTTTTATCCAAAAGTAATCCGCTCTCAAAACTTATTATTCTAGATTCCCATGAGAAGACTCTACACGGTGGCGTCACTTTAACGATGTCTTACGTTAATCGAAAATACTGGGTTATATCTGGAAACCAGCTAGCTAAAGCTATCATAGGTAGTTGTATGCGATGTTTTAAGTACTATGCCAAAGCCTCCGGTCAAATAATGGGCAACCTACCATCTGTGCGCTTAACTGTAACCAGACCATTTAAACATAGTGGTGTGGACTACGCAGGTCCAATTCCTATAAAAATCTCTACCCTCCGCTCCGCTGTTGTCACCAAAGGATACATTTGTTTGTTCATATGTATGGTAACCAAAGCCATACACCTAGAAGCCGTCTCCGACTTAACAACTAACGGATTTTTATCTGCTTTTCGTCGATTCATATCTCGCAGAGGTGCATGCACAGACATTTACTCAGACTGTGGTACAAATTTTGTTGGTGCATCGAAGGAACTCCAGGTACTATACAATAGAAGCACAAAGTCGTTATCGGAAGAGTTACGTCATAATTTAATGTCTAGTGGAACAGATTGGCATTTCATTCCCCCCGCCTCACCTAACTTTGGTGGACTATGGGAGGCAGGGGTAAAATCCGTGAAATTCCATTTAAAACGTCTTACCAACGAGAAACCTTTAACTTTTGAAGAACTATCCACTCTCCTTTGCCAAATAGAGAGCTGTTTAAACTCCCGCCCTCTGTGTCCACTATCTTCTGACCCGTCCAGTCTCGACGCCCTTACACCTGCTCATTTCCTCATAGGAGAACCGACCAACTGCATTCAAGAGGAAACTTTATTAGATGCTAACCTTGACCATCTCACCCGGTGGAAAGCGGTGGAAAAGTTAAAACAACATTTCTGGAAGAGATGGTCATCGGAGTTTTTAAACAGGCTGCAAGCACGACCCAAATGGTTAAAAGCTAAACCCGATGCCAAGGTTGGGGACTTGGTTCTTATTACAGATGACAGATGTGGACCCGGACAATGGCATTTAGGCCGCATCCATGAAATACACCCCGGTCCTGATGGTCGGGTTCGGGTTGTATCTATATTTACAAAATACAAAATTATTAAACGACCTATTAGTAAAATTTGCTTTCTTCCCATAGATTCTGCCCATACTGATCCCTCGTCTCATAAGGATTTAAATCATGAAAGGATGGAGCCTGTTGCTGACGCTGTGAGCTGGAGCACAGCGAGGTCCTTGGACTAAATCAAATTACTCCCAACGATAGGCCGTCCTTCAATCATTTTTCTGCTGTAATCAAGAACAGATGTTCTTTGGGAGGGGAATATGTTGGTAAAAGTTTAATAGTTTTTTTACCAACCAAATAATAATACAAATATTTTATAACAGAAAATCTTTTTACCTTACTTAAAATAATAATGATGTTATCGTTACATATAAGTGTAACCTTAATAATATCATTATTACCTTATTCAATTTTTCATGTGTATTAACTATTTTGTTGACTAGTAATAGTGGTGTTATTTTGTGTTAAAGTCTTTAATATATATAACACCATTATTGCCTTATTCAATTTTCCTGAGTATAATTGTTTTAGTTATACCCAGTCCCAGTTCTCTTATACTCGCATGCTCTTATCTTATTTTCTTATTCATATTCTTAGCAATTGCTAATAAATTATTATTAACAATCACTAACGAACTTCTTAAAAATATAAAAACTGGTTTTAAAAAGAGAGCAGCGGTATATCTGGGAGTGGTAAACAAATTAATACACAAGAAGATTGCATTTATTGTAAAATCAAAATCACTTGCTAAAATCAAATTATTTTTAATTGTATTAGTATAAGTAAAATATTAAAATCCCATGGCTAGAACATTTACTCAATGCTAAAATCATTCTATTCAATTTTGAGACGCCTGGGCAGGCGCGGATCCAGGGGGGGGGAGAATGGGATTTCTCCCCCCCCAAAACGATTTCAAAAAAGAAAAAAGAAAGGAAAGGAAAGGAAAGGAAAAAAAGAAAGGAAAGGAAAAAAAGAAAGGGAAAGGAAAAAAGGAAGGAACAGAGAAAATGACCAGGATGCAAAAAATCCTCAGGAGAGGTATGTGTGTGTGTATATGATTTACGTCAGCACAAATAGCCTCTATCCTAAGAAAAAGTATTATCTTAAATATTTGTTGTAGAAAAATGTCTCAGAATTCTAGACTTTTTACATAGAAAAATTTTTGATACTTATTTGACTCTGAATGAAAGAGGTTTTTATTAAGAAATTACCTCAAATATTAGGAAAAATGTCTAATAACTTTTCTATAGAAAAAATCCCTCAGCAGCTGAGAAGTTTTCCTTAGGAAAAATGTTTCTCCAATCTGCCAAAAAAAAAATTTCTTAAAAAAAAAAATCACAGAATCGGACATTTCTACAAAAAAACCATCTCAGAATCTGAGTTTTTCTATGGAGAAATATATTTCCGAATCTTAAATTTTTTATGGACAATTTTTTAAGAATATGAGAATTTCTCTGTTTGAAAAATCTTTTAGAATCTGCGAATTTTAATATGCAAATTTTTCTCTTGTCCAATAATAGTTTTTCTATATTTTTTTTCCAATTTTTATTTACAACTCATTTTAAATAATTTTAACCTAACCGAGAACTGGTAACAATGACCGTCATCTCGTTGTAGCGAAATTGACCAAGGGTTTTGGTGGGAATCGAACCCACGACCCCCTGTTTCATAGGCTAGCACGCTACCAACTAGCCTACAGAGGCCCCCTTTAGTTTTTCTATATGAAAAATGTTTCAAAATCTAAGAAGTTGCTTTAGAAAACATTAGGTGGCATAAAAAAGTAAAATTTTTTCTATTGAAAATGCATTACAATTTAAGAGTTTGTTTTTAGAAAAGTGTATCAACATTTTTTTATAAAATGTTTTAGAAACTGATACTTTTGTAGTATATGACAATTTTCTCTTACGAAATATGTTTCAGGATCTGAAAATTTTAGGAAAAATTTCTTAGAATCTGAGAATAATTTTAAAACGAGAATTATTTCAGAAATTTTTTATAAGAAAATTTTATCAGAATTTAAAAAAAAATATATTGGAAGAATCTCTCAGAATCTCAGATTATTTCTATAAAATAAAGTTTAAAAATCTGAGACATTTTCTATAAGAAAACTTTGATCTGAGAATTTTTATATCAAAGGGTTTAAAAATCTGAAAAATGGAATAAATGAAAAATATTTTAGAATCTAAGAATTTTTCTGTACTAAATATGTTTTTACATCTGAGAAATTTTGTAAAGGAAACATAAGACTTTTTATGTAAAATTGTGTAGGTCTATTTACAATTTTGAGTGGATATGACTGTCATAAGCCAGTTTTTGTGACTGAAAAGTCGTTATATCAATATTTTTCTATACAAAGCTACATACAACAAATTTCAAAAATTTTAGATTTTATTTGTCAATTTTATAATCGTCTCGAGAGCAGGTCTTAAAATTGGCAAATAAAATTTAAAATTTTTTAATGTTTTTTGGCGGATTGAATAGAAAAATATTGATGTTATGACTGTTCAATCATAAAAATTGGAATATGACAGACATAGTCATAACCGTGAATACCGTTTACATGACTATCAACGGCCTTATTTATGAAGTAAATCGTAAAAAAAAATGTTGAGCAGAAAAGCTTCCCCCAAATCCAAAATCTGGATCCACGCCTGATTTAAATACTATAGCATTTTTTAATTGAAAAATTCTTGTAGAAAAAAACTTTGTTTTTTGGTTTTCAATTTGTAACTCAATATTAAAAATATTACCAAATATTTACACAACACCCCCCCCCTTCCTTACAAACATTAAATTTTTTTTTTATAAAAAAAAATCTCCCCCCCCAAATGAAATTCCTGGATCCGCGCCTGCGCCTGGGTAACACAACATTCAACGCAATAAAATTTATAAATAAAATTTCTTTTCAGAATTGTTTTTGTTTTTTTTTTTTATTGCAACATTTCTTGTACAACAGTACATTTCATTTTGGATATTTTATAAAGTTTAACTTTATAAAAACAGAACGTAAGATAGTTTTCTTTAAAAAGGGATGACTATTTCTGTAAAATTACAAAATAATCTCATAAAAATATGTTTAAAAATATCGTTTTGATTGCATAAAAAAAAAATAATTAACACTTTGAAAAAAAAACTTAGGAAATTTTTTTTTGAAAAAAGAATGTCAGCAAACTATTACTATATAATTAAAAAATAATCTGCTAAAAATATGTTCAAAAATACTTTGAAATACATCAAACAGAATCAGTAAAAACGCAGTAAAATGTCTGTTATTTTCTAAAACTGAATGAAATAGACTTTAGTTAAAATATCCATTTTGGCAGAAAGATCTTCTGATAGTTTGCAAAATCAAAGGCTTTTTACAGATTTTTTAACAAAAGTTTTTCTTTTGAGTGCAAAGTTGCTGTTTAGCATTTTTTAAATTGAAAAAAAAATCTAGAAATGCAATTTATATAGTATTTTTTATTATTAATATGTTCTGTCATACTTTGCCACTCTTATATCTTATTTTTTTTTTTCAAAATTAACTCCTTGGTAAATACTTTTAGTCATATTGTTGCATCATAATAGTACGAATGTACATTCCATTTACTAAAACATTTCTTTTGCCAGATCTGCCTCATTCAGGATATCACACATTTCTGGTTTTTCATTTTTTTTTTCATTTTGTTGTTATTTTTTGGCTGACATTATGGCAACCAAAAAGTGCTAATTGCTTTGTACACTCTGATGGCTGTAAGCAGCAAATAACAATTTTCCTTTTCACGTACAAGTATTTAACACACAGAAAAAACAACAAAAAAATGAGGATTTTGTATAGTATGTGTATTACACATTGTGTAAACGGACATTTTATTTTCCACTAGAACACTCACAAGGAAGTTATCCCAAAGCTAAAACTCCAATTGATCTTCACTTACCAAATATTAAAGATGACCAAAATATATACATTCAAAAAAAAAAAATCTTGTAAAATTACCAAAACGACTCGTAAAATAATTTTTTTCTACCTCATATTTTACGAGATTTCCTAGTAAAAATTACAAATTTATATTTAATTAGGGGCCTGATAGAATCTTGAGAATCTTAAAAACTAGATAGCTCAAAGAATATTACTTGGAGGGCTTTCGGGTATTTTGCGGAAGTATTCTAGGAGTCAAGAGCTACAAAATTTTTCTCGTGTCGGCAGTATTTACCAAGATATGTGCATATATAAAATCTCGGAAATTTCAAATTTAAATCCGAAATTAGGGTCTTGAGACCCCGACAGATATGTAGAGCTAGGCTATTTCATATTTTTCTTTATAGTCTTTGTTTTGAAAATTTCATCCGTTTCGCTCTATCTCGCTTAGTTTTCGAGATATCGTCATTTTGAATTTTTAACTAAATTCTAAAAAATACAATTGATAATTTCTGAAATACAATCGATAATTCTGAAATAAAATTGATAATTTCTTGAATACAATTGATAATATCTCTAATACAATGGATAATATCTAAAAAAAAACAATTGATAAATTCTGAAATACAGATTTTTGGCAGAAGTCTTGCTTTAACTCTTCGTACAAGTATATTAAGAATAAAAGTTCTGCAAAAGTTCTATTTTTTACATTATTTTAAAAGTTTTAAGGCAAAAACCACCGTAAAATGAAATGTTGCTTATCAAGTTTTTACAATAAGCCCTTCAATTGATAATTTCTTATAAACAATTGAATACTTCTGAAATACAGTTGATAATATCTGAAATACAATTGATAATTCTGAAATACAATTGATAATTTCTGAAATACAATTGATAACTTCTGAAATGCAGTTGATAGTATCTGAAATACAATTGATACTTCTGAAATACAATTGACAGTTTCTGAAATACAATTGATATTTTCTGAAATACAATTGATAATTTCTGAAATATATTTGATAAGTTCGGAAATACAATTGATAACTTCAGAAAAACAATTGATAATTTCTGAAATACAATTGATAAAGATTGAGGATTTTAGTTTATCTTGAGGTCATTAAATTAAGAAAATAAATAACACTTGTTGTTTAAATTTTTAATTTGTTTTTATTAATGCCCGATATTTCGGTCTACTCCATTTTCAAGGGATCTGTTTAAAAATACACAAATATTCACATCAATAACATAAAGAATGAAACAAGTAACATAAAAAACAATAATTACATATATAAAATTAAATTTTATGCGCGTTTAAAAAATTTCGATGTTGCTGCTATCGTCACTAATGTTTATTTGATCATTGTTTATTGTATCCCTTTTCTGATTGTGCTTTTTAACATTATAATGTTTTTAGGCTGGTGTCTAATTTTAAAAAAGTTGCAGGACGCCACCTCAGTTTGACTATATAAGCTAACAATTAACGAAAAAGAAAACAAGAATTACTATTTTCATTTTCTTAAAACAAAAAATTTTAATAACTTGGGTTTGTAACTTGGATAATAATTCACCTCGTGGTGAATAAAACCGTTGGTCACCAGCTGGTGAATAAAAAGTAACAAAATTATATTCAAAAAAAAGATTTTTTTTTTCATCATTTTTTTTTTATCAATTTTTTTTTTTCATAAATTTTTTTTTCCATTTTTTTTTTCGTCAAATTTTTTTTTTTCATAATTTTTTTTTTTCATCTAACTTTTTTTTAATTTTTTTCCTCAATTTTTTTTCATCAAATTTTTTTTTTCATCAATTTTTTTTTATCAATTTTTTTTTTCATCAAATTCTTTTTTATCAAATTTTTTTTCATCAAATTTTTTTTTCATCAATTTTTTTTTTCATCAAACTTATTTTTTCATAATTTTTTTTTATTGACCTTTTTATTTTCATCATTTTTATACCCTCCAACCACAGTGTGGGGGTATACTCACTTTGTCATTCCGTTTGTAACGCTTAAAAATATCGGTCGGGGACCCCATAAAGTATATATATTATTGATCTATGATCGATTTTAAGGCATTCTATGAATGTCCGTCCGTCCGTCCGTCCGTCCGTCTGTATAAAACACGATTCAGTCCAAAATAAGAGAGCTAGACTCCTGAAAATTGGCACGAATGTGTCCCTTGGTCATAGGCCGGTTAAGTTCGGAAATGGCTAAAATCGGATCAGGGGGGAAAAAGTTCCCCCTTAAAGAACTTAAAAAAAGTCTCAAAAAACGCAATTTTTTACAGCTTTTTTTGCATTTTTGTTAAGTAAATGAAATCTTTTTACGTCAGAAGGTGTGCAAAGTCCTGCACTTAGACCCCGGGGGCTACAAAATTAAGATTTTTTGGTCCGCCCCCTTTTGTGGGCGTGGATTTAAAAAAAATCATAAAAATTATGAGTAAATTGTATTACTAAAGTTAAAAAAGCATAACAAATAAATTAGCGATTTGGGGGGCAAAAAACGCCTCTGAATTTTTTTAAAATATATTTTAACATGTTGGAGGGTATCAAAGATTCGGCACAGCCGAATTTAACACTCTCACTTGTTTTTTTATAAAAAATTTTTTTTATCAATTTTTTTTTCATCAAATTTTTTTTTATCAAATTTTTTTTTCATCAAATTTTTTTTTCATCATTTTTTTTTTTTTTTCATTAAACTTTATTTTTCATAATTTTTTTTTTATTAACCTTTTTATTTTCATCATTTTTTTTATCAATTTTTTCTTTTTTTAACATAATTTTGTTTTTCGTGAAAAAAATAATTTTTTTTTTACCAAAACTACTTTTTCACCAAGTCTAAGCTTTTCGCATAAAAATTTTCCATTTGCTTATCAAATGTACATAAAACAAGTGAGAGTGTTATATTCTTTGGTGCCGAATCTTTTATACTCTCCAAAATGTAAAACCACTTTTTTGCACTTATTTTTGCAGTCACTTATGAAATGTACAGTAGGCTGGGTCGTATTCCAACAAATTGCTCAGATCAACTATTAATAGTGAAAAAAAGTTGGTACAAGTAAATACAAGCAATTTAAAACCAAAATGAACAAAATCGGTCCATGGCTTCCGTTCTCGCATCGCGGGTCAACATTGCGGTTTTTGAAAAAATGGACATAATTTAAAAAAAAAATATATATAAAAAAAAATATTAAAAAAAAAAAAATTTTTTTGTATCGCATTAATTCAAAGATATTTAGAAAAATTTTGTTTGTTTTTTCGGATATCGATAACCCACCCACACGTGACACAGTGGGGAAAAATTGACTTTTTTTTGTCCAATTTTGCCTACAGGTCGCAATTCTTAACCGATTTTGGTTTTTCTTTTTTTGTATTTTAGCTTATAAAATTCTGAATCGATCTGTCATGGTGGATTTTTGAAAAAAATTTTTGGATTACTTTTTATATTTTCCTAAAGTTAAAAAAATTTTCATTTTTTCAGTAATTTTGCAATAAAAAATGTATTAGGCATGGGACGAATATGCTTTATAGACTAAATTAAAGGTATTGTAAGCCTTTATCAACGACGTGATTAGTATTTTAAAATATATTATTATTTTGGTTTTTATAACCAGACAAAAATTCAAGAATTTTCACTTTTAAAAGTCTATATCTTTAAAAGTAATGAACCAATTTCAATGAAATCTTTTTTAGATTAAAGCTTATGTTTTGCTTAGTTATAATTGGTACACAAATTTTTTTTTTAAAAATATTTTATTTTTTGCTTAAATTTTACCTTATGATTTTTGGAATTTTAAAATTATTTTTTAGTCTGTTTTAAAAAAAAAAAATTTGTTACATTGTAAATTCGAAAAAAGGAGTTAAACAATTTTCCAAAAATAGTTTGTTTACCAATAATGATTAAGAAAATGATAAGCTTTAATCTAAAAAAAATTTCATTGAAATTGTTACATTATTTAAAATAATATTGGTACTTAAAAGTGAACATTTTTAAGTTTTCATATGTTTATAAAAACCCAAATAATAATAAATTAACAAATTCTATTAATGTCGTTTATAAGGGGTTCAAATACCTTTAATTTTGTCCATACAGCTTATTCGTCCCCTAGCTATTTTTTATTTTAGAGCAAAAATTCTAAAAAAAATAATGTTTTCTGAACTTTAAAAAATTATTCAAATAAAACAAAAACGATTTTTAGAAATCCACTATGACAGACCGATGAGGAATTTTATTAGCTAAAATTCAAATGAAGAAAAACTAAAATCGGTTAAGAATTGCGACCTGTAGGCAAAATCGGACAAAAAAAGTCCATTTTTCCCCACTGTGCGTGAGGCCAAAAAAAATTCACATTTTTAACATGGAGCTCAAAAGTACTTTTTCACTATTTTAAAAATTTAGTGAAACAAAATTTTTAAATATATTAGTTTATCCACTTGATATCATTGAATACATCTCAGGGATTGTAAAAAAAAATTCTTAGTTAAATTCTTTCGTCCAGTTGGTGTGTGGAGCGATTTGAATTTAGCGGATTTCCAGAACATGTGTTTTTATCGTCATTTTTGACTAATTTGTAGTTGTTAGCAACATTTTACTTAAATTAACCAACTTTTTTTATTCAAATGGTTGTTTTGGACCATAGTAACTCTGCTTTGAAATAATAGGCTTTTTGGACAACGTTAACCCTTGCCGGCACGAGGTTAAAAATTCCTCCAATGAAATTTTCGAAAATTCCTCACTCTAAAATCGTGTATGTGTTTAAATAATGAACAATTACAAACTTATACAAAGTTTTCTTGAAGGACATCTTTAACCCTTGTTGAACGAACGCCCAAAAAACAGCTGTTTTTTTTTTGCTCATAGTCAAAATGGACTTTTTTGACATATTAAATAATATGTTTTTCACTTTTAGCTTTACACAGTAATAACGACGAAGACGTAATGAAATTTCGGATGCCATTTAGTTTCCGCTTAAGTGCGCTTACTTTAAAACGTTTATTTAAATGCGACCGTTTAAATGCATTCCCCGCTCAAACGATTCACTCGCAGATGTACATATCTTTCATTTTATAATCATAGTCAAAATGGACTTTTTAACATACTAAATAAGTTTTTCACTCTTAGCTTAACCCAGGAATATCTGCGAGTGAATCGTGTAAGCGGGGAATGCATTTAAACGATCGCATTTAAATTAACGTTTTAAAGTAAACGCACTTAAGCGGAAAGTGTTTAAAACTAAATAAAATAAAAAAAATGGCATCCGAAATTTCATTACGTCTTCGTCGTTTTTACTGTGTAAAGCTAAAAGTGAAAAACATATTATTTAATATGTCAAAAAAGTCCATTTTGACTATGAGCAAAAAAAAACAGCTGTTTTTTGGGCGTTCGTTCAACAAGGGTTAAAGATGTCCTTCAAGAAAATTTTGTATAAATTTGTAATTGTTCATTATTTAAACACATACACGATTTTAGAGTGAGGAATTTTCGAAAATTTCATTGGAGGAATTTTTAACCTCGTGCCGGCAAGGGTTAACGTTGTCCAAAAAGAATATTATTATAAATCAGAGTTACTATGGTCCAAAACAACCATATGAACAAAAAAAGTTGGTTAATTTAAGTAAAATGTTGCTAACAACTACAAATTAGTCAAAAATGTCGATAAAAACACATGTTCTGGAAATCCGCTAAATTCAAATCGCTCCACACACCAACTGGACGAAGGAATTTAACTAAGAATTTTTTTCTACAATCCCTGAGATGTATTCAATGATATCAAGTGGATAAACTAATATATTTAAAAATTTTGTTTCACTAAATGTTTAAAATAGTGAAAAAGTAGTTTTGAGCTCCATGTTAAAAATGTGAGTTTTTTTTGGCCTCACGTTTGGGTGGGTTATCGATATCCGAAAAAAACAAACAAAATTTTTCTAAATATCTTTGAATTAATGCGATACAAAAAAATTTTTTTTTTTTTTAATAATTTTTTTTAAATATTTAATTTTTTTTTTTAATTATGTCCATTTTTTCAAAAATCGCAATTTTGACCCGCGATGCGAGAACGGAAGCCATGGACCGATTTTGTTCATTTTGGTTTTAAATTGCTTGTATTTACTTGTACCAACTTTTATTCACTATTAATAGTTGATCTGAGCACTTTGTTGGAATACGACCCAGCCTAATGTACAGCTCTTTTGGTTTTTTAATGGGGTCCTCGACTGATATTTCAATCCGTTTTGCATTGAATAGCAAAGTAACCCAGCAAAACTTTGGTAATGGGGGGTGATTATGTAACACATTACCAGGTTATATATATCCCTTATTTGTAGCATTATTTTAGGATGTCTTACTAACCATTTGTTCAACAACATATTATTTCGAGGTGAAAAAAAATGTTTTACTAATAACTTGTTACGTAATGCATGATTATTGCAAAAACAGTATTTCATATTTATTATTTCTAAACATTAAATCATGGGTGACTATTTGGTTACACCCTAAAAAAATGAGTCGAGTTTCCTACTATAAATTGGGTAAATTTCAACAAATTCAAAAAATATACTACTATAAATTGAGTAAATTTCCAATATTTTTAAGTAGAATTACACAATTTGTGTAAATTTACCCAATTTATAGTAGGAAACTGAAATCATTTTAATTAGAGTGTACATTATTTGAAAATTTGAAATAATGCATTATTTGTAATTGAATACATAATGCATTATAATAACATAAAAAATAAATATTTTATACAAAAGTGCATAAGTTTAAACTAGAGATGGGCTCACGACAGGAATTTTTGAATCACGGACACTCACTCACGAGCATACTCTTTCTACTCCCTTACAATCACGTGAGTAAATTTAATACATCGTTACTTGTTCATTCGTTGTAACACCTTATATATTATGTTCTGGTAGGCTATATTTTATACCTTACTCGTTTACTTTGCTATAAATTTGATCGACTGTTTTATACCAGTATTCTTTGTCATAATGTGGATGCATTACTTTGAGTCTCATCCCCTGTTAAAATCATCAATGCTGCAATGTATAAAATAAGCAATCCTATACCTTATTTTATACCTTATTTGGTAATCTAAGTTTTGCTGGGATTATAACATTATTTTTTCTAAAAAAAACTTTGCTTTGGCAAGTACACCCAAATCTTCCGCAAAACATTATCATGATTTAATGTTTTGGGCAAGAGTACAAAATTCGCAGGCATTTTTATTGTATGTTTGGATATGTGAGAAATTCTTTCTGTATCGATTTTGTAATTTAGTCTCTTTTCGGCAGGTTCGTCAATTGATAAATTCTGAAATACAATTGATAACTTCTGAAATACAATTGATAATATCTGAAATACAATTGATAATTTCTGAATTTCCAAACAAAAAAATTTAATATATACCATAAATATTTTAAACTATTTATGGGATTGAAACATTGTAACATTGGAGCAATTATAGTCAATGATTTAGGCTTTCAAAATATCAAATCTGGGGTGATCCTGTTCGAATACAACGTGAGTTAAAGAGTGCCAAAGAAGAGCACGTCGAGATGAAAAGGGCTTTCAGGGCTTGTAACTTTGGAAAACATCAAAAGATTTTGTATTTTTTTTTTTAATTTTTGTAATTACCAAAAAATCTTATTTTTTTCCGACAAATAATGACAACTCTAAAAAAATATTTGTTTTTTGATACTATAAAATATGTCATCTCTAAAAAATATGCAAACAAGTTCAAAATATAAAATTTTTTGCATGGGTATAAATTAGTTAGAATATTTAAACCATCTTATGGAAGGTACGTTGTTTATTTTTACAATAATTAGCGAAATAATTAGTTTTTCATCTCTACTGAAAAGTAAGCATTTTTGAGTTGGCATTTATTGAATATAGCCTCACGATATATTTTATTGCAAAATAGCATAACAAAAAAAAACTAACAATTTAAAAAAAAACTACAATCGCTTTTTATAAGTTTTAGAAAAAAAATGTTGCTCAAAATCTTTTATAAATCTTTTACATAAATAAAATATATATTTTAAATTTTAAGATTGTTTAACATCAGCAGATTTTATTCCAGAACTAGTAGATTTTGCAGTCGAAATCAGCAAAATTGTCTGCTGTCTTAGCTGATTTTTGCATATTGCTTAAAATGGATGTAGTTTCAACAGATGTTTCTGCTTATTTGACAGAATTTTTTTTTTAGTGAACGATTGCCAATTTCATATATAATAATCTCTATTAAAATAAATTTTTGTTTTTTTTTTTTGGAAATTCCAGTTAGTTTAGCTTTTATTCGGATTTTTTCAAAAGGTCAAATTTTTTCACAAGAAAGCAACTGTTTTTTAAAACATAGAGATAGCATCTGAAAACAGGTTGAACTTATATTTTGGTACTTTAATAACATATATCAACTAGCTATACCCGGTCCGCGTTGCTGGCCCCAAGAAAAAAACTGTTTTATATTGCATCTTAATTTAAATATAGTGTCGGACAAAATTAAAGCACAGGTCCAGCTAGTAACCTTTGGTTCCACCCTCGGTTAGCACTATCTATAGAGAAATCTCAAAAAATCGGTTCAGCCGTTTTTGCGTGATTAAGAAACAGACAGACATAACCCTAAGTATAGTACAAAGGGGCGTGTCATTTAACGCATTTTTTATCGAATCGTGATAGTCTAAAGTTCTATGCTGCATCCTCGATTAGTACACTCATAGAAATCCTACAGTATTCCTTACTAAAAAGTTGGTAGTTATTACTAATTGTTAGTATTAAAGGGCCCTACAACGCGTTAGTCAATTTTTACTAACGCAGTTATAAAAAAACGGTAAACAAATTTAAAAGCGAAAACCTATCCAAAATCGATTTTGAAAAATTTTTTAACAAAAAAAATTGTTTCAAAAATATATAATTATTGAGCTTGATAGCTGGCAATGATCTATTTCGGAATTTAAAAAAAAAAAAATATAATTTTTTTTTTTTTTTAACGAAAATTTGCTATGTGCGTTTGAAAAAAAAAATATTCAAAAATGTAAATTTTACCATATTAGGTGTCAAAAATAACTTTCTAAATTTTTTAAAATTACTAACAAAAATTATTAAAAAATCGGTAAAAAATCAGTATTCAGTAAAGTTCAAAGTATTCCAATTTCAAAAAAATAACTAAATTTATACTGTAAAGCTAAATTTATACTGTAAATTACTAGAAAAGTAGTATAGTTAGAGTTATAACACTTTTACTGTATTTTTTACTGTAGGATTATTTTGAGTGTACTATCTGTGCTGCAAATTTCATTGACATCAGTTTTGCCGTTTTTGTGTGATTGCGAAAGAGGAGGAAATAACTTTTTATTTATGAAAAACGGGAGTGACATTTTATACCCTTTTGCCTAATCGCGCTCTACATATGACCTACAGTTCCCACTCGATTAGTTCTATCCGTAGTGACAGATTCGGCTTATCCGTTTTTGCGTGATTTGAAAACAGGTAGACATAACGTTCAGTATAAAACAAAGGGGCGTGGCAATTTACGCCCCTTTGTTCAATCGTGGTCAGTATAGTACAAAGGGCGTTGCAATTTTGATCCCCTTTCCAATAACGATCTTATATGGCTTACATATGCACTTGGTTAGCACTGTATGTAGTGAAAATATCAAAAGAATCGGTTCAGCTGTTTTTGCGTGATTGCGAAACAGGCAGACAACGTCCAGTATAGTACAAAGGGGTGTGTCATTTTACGGTCCTTTTTTCAATCGTAGTATAACATGGCCTATAGTTCCGCACTCTGTTAACACTATCAGTGCTGAAAATTTAATTAAAATCGAATCAACAGTTTTTGCGTTATTGTGGAGCATGCAGAAATAACATTCAATTCAATACAAAAGGGCATGGCATTTTATGTAAAAATTCGATTTTGAAACGCCCCTCCGCCCACACTCAAAAAATCATAAATCTTACCGCACAGTGTTACTCCCTAGGCTATTCTGAATATTCCCTGAAAACTTCATCAAGATCGGTCCGGTCGTTTTCGAGTCCATACGGAACATACATACATACATCCATTTTTATATATATAGAAGATTACAGAACAATCGAAGTATCAGTTATGGGATAACTTCCTTTTCAGTGTCAGTATTGTATCTGTGTTGGTTGTGTAAAGTGAAGCAATGGTTCTTACTCTTATGACAGCATATTTCACACAGTTCTCAGTTCTGCAAAACCGCCATCAGTTAAGGTAGATTTTTTTTTGTTTCAGTTTTGCGGTCTTTTGCACTGGCAGCCAGCCATTTTTTTCATCTTGACAGAACAGATATTTTATGTGAAAGTTAAGTTTTGTCACTTTGCTAAATATATAAATTGTATACGTGTAAATATATTTAAGAAGATTGTAATCCTTTATATTTTTTCTGTTCTGTTGGCCCTAAAACAAAATGCACTTGTTTGTATTTTCAATTTACTTAAAATTCATTTGAAATGTAATGGCTGCTCTTAAATGAATACATGTCATTTTGTTTTTTAAATCTGCAGTTTTAACATAGTTTTTTAAAGTGGATATTTTAAGTGGTTTACATAAAATTTGAATTTGTTAAAAGCAGTCTGCAGTTTTGATGTTATATTTTGATTGCAATTTCGCCTACTAAAATGATGGCTCTATAGATTTTGTAAAGTCATTGTATTTAATAAAGTCCTTAAGGAACATCAATCACAACACAGTTGACACCAATTAAAAAGATAACCCAGCAATCAAAGATTTACTTCACATTTCTACAAAAAAAAAAATAAAGCGAATGTGTGTTAAAAACTAATAAATGCCCTCAAATTTTGTACTCTTGCCCAAAATATTAAGTCATGATAATATTTTGCTGAAGGTATAGGTTTACTTGTCATTGCATGCAAAACAAACTTAAAATCCGCTCGAGGACCTCATTAAGTTTATATATTTCAGAAAATATTAAAGTACTGAGGTACTCGTTTTAACCCATTAGAATCGGAATTTCCAGAAATGTAGAAATGTAGGATCCAAAAGCAGAAAAAAAATCTGATTTTGGATCCTACATTTCTAATTTAAAGTTTTTATGACCTTCATTTAAAAAAATAATAAAAGTAACAAAGTACAATTTTTTGCCGCTTTTTACCATCTGGAATCCGAATTTCCAAAAAGTACTTTTTTTTGGGAATTTTTTTCCCCGTTAGAGGATGTTATATTCCAAATTTGAAGTTAATAGGACCATTATTTAAGGATATATAATTACCTCTTTATAATCTTTTTGAAATATAAGAAGTACCAAAGTACTTGTTTTTACCCCCCTTTTTACCCTCTAGGAATCAGAATGTCCAATTTCGCTATACGATCCTACATTCCAAGTTTCCAGGACCCTTATTTCAGAAAATATAAAAAGTACCCAAACAATGGTTTTTACCCCCTTAGAATCGAATTTCAAAAAAAAAACTTGTTTCAGAGTTTTTTCTGTTGTTGGATCCTACATTTCTAATTTTAAGTTTTATGAAATTTATTTAAGAAAATATAAAAAGTACCAAAGTACAATTTTTCCCCCCTTTGGAATCCGAATTTTTAAAAATTACTTTTTCGCGGATGTTTTCCCGTTAGAAGAAGCTACATTCCAAATTTTAAGGTAATAGAATCATTATTTAATCATTTTATTATTACAGGAAATATAAATGGTACCAAAGTACAGGTTTTTAATCCTTTTTACCAACTCGGAATCAGAATTTCCAAGAAACATTCTTTTGGGAATGTTTTTTCGCTAGGTGATCCCACATTACAAGTTTCAAGTTTCCAGGTCCATTATTTAAAAAAATATCAAAGTACTCGTTTTTACCCCATTAGGTTTGAAATTTCCAAAAAAGTACAATTACTTACTAGTTTTATCTCTTGTTTCATAGGCCTGTAAAGTTTCTAATGTACGCAATCGAACAAGGGGAAAGAAAATTCATCTGGAAGAACTGAACCAACATTGATTAGAGGATTTAAAAAAAAATATATATTTTCAGTCCACCCCATTTGTGGGCGTGAAATTAAAAAATAATAAAATTGAAGGGCTTATTGTAAAAACTCGATAAGCAACATTTCATTTTATGGTGGCTTAGGCGCCTCAGTAGGCTAGTTGGTAGCGTGCTAGCCTACGAGTCTGGGGGTCGTGGGTTCGATTCCCACCAGAGGCCTTGGTCTGTTTCGCTACAACGAGACGAAGGTCATTGTTACCAGTTCTCGGTTAGGTAAAATTAGTATATAATTTGTAATTATGTGGTAATTCTTAATAAAAATAAAAAAAAAAAAATAAAAAAAATATGGTGGTTTTTGCCTTAAAACTTTTCAAATAATGTAGAAAATCGAACTTTTGAAGAACTTCATTTTAAAGATACTTGTACAAAGGGTTTAAGCATGACTTCTGCCAAAAATAGTTCAATGGAACATCAGTAGAAGGCAAAAAAAAACAAAAAATAAAATGTTGCTTATCAAGTTTTTGCAGTAAGCCCTTCAATTGTAGTACTTAAGTGCGAAAGAGTGTCTTTATATTTTTGAGGGTATAAAATATTCGGCACAGACGAATTTAAAACTCTCACTTGTTTTTTTGCTGTTTTGTTAACAAATGAAACATTTTTATATCAGCAGAAGGTCAAACTTGGTGAAAAAATAATTTTGGTTAAAAAAATTTAAATTTTTTTTTATCAACAAAATAATTTTGATGAAAAAACAAAATTTTTATACAAAAAAAAAAATTATGAAGGTGCATTTTGGTCGTCAATTTTTCGTCTTGATAAAAAACTATTGAAAAGTTGCGACTATATTCTAAAAAGGGTTATAATAAGTAAAAAAAACACTTTATAAACAAAAAAAAGTTATTTCATGTCATAATTCCCAGTTTATAAAAGCCTAGAAAAAGCAGCAAAACTTTGAAAAAGACTTTTCTTTTTATTGTTACTATTTTTTAATTGTCACTTTACTTTTTCCAAAACAAATAAACAAATATTTATAAAAAAAATAAACAGAAAGAACACTAAAAAAAAAAACTGTAAAGTTAGCAAAAAATTTAGTTAAATTTAACTTAAAAAACACCTGATTTTGAACCTACTAAATTTCTAGTTAATTTAACAAAAAAATATTTAGTTAACTTTTCGTAGAATGAATGTAGCAAAAAAAACCGTAATTTTAACTAAAAATTCAGCTGAAAATTTCGTAACATTTTTTATTAGTTGAATCCAGCTAAACTTTTTGTAAACAATTTTAAGTTTGTTAAATATTGGTTTTAAACACTAACACTTCACTTATTTTTTCTTATTTTTTTCAGAGCATTAAGTTCAGCTTAAGTAGGACTTATGAGATTTGCATAGGAGGCTACACAAGAAATGTTTAAAATTTTTCACTTGACAAAAATGTTACAAAAAATCAGCAAATTAATTAGTAAAAATTCGTAAACTCAGTTTTTTAAGTCGACAAAAAAAATTAATTCAAAATTTGTACAAAACTGGTATTTTCGTAAATTGAACTTAACTAAAAAAAGTAGTTAATAGCTGATTTTAACTAAAAATTTGCAAAAAAGCCAGTAAACTCGAGTTAACAAAAAAAATTTTGTTAACTTTACAGTTTTATTTTTTTGAGTGAAGTAAAAAAGTTAAATTCGGCCTTACCGAATGTATTGCCTCCACTGCAAAAATGATTATTGCATAAAAGTTTATTTAAAAAGAAATTACTTTTGAGAAAAAAAAAATTAAAAAAATTTTCGTGAGAAAAATATTTAGTGAAAAAAAAAATCCGCGATTTTTTTTCTTTATTTGTAAAAAAAGTATGTTCTTACTTGCTTAAAGTGGAGGGTAAAAAAATGCCTGCGAATTTTGCTCTCTTGCCCAAAACATTAAAGCATGCTAATGTTTTGCTGAAGATTTGGGTGTACTTGCCAAAGCAAAGTTTTTTTAAGAAAAAATTATATTATATTAACTTGCCATTCCATGCAAAGCGAATTCAAATATCGGTCGAGGACCCCATTAAGTTTATATATTATTGATCCATTTCTAAGACACTCTTGCTATATTCATCCGTCCATCTGTCTGTGGAAAGCAGGATGCAGTCCAAACCAATAGAGCTGTAAATTTGGTAAATGAGTGTATTACTTAAGTGCAAAAAAGTGTTTTTTTTTACTTAAGTGCAAAAAAGTGTTTTTACATCTTGGAAACTATAAAATATTCGGCACCGATGAATTTAACACTCTCACTTTTTTTTGTACATTTGTTAAGCAAATGGAAAATTTTTATGTCAAAAGTTGAGACTTGGTGAAAAAGTAGTTTTGGTAAAAATAAATGGAAAGAAAATATTTTTTTTTTCACGAAAAACAAAATTTTATCAAAACAAGATTTTTAGTAAAAAAAAATTTTTGATGAAAAAAAAGTTGTTGCTGAAAAAAAAAATTTGATAAAGAAAAAAAAAATTTTGATGAAGAAAAAAAAAATTTGATAAAAAAAAACTTTGATAAATTTTTTTTTTTTTTTTGTACATACCCAGGCAGAAACTGCCAACCGTTCCAAAAAAAAAGTCTCGGCAAAGCACTTTATTTTTTGTGTAGACGGTAGTATGAATTCGAAAAAGTGCTTTCCAAGCGCTTTGCCAATGTTTTTCTATTTAAATCCGTTTAAAGTATAAATTTTTTATTAATATTTATTAATTTTCATAACAATTGGAATTTTTTTTATTTTCCTGCAAGATAAGTGGCCGGTCCTTGATAGTTCTCATGATATGTCACTTATACACAATGACCTACATAGAGTCTCTGGACCTACATATTACAAACTTGACACCTTTTATATAAAAACACCAGTTTCTTTTGTGAGGAAGTGTCTTAAACTCCGTATAAATACCCGTGTACGCGGAATTACTTTGGAAATAGAAATAATACACGTACCACGAATGTTTGTAAGACACTGACTATTTTATTAAAATTAAAAACCTTAAGAGCTAACTACAATAATCTTAAATCTAACCTAGAACTAGAATATTCCCTACCTGCCGGGCGCATGTGTGCCAGCAATATCTTTATTAAATAAACATGTGTTATGTTATCTTTTTCCTATCTACATCCTTAAGTATTAACCTTGAAAACACGATAATAAAAAGTAACATATCACAATTTGGGAATTTTGGTCATTATATGTAAATAATAAAAAGAACACAATCCTATTTAAACAATACTAATCAGTTTTGTGGAAAATCCAAAACTAGATTATAAAATATCGTGTTCATATGTGAACAACCCGTTTCGGTTCATTACACCACTTTTTTTTCGGGACTTTTCCAAATTTTTTCCTAAAAGCATTTTTAATAAATTTTTTATTTCAAAACGCAAAGAAAACTGCAAACAAATTTTTTCCGGGACTTAGAAAATTGTTCAAAGTTTGTTCAACATTTTTTTATCCTAATAAATGAGTCAACAAATTTTTTATCCTAATTTAATAAATTTCTTTATTCAAATAAACACCAAAAAAAGTTGTGTCTTATGGACTTATGTATATAATTTAGATAAATCCCATTTTTTTGTTCTAAAAGTGCTATAATAGTACCATATTTTTTGTTTTTAAAGCGCTTTCAAAGCGCTTTAAAATAGCGATGGCATACCGTTAACCGTGGTTATCATTTTGGACGCTGGGAGAGTACTAAACTGTGATGCTTTCCCAGCACAAAAGCGACCATAAAAGGTACTTTGCCAGCGCTCTCCCATTCGTATTTTTCTGCCTGGGTAGTTTTTTGTTTAAACATTTTTCAGAACAAAAAATTTTAATTAATTTTTTTTTCTATATTTAACGTGGCCTATGACGTTAAAAAAAAGTAAAATCCTGTAGTTAAAATTCTGAAGATTTCTAGTAACATTTACTAATTAAAACTATGATATTCTTACACTCAAAGGAAAAACTCTGTCAAAAAATCTGTAAAACGACGTTCAATTGGAATTAGCAATCTTTCAGCTGATTTTTCTGCTGAAAATGCTATTTTTTCTAAAACCTCTGTCATTCAGCTTTAGAAAATAACAGTCATTTTACTACGATGTAACTGATTCTGTTTGCTGAGTTTCAAAATATTTTTGAACATATTTTAAGCAGATTATTTTCTAATTCTACAGAAACAATTTGCTATCATTCTTTTTTCAATAAAATTTCTAAGTTTTTTTCACAGTGCTAATTTGTTTTCGTTTTTTTATACACCCGGTGAAAAAAGTTCGTATATGGAAACATATACGAGGATATATGGATTAATATATGAAGATATATGACCATATATGAACCATATATGAGCACATATGTACATACATAATTATGTATTAATCATATACGTCCATATACGTAAAGTGAACCCATATGTAAATATATGGAATACATGTACATTAGACCACCCAAAAAATGTATGGGATTTGCAAAAGTATTTTTTTGTTCGCTCCACCGGCAGTTTCTGATAGATTGGCCATAAAAAATAATATCTGTGCAAGAACTAGATCTCTAGGTTGCATACAGGCCAGTCGATTTGATTTTTTGACCATAAAAGTGACCTAAAAACACTACAAAGTTTTAAGTGCCATAACTCTTAAAATATGCGTTTTTCCAAAAAATGCTATATAAGTTTTATTTTGCAGAATAAGAAAGTAAACATTTCCTTCCTACAAATTTTTAGCCTAAGTCTAAGACATCGTGGTGTTTTTGGCGGTTAAAGAAAAAATTATGTGAAGACTTCATTTAAAACCACCCTCGTTAAAATTTGGACGGAGATTGAAATAGTCCGTCACCATTATTTTGAAGAGTAAGATATGTAGTTTCCATAAACCAATTACATTTGGAATTAATATGGGTAATTTCATTACAGAAGAGCCCAAAGCTGACTTTGAAGTTTCGATTTTCCAAATGCTGTATACAAATTTGTGAAATTACTTTGTTGTAAAAGACCCTTTTTAAAATTTGAATGGAGACAATCGGTTTCTATGATTTTGAAGAGTTAGGTGTGTTCTTTTTGGAAATTATTTGGGGAATTCCAGGCCAAATCACTCACTTTTAGACCCGATCCCCCTTCGATTATTTTTTTCTTGTTGGATGTGTTTTAGTACGTATTAAATGCAACTTGCACTCAAGTTTTCAGCCTTTTAAACCAAGTTGGGGTTGAGTAATAATTTTTTTTTAAATGGCGTTTTTTAAAAAAAAAAAAAAAATTACAAAAGGGAAATTTTCAATTAATTTTGACCAGTAAAAAACATGGATATCTTAAAATTAGTTGGACGACGTTTTGTTGATATTTATATGTAGTTTTAGAAAAAAAATATGAAAAAATTATTCGAAGTAATTATTACTTATTTTTTAACGTTTAAAAATTAAAATCGAATTATTGAAAATGTCCAAAACCTTCGATTTTTTTTTCAAAGTCTAAAAATTCTACACTAAATAACACAATTCTTAAGCCATAATTCGAGATGTGAGCACAATTCGTTCTATTTTTTTTTTTTTTTCTAATTTTGAAAATTGCATTTTTTTTAGGCTCTGGTATTATATGGTGCTCCATAATAATTAAATTGGTAGATACTGACCCTAACTTACCATAGATACATTCACTTGTGGGTAAAAATATGTCTCATAAAAATTTAGGTTGATGGGACATGGGTAAGGCGTGCCGCATCGGCCTTGAATTTTAAAAAACGGATTACAAGGAAAAATATGATTTTTTCTGTTTTCTCAACTTTTTTGGTATTTTTAGTTAAACTTGAATTCAAGTGGTTAAAGGATTTTGATTTGGAGTAAAATGCCTCTCTAATGAAGTACTAAAAACTAAAATCGGTTGAAAATAAGCCAAGTTATTAAAACTTCCCCAGGCATCTAACGTGTGGCAGACTACTTGAATAAGGAATGCAATCCGATTCATGAAATTCATTGAAATTTTCTACTGTAATAAAATTTTTTTATTCTTCAAATTCAAATGTAATTAGATGACAAGTATTTTTCATATTGTATTTTGCTAACATGTTTTAAATTAATGCTAAAAATGCCTGTGCTTTTTAACACTGGTTTGAAATCTCCATTTTTAACTCTTCAAAATCTTGGAAACCGATTGTAGCCATTAAAATTTTAACGATGGTCGTTTAAAATAAAGTACTTTCACAAATTTGTATACACCATTTGAAAAATCGAAACTTCAAAGTCAGCTTTGAGCTCTTCTGGTATGTAACTACCCATATAAATTCCAAATGTAATTGGTTTATGAAAACTACATATCTTACTCTACAAAATAATGGTGACCGACTATTTCAGTCTCCGTCCAAATTTTAACGAGGGTCGTTTTAAATGAAGTCTTCACATAAATTTTTACTTTAACCGCCAAAAACACCACGATGTCTTAGACTTAGGCTAAAAATTTGTATGAAGAAAATGTTTGCTTTCTTATTCTGCAAAATAAAACTTATCTAGCATTTTTTGGAAAAACGCATATTTTAAGAGTTATGGCACTTAAAAGCTTTGTAGTGTTTTTAGGTCACTTTTAGGGTCAAAAGTTCAAATCGACTGGCCTGTATGCAACCGAGAGATCCAGTTCTTGCACAGATATTATTTTTTATGGCCAATCTATCAGAAACTGCCGGTGGAGGCAACAAAAAAATACTTTTGCAAATTTGGGTGGTCTAATGTACATATATGAAGCATATATGATCATATATGCGCACAAATATGTTCATATATTTACATATATGCCATATATTTACATACCCGAGTAAAAAAAAGTTATATGACGCAATATTTAATTATATATGAACAGATATGCTTTTATGTAAATCCATATTAATTTTGATCCGAAAATTGGCGGATCGAATATTATACGATTATATCAAATTCTATTATTTTTGATAAAATAATATCAAATTTGATTAAGTTTGATCCCAAAAATGGGTCTATCTAATTGTATTAAATCATATCTTATCTGTTAAAATTAGATAAATTTTTATATAATTGGATGAAATCTGGTAAAATTTTTTGGAATTTTAAACGTGAAATTAGAAATTATTTTATCAGATTAGATACATTATCAATTTGAAGAGTTTTTATTGCATTCTTCGGAATTTTTTCGGGACTTAGCAAATTATTAAAAATTTGTAATTTTTTTCTAAAATCATTTATAAGGGATTTAAATTTTCCAAAAAATGTTTGTGTCTTAGAAAATTTAAAAACATTTTTTCGGAACTCAAAAACTTTTCAAAAAAATTAAATTTCTCATAAAAACATTTTCAATGATTTTTTTACTCCAAAAAAATTGCCAAAAAAATTTTGTGTCCGGGACTTTGGAAAATTTTAATAAAATTTTTTAGGACTTGATTTTTTTTTATTGTCCGGGACTTAGAAAATTTTGAAAATTTTTTTCGGGATATAATTATAAATAAAAACATATATCTTTTTATCTGCCATATCTAAAAATTCCCGACCTTATATGTCATGTCAAATTTCATATAGATCAGTATATAAATAGATATGAATATGTATGCTATCATATTAAAAAAACAAGGAAAAATTCAATGCTACATATAAACTTGTATGTCCATATCAAAGTTCATGCATAACCATATATAAATATAAATAACTATATAATAGCATATATGATTATATCAGATCTTTTTTACTCGGGTACCCGAGTAAAAAAAAGTTATATGACGCAATATTTAATTATATATGAACAGATATGCTTTTATGTAAATCCATATTTATTTTGATCCGAAAATTGGCGGATCGAATATTATACGATTATATCAAATTCTATTATTTTTGATCAAATAATATCAAATTTGATTAAGTTTGATCCCAAAAATGGGTCTATCCAATTGTATTAAATCATATCTTATCTGTTAAAATTATATAAATTTTTATATAATTATATGAAATCTGGTGAATTTTTTTGGAATTTAATCGTGAAATTAGAAATTATTTTATCAGATTGGATACATTATCAATTAGAAGAGTTTTTATTGCATTCTTCGGAATTTTTTCGGGACTTAGCAAATTATTAAAAATTTGTAATTTTTTTTCTAAAATCATTTTTAAGGGATTTAAAAATTCCAAAAAATGTTTGTGTCTTAGAAAATTTAAAAACATTTTTTCGGAACTTAAAAATTTTTCAAAAAAATAAAATTTCTCCTAAAAACATTTTCAATTATTTTTTTATTCCAAATGACTTTTTTACTCCGGGACTTTGGAAAATTTTCATAAAATTTTTTAGGACTTGAACATTTTTTAATTTTTATTTAATTGTCCGGGACTTAGAAAATTTTGAAAATTTTTTTCGGGATATAATTATAATAAAATCATATCTGCTATATCTAAAAATTCCCGACATTATATGTCATATCTAATTTCATATATATCGGTATGTAAATAGATAAGAATATGTTGTTACGTTTCAATTTTGTTGGAGAAATGAAAGACTTGTTATGTTTCAATTTGTTAATAATCTGAATTTTATTTTTAAAAAAACAATGGCTTAAATATAACTTATGAGAAATTCGAAAGTAATCTAGAATTTCTCTATGAGTGATTTTCTAAAATGCACTCGATAACTTAAAATTATTCGATACATTCTAATTGAACATTTACTCTTTCTCTCATTGTTTTCGTATTGAAAACAATGCAATTGAGTCATGTAGAGTTAGAACTCTTTTACAAATCCTAACTCATTCAAAATTGGACATTACAAACATTACAAATGACTCATGTAGAGTTTGAACTCTTTTCCAAATTCAAACTCAAAACAAAATTGAAAGTGTCAATGTACATTGAACGTCAATGTACTTTTTGTCAAAATCAAAACAAAAGTATGGAATGCGCTGAGCAAACATTTATATGATTTGAGTACTTGTACGTATGTATGTATGTTGTCAATCAGAATGTATTGAGTTGCATGCAATGACAAATTACACGCTACATAATGCATACACTACAATGTATGTTATCATATAAAAAATAAGGAAAAATACAATGCTATATATAAACTTATATGTCCATATCAATGTTCATGCATAACCATATATAAATATAAATAATTATATAATAGCATATATGATTATATCAGATCTTTTTTACTCGGGTATGGGTTCACTTTACGTATATGGACGTATATGATTCATACATAATTATGTATGCCCACACATATGTTCATATATGTACATATGTGTTCATATATGGTTCATATATGCCCAGCAAAATTTTCGGTTGCAAAGAACCGATTGTGGAACAACTTATACTTCCCTAGAACCTGTTCTAATTCTTGTGCAACACCGATTCTTTTTACAAAGGGATTGTCCCAAAAGCAACAGGTGTTTGTAAGCAAAATTAGAACATATTTTTGTTCTTCGGAATCGATTCTAGAAGTAAAATTTGGAACTGAAATGAGAATTAAAGAAATATTTTGAATTGTGTTAATTTATTAAACAAAGATAAATACAATCATATCTGACATGAATATTCACAGTTCTTAACACACATATAACCTTTTGCGCCTCCAAAATTGCATTTTGGGCCTTACAATACTGACATACCAGAACATGGATTTTCTGCAAACTGAAATAAAAAACATAAAATTATTAGTATTTGACCCGGCTCATATAATGAAAATTTTACTTACTCACCTTTTATTAGTAATTTTCACGATTATATCTTGATATTTTAAGAGAATTTCGTGTTTTTTCTTGGTTAACAAAAAAAGAAATGATTTTATTTTTTAATTTTTTTGACACATAATTTATTTTTCAATTCCTGAGAACCAAAATGTAATGAAACTTTGATTGCAGAGAACATGTTTCACAACAATTTTCACTTAACTTGTTCCGAATAATTAAAGTGTAATAGTGTATGATTACCGAAGAACCTGTTCTAGAACAAGTGTAGTCAGAATCGGTTCTGAAAAATTTTCCTGGGTGGTCATATATCTTCATATATGTAGCCATATATCCTCGTATATGTTTCCATATACGAACATTTTTCACCGGGAAATTCAAAAGATATTTCTTAACACATTTTTAGCATTTTGAGGGTGCTGTGGCCTAGTGGTTAGCGCGTTGGACTACTAGCCAACAAGCCTGGGTTCGATTCTCAGCTCAGGCAGAACAACATTTTTTTCAGATATTTATTAGTTTCTATTTATAACTAATATCTATCGCAGCACCCTCCTTCGTTGATAAATAGCACTAAAACGTCAACGAAGTAAAATAATAAAATAATGGCTATAAACACAGCTTCAAAAATAATTCGCCAGATCAATAACAGATGGCGATGCAACAACTGTACTCAAAATTATCAACACGCGCAATTACAGTGTTGCCATACTAAAGCCCTTCTATCTTTCAAAAATCTTTCATCTCTCTTCTATCCCCTTTCCGAAAGAAGCATCACGGTTACATTAGTAATTGATAGGCAGCATTGCCTGAGTGTTGCTTCTTTTTTAAAAAAAAAAAAAAAAAAAAAAAAAAAAAAAGATTATTTTTAAATTTTATAGAAATAGTTTTCTGTCATTATTTTTTCAAGAAAATTTTCTAAGATTTTTTTTTTTTAAGTGTTAATTGTTTTCGTTTTTTATACAATTAAAAAGATATTTTTAACATACATATTTTTAGCAGATTATTTTGAAATTTTACAGAAATAGTTTGCTGTCATTTTTTTTCAAGAATGTTTTATAATAAGTTTTTTTTCAAAGTACTAATTTTTTTCTCGTTTTTTATACACACAAAAAATTATTAGCTAAAAAATTTCAATTAAATCTATTGATGAACAAATTTTAAATGAGTCAATTATTGTTTTGATCGAAATTTTTGTAATTTTCTTTAACTATCAAATTACAAATTTTTAACATACCAGATTTTTTTTCGGTTCAATTTATTTGAATACATTAATTAAAAAATATACTTTATACTCGGGTTTTTATTTTTTACTGTCGACATCATATTGAAAACCAAAAAATATGCATTTTTTCATAATTTTGTCGTAAGCTTAAAATTCATTTGTTAAATCAATCATTATTTTAATTGACTTTAAATAAAAAATTGATCAAATTTTTGTATTTCTGTAAAGACAGTTGAGCTCAGGCTCTAATTATAATTATGAATTATAATTTTTTTAATCATGTTATATATGGTTTGAATTGAGAAAGGTGTGAAAGAAAAATTTATTTTTCTTAAAATTTTAAGACATCCTGGCTCGTTTTTTACTAGTTTCAAATAATCCAGTTATTATAATCTTTAGAAAAACTTTTAATGTCAAATTTATTCAGTTAATAGTCAAAAATATTTTATATGTGCCAAGGATTGAATTTTGGATCAAAACCGAAAAAGTGATTGACTGAAAAAAATCAATTAATTACCTACAATTTGATGCTTGATATAACAATTTTCTTCATCGGAGGAGTTTCAATTAAAAAATTAATTGAATCCGCGTTTTTGTTGATTGAAAGTCGTTTTCAATTCTTTCTGTGTACAATTAAAAAGATATTTTTGAACATATTTTTAGCAGATTATTTTGAAATTTTACAGAAATAGTTTGCATGACAGCATTATTGTCATTATTTTTTCAAGCAAAAAGTTTTTTTTGTCAAAGTGCTAATTTTTTCGGTATTTATTCAATCGTTTTAGATTGAGACTAATAATTGACATAACTAAAAAAAGTTTGTATGAAACAAATTTTCTAAAAATAAAAATTTTCTAGAAAATGTATTAGCAGATTTCTCTGCTCTTTTGACAGATTTCTCTGCTGATTTCACCTAGATAATCATGACAGATTTTCAGCAAACCGTGTCTGCTAAAATCAGCAGATTTCTCATATGGCTCAAAATGGGTGTATTTTCAGCAGATTTTTCTGCTGATTGGACAGAGAATTTATTTTGAGTGTATAGAATAATTTTCAAGAAAATCATTTTTTGTTTTAAACTTATTTATTTTCTTAATTTTTCGAAACACATGCAAAAATGACCAACATAAATAAATTTAAAACAGAAAAATAATTTTCTTGAAAATTATTCTATGAGAATATCTTAGTTTTAATTGGTAAAGGAAATAATGACCTCGAGCTAGAATAAACATACTCAAAATACAGTCATTGTATTTTACCATTTTTTCTAGCGGCGTTAATCGTATTTCCTGCCCTAATTAAGTTAAAACTCTCTCTAAATCTTAAATCCGAGAATGTGTATCTATAAAAACTTATGTTTTTATAGATACCCATACTCTTTAAGTATTTATTTTTTTTTTTATTTTAATTATCTTAAAACTGTAATTATAGTGAAATAAACCCTCATAACTTGTTAATTAGTTTGCTAATTGTCATACAAATATTTTTTTGGGGGTTTGAGGTTAAGAATTTCGACATACAGCAAAAAGGCATTAACAATAAATTGCATCTGAAAAAATAAAGAAGGAAAAAAAGTTTAAATTGCACTGCAAATACAGCACAATTAAATGCCACAAAAATAAATATAGACTGCAAACATTCAGTCAGCAACAAACAACCTGAAACGCAAATGTAAGGCATGCAATATACCATAAATGTGTACCGTGTTGTAACACAGCAACATTTTTGTTGCAAAGGTAATGGTTGGTAAAAAGAAAGTACACTTAAAAACAAGCCTTGTCACATTACTAAAAAAAGTGTCGTTATCCCGTCTTACAGTCAAATTATTTTGTAGGCAAAAACAAGTGAAAAACATATTTAAAACAAGTGATAAAACATTTGAAAACCTTCCTATTAATTACACAGCTCAACATGAAAATGCGAATTGGATTCTGGTAAGTGATTAAGGTAGTGTTTGTTGCGCTGATTCCAAATCTGCGACCCAAATATGTCTACCACGTCAGGACTTTAAGTATTCGCGGTTAAAGTGCCGAAAAAGGCCATTTTGGACAATTTTTGAAAGCTCATAATCAGAGACTGGAACTTCATGCATCTAAAAACATTGTTTTAAGCGCTTAAAATATTCACTAAAAATCCTAAAATATGCAACAAAAATTTAAGAAATATGCATTTATTTTTTTTTTTTAATTTTATTTAAATAAAAACATAATAGCAGAATTCATTCCTTTTTCTTACAGATATAAAAAAAATTAAAATTATTTACTTTAGTAAATTAAAAAAAAAATATTTGCATTGACAAATAAATACTTCTTTAAATTATCAAAGGTAAAGTTAAGTCTATTCGATCTAAAAAAATTGAAAAAGATCGTTCTACAGCTTCGGATGTGATTGGAGCATAGCGGCACAAAGACAAAAAATTTAGGAAAATTATGGGATTTCAAAATTTTTGGCGGGACAAAAACAATTAGTTTATATGCAGTTTGAAACAATATTTTTTATGTAAAGAGATGCAAATTTAAAGGTTTTTTCGAATATTTTTGGCGGGACAAAATAATGCATTTATCAATGATTTGGTCACTGAAATTGTCATTGATAAAATAACATTAACTGTAAGATCTTGTCGAAGTTCAAAATTAAGATCATAAATGTATACGCATTTACTGCAGAAAAATCTGCTGAAAATAAACCCCTTTTTGAGCCATATGAGAAAATCTGTCTTGACAGAAAAATCTGATGGTTTTAGCTGCAAAATCAACTGATTTAAGCTGAAAAATTTGCTAATTTTACCAGAAAAATCAGCTGAGTTCAACAGAAAAATCTGCTGACTTTAGGTGAATAATAGGGTGCTCCAAAAAAATGAAGTTGTTAAATATTGGCCGTAACTCCCCCTAGAAATATGCATTTGGGTGTAAAAATATGTTTTGCAAAATTATAGGGTAATCGGATGTGGGTAAGGCGTGCCGCATCGGCCCTGAAGTTTGAAAAACGGATTACAAGGGGAAAATATGACTTTTTTGTCATTTTCTCAATTTTTTTTATATTTTGAGAAAAGTTTGAATTCAAATGGTCACTGAATTTTAATTAAGAGTTATTTGTCTATCAAGTAAGGTATTAAAAATTAAAATCTGTTGAAAATCAGCCAAGTTATTACAACTTCCCCAGGCAACACGTGTGTCAGGCCACTTAATCAAGGAATTCTAGTCCCATTTTTGAAATTTATTGAAATTATCTACTGTAAAAACATTTTTTATTCTTCAAGTCCAATGTACTAAGAAGATAAATATTTTTCATTTTGCGTTTTGCTAACTTGTTTTAAATAAATGCTAAAGTGGTCTGAATTTTCAACACTATTTTCAAATCTCCAATTTTAAATTTTTATTTTTTTGTTAAAGAAATTTTAAAAATTCGACTATTGGAGCTTAAGGATTTGTTAAGCACATATAAAGGAATAAAAATCCCAAAAATTGTAGGGTTTGCTGTTTTCATTTGGCTTTTACAGTGATTTGATTTTGGCGGATTTCGGGAAAGTAGTGATTTTTGGCCCTTTTATGGCATTTATTTTTTTTTGTTTTTTTTTACAAACTTCATGTGTTTTGACCGAATTATATCAACACGAGATAGAATACTCCAATTCGCAAATTCAGGGCAAATTTGAGAAATTAAAAATTGCCCCAACTAAAGGTCAAAGGTCAAATTTTAGAAGATTTTTAATTTTTAAACATTTAAACATTAAAAATAAAATTCGAAAAATGTACTAATTTAAAACAATTGCGAAATTTTTTTACAAAACTTGAATTTTCACTTAAATATTACAAAATATCACTAAATAATGTCAATATTGCAAAAATATGCAAATGTATGCATTTTTACCAAAATATGCAAAAATATGCACTAACAAATCAATGCCATTTCAATGCAAATTTGTTGATTCGAACAGATATCTCATTTACAATGTTCTCAGACTAACGAGAAAAAACATGCATTTGCATGAAGTTCCAGTCTCTGCCCATAATGTAAGATCCTGACATGCGATTGACTTGGTATCAAGCTCATTCAAAAGTATGCGATTTTCTCTATAAGACAAGATAAAATGTTCTTGGAATGTAATTTTATAAAATGCCCGAGTAAAAAAAAACTTTTTAATATCTAATTTGATCTCAAAATTGGCTGTATCAAGTTGTATCAAATAATTATCTAATTGTATTATTTTAGATACACAAATATAAAAGTGATAAAATTTTATCCGAATTTTGGTCACATCCAAATAAATAGAGTTGATCTTATTTTATATAAATAAATGTAGATTTATACAATTATATGAAGTCATATATATTTATGTATAACCTCAGATAAAGAAATGGAGCCATATTAAATCTTTCATATAATTAGATCTGACCATATAAAAACTCATATATATTTTAATATGATTGTATCAAATTATATATTATTATATCAAAACTTTTTTACCAGGGTGGTAAAAAAATCATTAACAAAAAACCTTCCATTTTTTAAATATTTAGTTAATTTACACACCCGAGTAAAAAAGTTTTTGATATAATTATATATAATTTGATAAAATTATATCACATTATATATAATAATATAAAATTATATATAGATGTAAAATTTTCCAAAAAAAAAATTGTAAAAAATTATATATAATTTGATAAAATTATATATAATTATATCCAGGATTTGTTGGATATAATTATATCAAATTATATCTTATTTGATAAAATTTGATCAAATTTTATAAAATTTTATCAAATTATATATAATTTGATATAATTTTATATAATTATATCCACCAAATCCTGGATATAATTACATATAATTTTATCAAATTATATATAATTTTATTTAATTTACCGAACTTTTTGGAAAATTTTAGCTCTTTATATAATTTTATATAATTACACAGCTCAACAAGAAAATGCGTATTGGATTCTGGTTAGCGATTTGGATAGTGTCTGTTGCGCTGACTTCAAATCCGGAGCCGGAGCCCAAATTTGTGTATCACGTCAGGATTTTGAGTAATTCGCGGTTAAAGTTCCGAAAAAGGACATTTTTGGCCCTTTTTATAAGCTTATAAAATAAGATCCTGACATGCAAATGACTTGGTATCAAACCTATTCGAAAGCCTGTAATTTTCACTTAAAGATAAGATAAAATGTTCTAAAAGTTTAATTTTCTAAAATGGTAAAAAACTCATTAGCAAAAAACCTTCCATTTTTTCAATATTTAGTTTATTTACACAGTGTTTTTAAACAAATTTCCATACAAAATCATACGTAAATTTTAGATTTAAAGCACTTGTGGCTAATGATTTTTTACCATTTTATAAAATTAAATTCCAAGAAGATTTAATCTTGTCTAAAAGAGAAAATTACACACTTTCGAATGAGCTTGATACCAAGTCATTTGCATGTCAGGATCTTATTTTATAGGCGTTCAAAAATGGCCAAAAAGGGCATTTTTTGACACTTTAACCGCGATTTTCTCAAAATTGTGACGTGATAGAAAAATTTGAGTGACCGTTTTGGAATCGGGACACCAAACCCTATCAAGTTTTTTTGGTTTCATCCAAAACGCAGCGACAAACCTCAGATTTGTAGAGCGGTGTTATATATAATTTGATATAATTTTATAAAATTATATATAATTATATAAAAACTTTTTTACTCGGGCAGTGTTTTTTACCAATTTCCATACAAATACACACATAAATATTAGATTTAAAGCCCTTGTGGCTAACGATTTTTTCACAATTATAAAAAATTAAATTCCAAGAAAATTTGATTTTGTCTTAAAGAGAAAATTACGCACTTTTGAATGAGCTTGATATGAAGTCATTCGCATGTCAGGATCTAATTTTATAGTCGCTCAAATATGGCCAAAGTGGGCCTTTTTGACACTTTAACCGCGATTTTCTCAAAATTGTGACGTGATAGAAAAATTTGAGTGACCGTTTTGGAATCGGGAAACCTAAACCTATAAACTTTTCTAGGTTTCACACAAAACGCAGCGACAAACCTCAGATTTGTAGAGCGGTGTTATTCATTTGTTTTAACAAACATCAACATTTATTTTTTACTGTTAATAAAATTTTCTAAAATAAATAACATTGAACATTAAAAAATAACGTCACTTTAATTTTTTTACCAACAATTTCGAAAAAAATAACCTACGAAAACATTAAGAATTAATGATTGTTGTGTTATTTTTACCAACAAATTAAAAAAAAAAAATACCTACGAAAACATTAAAAATTTATGATTTTTACAATTTTTACAATTTTTCTATTGAATTTTATTTTATAAAATTTTTAATAATATTTTTGGGGAATCGATCCCGCATTCTGGCCAGATACTCTACACATCGTGCCAAAGTCACTTGATACAAACATGTTTTTATATTTCTATAAAAAATTTTTTAAATTTTTTGTCGACAAAAAAATAACCAACACAAGTAGGTAAAAACTAATGACTTCTCTTTAAAAAATGCCAACAATTAGAAGAAATACTTATTTTTACTTACAGAACAAAAATAAATGACTTTAAAAATTTAATGCTAATGAAGGTTTTATTTTTTATGTTGTTATTTTTGAAACAAAGAACAGAAATATTCATTTAAAAAACCTGAACATTGACCAAATGTTTTTTCTTTTAAAAACGACAAAACGTAAAACTTTTTAAATAAACTAAAAACAGTTAATGCCATAATTTTTTGAGCTTACCAATATTTGACAGTTTTCCTTGTTTTTTTAACAAATAATTTTCGATCGAAATTTACATTTGTTTTTTGTAATTTTGCAGTTTTTCTTGTAATTTTACAAATTTCCAAAATTTTTTTTAAAAAAAATCTAGTAAAACTACGCGAATTCCTTGTAAGTTTTATTTCGCCAAAAAAGTTGTAAATTTACAATTTTATTGGTAAAAATCTTTAAAATTACAAAAAAGCTCCTACTAGGAATTCTCGTAAAAAAGGAGCTGGCATAAAATCTAGTAAAGTTACGAACCTCCTTATAAGTTTTATCGCGTAAAAAAAATGGTAAATTTACAATTTAATTGGTAAAAATCTTGTAAAATTACAAAATTATTTGTAAAAAGCTTGTAAAATAACAAGGAGTTCTTGTCAAATAGGAGGTAAAGTTCTGCACGACTTCAACAATATTAAAAATTATATTTTTATACCCTCCACTTAGTGATAGAGGGTATATGAGGAGTCGCAGAACAAAACGTACTTTTTCACATTTTTTGACAAATTGATTTTTTGTTCTTTTTAAGTTATTTGGTTCGAAATCTATCAGAAAAAATTTCCATTGCGTGAATTATTTTTGTTTTTCATCAAGAAAATGGATTCCTTAAAAATTGGTGTGTAACAAAACGTACTTTTTTGTTAATTTTTTATCAAAACGTACTTTTTTCGTTGTATTTTATATGCAAGATTTTTCATAATTTTATATTGCCATTTTACTCTTATATTCCATATACATATAAATGCCCACCAAGATTTTTTGAGGCCTTCTTGCAAGCCAGTGAAGGATTTCCCCCTTATTCTTGTTATTGGTCTATTTACACCCCACAACCACAGTATGGGGGTACATTAACTTTGCCAATTCGTGTGTAACGTATCTAAATATGGGCCAATGAGGCTCTTTTGTAGGTTTTAATAAATAAGAACATCTTGAAAACACTCGATCAAAATAGTATCGTCTAAAAAAATACGCACATCAAAACCTCGTTTTTAAATTATTTTTAAACAAAACGTACTTTTTTCATTATTTTTTAACAAAACGTACTTTTTCCAAAGTAAAAGTGGTTTTATATTAAACATCCTTAAAATATAATGTGGTGACTTATGGCAGTTTGATGCATCTCTTGATAAGCCAAAAACTTGTTACCATATTCAGGTTCATGCAGTTTTTTAAAGGGGCGAAATAAATAAACCTCAATTTCCCAAAAAATTTTAATATGCGAAAAAGTACGTTTTGTTCTGCGACTCCTCATATATAAGTTTGTCATTCCATTTGGAACTCATCGAAATATCGGTCTAGGACCCCATAAAGTATATGGGGCCTTCCATGTCAAATCGGACACTTTGAACATCTTTTTTTTTAGATTTTTCCAAATTGTTTACAGTTTTTAGTACCCTTCGAATACTCCTTCGTGTTAAATTTTCAGATTTTTTTGATGACCCGTTCAAAAGATACCGAATTTTTAAAAATTGGTAGTTTGTTCCTTTACTTAAACTTCTTTTACTCATAACTTCTTCAATAATGGTCCAAATTTCAAATTTTTTTTTTTTCAAAATTTTTGTTTTTTTACGTACTTTAAAAAAAAAAAACCAAAAAAATTTTTAAAAGCGCTCTAGTATGCGATTTTTAAGTTTTAAAATTTAAATCTCATTTTTGAAAATTTTTGTACTCTTCGATTTTTTTGAAATTTTTTTTGTGTAAAACTTTTATCGATTCTACAAACTTTTTGCCCAGAAGGATCGTGCGATAACGATTATAACTATTTTTTAAAATTTTTTGAAAAAAATTTATTGTAATTTTCCAATCTTAAAATCATTTCTACTGCTCCAATGGTGCGTCTTAGAGAGGTCATTTATAAGACCGACCCCCATTAATTTTTACGTCTTAACATTTCTTTGGAACAATCTAATACCCTATCTCCAATTTCTAAGGGGGCTCTAACACAAAACGACATTTTTTAAAATTTGCTCCAACCGCTCTAACTGCCCTTATAGTGCCCTTAGGGCAACAAAATGTATGACCGACCCATAATATTTTTTTAGTCCAAACAATTTTTTTTTTTTTTTTGTAAATTTGTTTTATTTAATCAGCTTCTACCGGTCCAATGGTGCGTCCGAGAGGGGTCATTAGTGAGACCGACCCCCATTTATTTTTACCCTACAACATTTTTGTAAAACATACTTACGCCCTATCTCCACTCCCTAAAGGATACTTTCCACTATCACACTTTTCCATTATACACATCAAAATTGACCAACTTCCTAAAGATTTTTGGATTCTTTTTTGATTGAAACCTAGTCGTATCTAATAAGTGAACAATTTCTGGCCAAATTTTTTAAAAAAATATTTCGCTAACATGGTGAAATTACGCTTGTATAATGGAAATGTGTGATAGTGAAAAGTACCCTTAAGTAGGCTCCCATACAAATAACAGTTGGAGCAAATTTTATAAAAATGTAATTTTGAATGGAAGCCTACTTAGGGAGTGGAGATAGGGCGTAGGTATGTTTTAAAAAAATGTTGTAGGGTAAAAATAAATGGGGGTCAGTCTCACTAATGACCCTACTCGGACGCACCATTGGACCGGTAGAAGCTGATTAAATAAAACAAATTTACAAAAAATAGAAAAAATTGTATGGGGACCGCCTTAACAGTTAAAGATAGAGGGTAGGTGTGTTCAGAGAAAATGTTTGGACTAAAAAAGTATTGTGGGTCGATCATACATTTTGTTGCTCTAAGGGCAACAAAATGTCGTTTTGTGTGGGAGCCCCCTTAGAAATTGGAAATAGGGTATTAGTTTTTTCCAAAGAAATGTTAAGACGTAAAAATTAATGGGGGTAGGTCTTATAAATGACCCCTCTAAGACTCACCATTGGAGCAGTAGTAATGATTTTAAGATTGGAAAATTACAATAAATTTTTTTCAAAAAATTTTAAAAAATAGTAATAATCGTTATCCCACGATCCTCCTGGGCAAAAAATTTTTAGAATCGATAGAAGTTTTACCCAAAAAAATGTCAAAAAAATCGAAGAGTACAAACATTTTCGCAAATGAGATTTAAATTTTTAAACTTAAAAATCGCATACTAGAGCGCTTTTAAGAATTTTTTGAGTTTTTTTTTTAAAGTACATAAAATAACAAAAATTTTGAAGAAAAAAAATTTGAAATTTGGACCATTATTGAAGAAGTTATGAGTAAAAGAAGTTTGAGTAAAGGCACAAACTACCAATTTTTAAAAATTCGATATCTTTTGAACGGGTCATCAAAAAAATCTGAAAATTTACCACGAAGGAGTTTTCGAAGAGTACTAAAAACTGTAAACAAATTGGGAAAATCTAAAAAAAAATTTTTCAAAGTGTCCGATTTGACATGGAATGCCCCATATATATTCATGATGCCCGACCGATTTTAAGACATTCTAGCGATGTCCGTCTGTCTGTCTGTGGAAAATGTGATCACCTCCAAAATACAAAACAGAGGTGACTGTTATTAAACATATATATTGGAAGTTCTCCCGAGAAGTTTGGTATTGCATTTGAGCGATATTGGTTCAGCGGTTCAAAAGTTACGAACGAAAATGTAAGGACACCTCAAAAACTTTAGTACATTCAACATAACCTAAAAATACAAAATGCTTTAATTCGGCTGCTGGTTGACTTATGTGAACATAATTAAACACCAAATGGTATTTAAACAAGTACAAACATATTTTTGGACAAAAAAAGAAAAAAATCGCGGATTTTTTTTACCATTTTTTTTTTTTTCGCGGAAACTTTTTTTGAAAAATTTTTTTTTTTTCAAAAGTAATTTCCTTTTAAATAAAGTTTTTGCAATAATCTTTTTGAATTGTGGATGTATCACTACATTCGGCAATGCCGAATTTAACTTTTTTTACTTGTTTTAAATTCAGTTACTTTTTGTAACGTTCAGCAAGCCAATAATTTTGCTGGGATTCTTAATACATAAAAACAGCGAAAGAGTTCATTTTACTTTAATAAAAAAATTCCAAGAATTTTTGTGTGTCATTTACACTGAAACCACTAACACACACGCAGATATTTATTTATATCCTGCCAAATGGTTTATATGAAATAAGTATAAATATACAAACTGCTGAAATGAACAAAAAAAAAAAATTATAATAACCATATCAGGCCGCAGGTTATCTTTAAGCAACACCCAGTTTATATTTTTATTCGATGTTTTCTTTTAGGCAACTGAAAATTATACCAAAAAACAAATCCCAAAAATTGGACAATAAAACTTTAAAATGCAATTTTTGAGCCACACAATTAAGGGTAAATTAAATTTCTTAAATAGTTTGTTGCAGACCTAATTTTCAATGAAACATTATTAACATTTATCAACACACTGAAAAGAAAAACTCTTTGAACTAGCAGATTTCTCTGCTGTAATGTACATTTTAAATAAATTCTCTGTCATTCAGTTATAAAAACTAACAAAAAATTTTCTACAATTATGCTGATTCAGGTTGCTTAACTGAAAAAAAAATGTGCAAATTTTAGTAGATTATTTTGCAATTTTACTGAATTTTTTTGCTGACATTTTTTTAAGAACATTTTTTTAAGAAAATTTTTTAAGAAGGGAAGTATTCCAAACGTTATAAACCGATTTACCTGAAACCTAAAATATATATAAAAGAGACTATTTTAAAGGTTTTTGTGCCTCGACCTAGTGTCCATATCAGTCATTAAAGTTTTCGTTACTCCCTTATGAAAAATTCCTTCCGGAAAATTCCAAAAACTCCCGATCTTACAGGAATATTATCTAGAGTGAAAATACGTGTCGACTTAAATTTATTAAAGATTATTTCGTATTTATATAAATATCGTCTTTAAATAAATACCCACTAAATTTTCACATTTTCGTGAAAAAAATATTTAACGAAGTCGAATTTTTACACACTGTGTAGAAGACGTGTAGAACAAGCCAGCGGAACAAAATTGAATCTTCTATTTTTTTAAAAAATGGGTTCAGTGTAATCGATAATAGTCATAAAATCAAGAAATTGCCATTTTTCTAAGCGCATAATGTCAGTGAGCTATAAACCAATCCGTTGAAATCAAAAAATTAGTCTTTGAAAACAATTATTTTTTTTTTTTAATTTTTTGAATTGTGCTCATAGACTACAGTATTTTTAGCCTGTGAATTTTTGCAAAATTTTAAAGAAGAGGGTTGGAACTAGTGAATTTAACTTTCCCTATTAAATAGAGCTTAACATTTTTTTTATAGGAATTTTTCAGAAATCCCAAAATTTTTTTTTTTTTTTTTGTTGTTACATTGAACTTTAAGAGAATAGGAAAATGTTGTCTCCACGTGTCCCATGGCTATTTTTTTTTTTTTAATGAAAAGTACGATACAAGGCTAAATTACCATGGCAACATCTCTCTGCACACGCGTGCACATTGGGTATTTATGAGCGATGTCCGTCCGACTGGCTGTATATCTAAAAATTTCGCGAAAAATCGCAAAATAAAGAAACAAATAAAAAATTGGAAAAAAAATATTTTTCGCGTAAATTAGCAGTCAAGATATTGATTTGAGCAGTTTTACCACATTTAACCACATAAAATGTAAACTGCATACAATATATTTCGTCGCTGCGCCTAAAAATGGAGTTATGTGCAGCGTTACCGTTGAGAATTTTTAAAAAGTGGCACAAAAAGTCGTTTTTTACAAAAAAAGTCGCACAAAAAAGTCGTTTTTCCAAATAAAAGTCGCAAATTTTTTTAAGGGTTGAAGATTTTGTATAAAATTGTTGTTTTTGTATGAATCCTCCCTTAAGGGTACTTTCCACTACACTTTTCCATTATACACATCAAAATTTACCAACTTCCTAAAGATTTTTGGATTCTTTTTTGATTGAAACCTAGTCGTATCTAATAAGTGAACAATTTCTGGCCAAATTTTTTAAAAAAATATTTCGATAACATGGTGAAATTACGCTTGTATAATGGAAATGTGTGATAGTGAAAAGTACCCTTTAGGGAGTAAAGATAGGGCTTAGGTATGTTTGGAAAAAATTTTAGGGTAAAAAATCTCACATTTTCCCTTTTTTTGGCGACTCCGGGGCAGTTGTGGGGCTTTTTGTGAATTTTTACACCTACACGCCTAAACAGAGATAAAATGTGAGATTGACCCCCATTTATTTTTCCTCCCTCCCTCAACCCTTATTTTTTACAACTTTGTTTTATTAAATCCGCTCCAGGAGACCCCCCCCCTAGAGGGGTAAAAAGCGAGACCGACCCTCATCAATTTTTACCACCCAACATTTTTCTGAACATACCAACAATCTATCTCCATTTCATAAAGCAATGTGAAATGGAGATAGATTGCAATATTTCACGATATTATCTTACGAAATGAGTAAAATGTTATGGAATGCATGATACATATTTTTAGCGTAATTCTGTTTTTTGATGATTTTTTTTGATTTGACCATTTAAATGCATTTTAACAATTCAAATAATTTAAAAATCTAAAATTCAAACATTTATGTAAAAAAGCCGCGAGAGCGACCTTTAAATAATATTTTTAAAATTCCAAAGTTTCAAAAAAATATTTGAAATATGTGTAATTTTGCAGTAAAAAGAAAAAAATATTTCACTTAACAAAAAAAGGGGAAAAAAGTCGCACAAAGTTGCAAAATTAGACAAATTTAAAAAAGTCGAACAAAAAGTCTCAGAGCGTCAAAAAGGTTGCAAATTGCAACTAAAGTCGCACAACGGTAACACTGGTCATGTGTTTTGGGGCAAGTGTTCAGGAGAGCAAAAAAACTGTTTATTTTCGTCCCTTCGCGATTTTTTTTTAAAGTTTGTTCTATAAAAAATTCTTGTACCAATATGCTATCCACATACTACAAAAAAGTATGAAACATTTAACGGTTTTCCAGTGGTGCAGAAATTTTCAAAAAACATACACATAACTCCTTTTTTAAGTACTTTTTGGAACAAAATTTAAATAAAATGGAAATATTTTTTACACATAACTCCTTTTGTTTATGAAACCATTCTTATTGTTAATTTATTTTCGAGGGGGACGAAAACTAAATAAAGTTTGTTTGTGGTTTAAAGCGACATATGTTAGACAAGGTCTTTGAAATTTTGATATTATGAAGCTCTTCATTAAACAGCGAACAACAGGTTTTTCGCAAAACTGGTGATATTTTTTGTTTTTTCTTGTAACTATTCAAGAGCTTCGACATAAGTTGACATCTGTGAAAGATTCTGTACTTTAGATACTAAAATTTTCCGCCGTCAAATGATTTAATTGCTTTCACAAGACTTGATTACCTGCCATTTAGGATTTAGATAACAGCATGAAAATATGCAAGTATTTTGCAAAAATCTTGACAAATTCATTCAAAATACATAGATGCTATGTGTGAACTAGGATGGCTCGTTTTTGGGCTTTTTTCTCTGATCAAATTCTAATACCCGCCAAAAGTGTCGGTCCCCTAAGGGTAACTTCCGTGCAAAATATCACTCCGATCGAAGTTTATCTTCTGTCTCCACTTTGAGCCTCAAAATTGGGGTTTTTGCAAAAAAGGACTTTTTAAAAAAAATAAAAAAAAAATTTAAGTTTTCTTATTAAAATAATTAAAAAAATTTGTTTGCATAATATTTGATCGTAAATACTTAAATATGAAATTTAAAGATTTTACGGTATCATTAACCCGTTCAAACTTGATACCAAAAAAATGGCATGATTTTGGGGGCGTTCTCAAAACACCTTTTTTCAAAATTTGAAAATTTTATTAAAAAAAAATTTTAAATATACCTTTTTTTCTTCCTGAATTCATTAAGAATACCTTGGAGAAGAAAAATGTGAAATATGGCGGATATCCGTCGTGCCACTTTTTGGGAATCGCGGGGGGAAGTTAGCGGATTTCAAGGAAATGTTGGTTTTATCAATAATTTGGATTAATAAAATCGTATAAATTTCATTTTTGGGCAAATTAACTGTTTTTTGGTGTCGTGGCATTCTGTTAGATAACTTTAAGTCTGTCATGAAATTTTACCGATCTAGGACGTCTTTAACCCATATTGGCTGGGGGTCAAAAATGACCCCCGCAGGAAATTCGAAGTTTAGAGCTTAAATTTTGTGCTATAAACAAGTATAAAACGGCTTTTGTGTTTTTTACCCCAACTATTATTTTGTATTAATATATTATCTTTAAAAAAATCGTTAACCCTTCTTGCTAGGGGGTCAAAAATGACCCATTAAATAAAAAATATAAATTTTGTTGATATCAAAAAATTCAAGCACTATGCCGAAAAGTTTTTGCCGGGGTCATTTTTGACCCCTGGCCAATGTGGGTTAAAGATATCTTAAACAGGTGAAATTTTAGGGCTGATTTAAAGTTATCTAATAGACTGCCACAAATCAATTTTCTATAAAAAATATATACTTTTTATTGAATGGGTCATTTTTGACCCCCTACCAAGAAGGGTTAACGATTTTTTTTAAAGATAATATATTAATACGAAATAATAGTTAGGGTAAAAAACACAAAAGCCGTTTTATACTTGTTAATAGCACAAAATTTAAGCTCTAAAATTAAAATTTCCTGCGGGGGTCATTTTTGACCCCCAGCCAATGCGGGTTAAAGACGTCCTAGATTGGTAAGACTTCATGACAGACTTAAAGTTATCTAATAGAATGCCACGACACCAAAAAACAGTTAATTTGCCCAAAAATGAAATTTATACGATTTTATTAATCCAAATTATTGATAAAACCAACATTTCCTTGAAATCCGCTAACTTTCCCCCGCGATTCCCAAAAAGTGGCTCGACGAATATCCGCCATATTTCACATTTTTCTTCTCCAAGGTGTTCTTAATGAATTCAGAAAGAAAAATGGTATATTTAAAATTTTTTTTTAATAAAATTTTCAAATTTTGAAAAAAGGTGTTTTGAGAACGCCCCCAAAATCATGCCATTTTTTTGGTATCAAGTTTGAACGGGTTAATGATACCGTAAAATCTTTAAATTTCATATTTAAGTATTTACGATCAAATATTATGCCAAAAAAAATTTTTAATTATTTTAATAAAAAAACTTAAATTTTTTTTTTATTTTTTTTAAAAAGTCCTTTTTGCAAAAACCCCAATTTTGAGGCTCAAAGTGGAGACAGAAGATAAACTCCGATCGAAGTGATATTTTGCATGTGAGTTACCCTTAGGGGACCGACACTTTTGGCGGGTATTAGAATTTGATCAGAGAGAAAAGCCCAAAAACGAGCCACCCTAGTGTGAACCTCATATTAATAAAATAGTGGTCCATTTTGTCACGTTCTGTTACTTTTTTATCAAAAAAAGTTATGTGTAGCTTAACACATAACTCCTTTTCAGAGCTTTTTTTAGTATGACGAACACATAGCTCCTTTTACTAACTTTTGAACCAATCGAAATATCAAAAAATGGTTTAGTGAGTAAACGTATGACCAATATGGGATCGTTAAGATGTAATAAAAAAAAATTAAAAAACTGCATATGACTCCATTTTTAGGCGCAGCGACGATTTGTCGTTTCTTGATTTTTTTTCCTTTATTTTAGACGCTAAAGAAAAAATAAATTAATTAATATAAATGATTGAACAGTAATTTAGCAATTTCTTGTGAAATTGATCATCTGTAATTTTTATGCTTGCAGTCTTGTCAACTTTAATAACCTCGAATTCAAACTGCATAGCACATTTTTGTCGTTAATTGAAGTAAATGTTTTTACAGACCAAAAATAACACAAAGTAATGAACAAATATTAGTTTAGCAAGTTTTTTAGCGATATCTTGAAGAATTAAGCAGCCAGAATTTAAATGTTGACAGCCTTATCACCTTTAATCAATAGCAAATCAAACTGCATTTCGTGTTTTTCAACAATGTTCAAGAAACTTCTTTTATTAATCAAAACAAGAAATACCCCCAAAAAGCTCTTTTTAGCTATTTCTCGCGAATTTGAGCAGCTTAAATTTTTTTGTGGGCAGTTTTAATTTCTTCCAACATACTCAAATCACACTGCATACCACTTTTTTTATTATTTCTAAAGAACCGGTTTTAAAATATAAATAAATAATAAAAAAAATTATATAATTACGCGATATCTCGCGAAATTTAACACAATTTCGATGCCAACAGCTGTGTGACCTTTGATCAAGCACAAGTAAAACTGCATACCATGTTTTTACGAAATTTTAAAGAAACCTATCTAAAGATAAGAAACGAAAACAAAAACAGCAAAGAATTAATTTCGCGATTTCTCGCGAACTAAAGAAGATAGGATTTTGATGTTTACTATTTTGTGACCTTAAAATAAGTACAATTAAAACTGTTTACTCAGTTTTTAAAAATATTTAAAAAACTTCAATGTCAAAATTTTAAAATATACAAAAACACTAATTTCGCGTTATCTTGTGTTTCGGGATTTGTCAGATCCCATTGTCAAGATTATTTAGCAAAAATCAAAACCCTATACTACAAGAAGCAAGATTACTTCAAGTAGCAAAGTAGCAAATTAACAATTTCGATTAGAAATATTTTATTTTGAGTAAATTTTTTTTTTGTCATTTTTGTACAAAAAAATAAAAATTTTTTTTTGAGTGTAATATTTTTTTGATTGTGTTTTTTTAGTATTAGGGCAAAAATATTTTTGAGTGACAAAAATACATTATAAAATATTTTGTGACTTACACATTAAAAATAAATTCTCTGTCAAATCAGCAGAAAAATCTGCTAAAAATACACTCATTTTGAGCCATAGAGAAATCTATTGATCTTAGCAGACACAGTTTGTTGTCATTATTATCTAGGTGAAATTTTTGTTTCTAGAAAATTTCTTTGATAGTTTTTTTTTTTTTTAATTAAACACTAAAAAAAATTAAAAAAAAAATTGTTCTGTAAAATTAGCAATATACTGATATTTTTTTAGTTTTGTAAATATTGTCAACTATTAGTCTCAATCGTTTTATTTGTATAAAAAACTATTGGCGACTGCGATCTCTTAATAATTTTCACATATAGAGTTCAATTGACTACTAACTGAATAAATTTGACATTAAAAGTTTTTCTGATGATTATAATAATAAAATTATATGATGATGATGATTATAATAATAAATGAAGATGATTATAATAATAAAAATTATATGAAACTAGCAAAAAACGAACCATGATGTCTTAAATTTTCAGAAAAATTAAAAAAATTTTATTTCACACTTTTCTCACGTCAAAATCAACAAATTATAATACATAATTGAACAGTTCATGCGAATAAGGACGAATAGACCATTTGTATTATTTGTCATATGATGATAAAAACGCAGGAAACGGCTAAAAACTAATATTTCTTCCAACATTTTTGCATAATGCACTAATCCATTAATGCAAAAAAGTTCACAAAAATATAAGTTTTAAACCGTTTTCTGCGTTTTTATCATCATTTGTAAAATTATATAAATGGTCTATTCGCCCTTATTCGCATGAACTGTTCAATTATCATTAGAGCCTGAGCTCAACTTTACAGAAACAAAAATTTGAAAAAAATATAATTTTCTTGAAAAAAGGATGACAGCAAACTATATCTGTAAAATTACAAAATAATCTGCTTAAAATCAAAAAAAAAAAAAAAAAAAGAATCAGTAAAACGCAATAAAATTTCTGTTATTTTCTGAAACTGAATGACAGAGATTTTAGTAAAAATTACCATTGTAGCAGAAAAATCTGGTGAAAGTTTGCTAAATCAAATTTAAAGTAGTTTTACAGATTTTTTGGCAGAGTTTTTCTCTTGCGTGTACCAATGTTTTTAAAATTTGTTTAACGGTTTTTCAACACGTGAATTTATTGTGAAACCAATCTGAAATTCACGGTTTAATTCTGTTTAAAAAAAAAGCATCACATCAGAGGGTTTAGGGATCGCTGATATCAAAATCAAATTTTAAAATTCAAAAGGCGGATCCAATATAGCGGACATATTTTTTCAATTATTAATTTTTTTAGTTAAAATTTTTTTTTTTTAAAGGATTGGGGGACGCTGATTACGAATCAAAACTCCATTTGAAAAATTCAAAATGGCGTATTAAAAATGGCAGCAATTGCTTTTTTATCGAATTATATACGCGGCATGGTTTGGTTGAAAATCTCAATTATAAGGTTTTGGGGGTCGCTGATAGAGAACTTGAAAACAAAAATGTTAAATTCAAAATGGCGATTCCAAGAGGGAGGATACATTTTTGAAGTTATTGCTTTATTGGGTTCAAAACTATTCTTTGTAAGGGGTAAGGGTTGGTTGATTACGAGACTAAGATTTAAAAAACTCAAAATGGCGGATCCAAAATGTTGGAAATCATTTTCTTATCAAATTCATAATGTGGTTTGGTTGAAAATGTCCATTACAAGGTTTTGGGGGTCTCTGATCAAGACAACGAAAATTTGAAATTTAAAATGGCGGACATTTTATTTGTTTTTTACTTTATTGGTTTAAAAACAATTTCATCCACAAATAACGATGTAGTTTCAAATGCTGTTTTGTACACTCAAAATAATAACTCTGTCAAATCACAAAGGTACTTGGCTGAGCCAGCAGAAATTATCCTAAATTCTAACCTGCAATAATTTTTTTTATTTTACGAAGTAAACTTTGTAAAATGATTTCGATAAAAGAATGTATATTTGCAGAATTATCTGTTAAATGTATGTTAAATGCTAACAGAAGTATACAAAAAAATGCTTTCAACGAAGAACAAACTTGTTTTAATTTTAAACCATCTACAACTGTCAAATCAAGTATGGCCCGCTTAAATACGACTTTTTAAATGTTAAGTTTTGACACTCTTAAACGAGGCAGCATTTATCCCATATATATGCACTTAAACGAGGTTATTTCATCAGAAGCGTCTATTTGTCTTATTTTTAAAGAAGAATAAACTTGTTTCAATTTAAAACCATATCTCATTTTCAAAACATACACAGAAAATAAAATCAAAAAATTCAAGTCAACAAACAGCAATTGTGAATGTCCTAAACTGATATCAACTAAACATTTAGTAAAAACGGCATCCCGTTAGTCAATAACACAAAAATTCGATTTTGTTTTTAACAAACTACGTCAAATAATTTTAATTCAAAATTAAAGGAAAATTTCAACAAATAATTAGTGGCATTTTGTCAATAAGACAAAGAAAAATATTTTTTTAACTTTCAAATAACCCGTTTGTTATTAATGTTCAATTATTTGTAAATAAAACTGATTTTTGTCAACTATTTATGTCAATAAACGACTTTGTCAAATAAAAGTCATATTTTCAACAATTTAAATCAATAAATATAAAAAACTTTGTCAATCTAACAAAATAGTAAATTTTTTTTAACAATTGCTGTCTATAAAGAATTTGGTAGCTTTTGTAAAGTATAAAACAAAAGCACAAACATACTGCAAATACAACATGCTCTCTCTCGTCGTGTAGTTTGTTTTTTATTTGTGCCTGTACTTCTTTTCAAAAAAGCAGGCAATGAAAAAAGAAGACAATTAAAAAAAAAAATGATTATGAATTTAGTTTTATCTGAGCTAGCAAGGGGTACGGCAGCAATTGAAATTATTTCATAGAAAATATTATTAAAATATGTATTTCGGAAACAAATTAATCTTTTTATATAAACATTTTGTTTTGTTAACTATTGTTTTGTTTTTTCCTTTTTATTTTTGGAATAATTTTTTTACAGAATTTGCTTTCCAAGTTTTTACCGATTGCTATGTTTGTCTAAAATGAAACTAAAATATGTGTATATAAAAAAGAAGAAATAAAGAACAAACGAAAAAAAAGAATTTTCAACATAAGACAAAAACGGTAAAACGATAAAAGTAAAATACATTCTTAGATAATAATCACAATTGGAGCGGGAAGCGTTTTTCCGCAACTGTTCACATACGTTTTATATGACAACAAAATTCCGCCGCGTTTTTCCGCCAAACTAGATTCAATTCTATTTTTATGAGGACAATTGCGTTTTTCCGCTTCCCGCTCCAATTGTGATTATTCTCTTAAGTGATATAAAAAAGAATATTGACTAACAAAATACTTTTGTTTAATTTCAATATTAATATTCTCTTACATTTATCTCGATTTTTAATCAATTTATTTTTAATTTTTTTTCCTATAAAAAAAGTTTTAATTTGTCAATACAACTAATACTGTTGGTTGATATCACAAATTCGTTTGTTGAATTCCTTTACCACATCAACAAATGACGTTTGTGTTTGTTGAATTTCTATGTTGAAAACAAAATTTATTTTTTTCTTTTGTTAGATCAACAATTTACTTTTTGTGTTTGTTGAATTTCTTTGTTGAAAACAAAATTATTTTTTTTTCTTTTATTAGATCAACAAATTACGTTTTGTGTTTGTTGAATTTCTTTGTTGAAAAAAAAAATTAAGATTTTGTACGTTTGTCAACACAAATAATAATTTAGGAGAACTATTACAAACTCATTTATCAATTGTTTTTTCAACAATTAATATTTACAAACGTTAGTTGATATTACAAATTTCCGTATAGGAGCACTTTCAGTGAAAGATTTAATTGTATTCACAAATATGGGGGTCAATATAACAATTCGTTTTTTTCTGTGTATATATGCGCCTAAACAAATGTAAAGTTTTGACACTCTTAAACGATGCAAATATTATTAGAGATGGGCGTGTGAGTTTTGACTCACGCAGGCTCACGAAAAATAATTTCGCTCACTCACGCTTATGCACGATTTTTTTTGCTAACGCTTACTTACGTTAAAAAAATATAGGCGAGTGAGTGATTTTGGACTCACGCACGCTCACGAAAAATAACTTTGCTCACGTAGGAACATTTTTTTTGTGCTCACGCTTACTCATATAAAAAAAAAATTTAAGTTTTACGACCAAAAAAAAAATGGCCGAAAATTTTTAAATTTTCTAAAAATTTCCGACCAATTTTTGCCCAAAATTTGTCTGAAAGATTTTTAACCCGAAAAATTTAATAAACATTACAATGAATATCTCTTACTTGGAAATTGTAGCATAAACATATATTTTTTTCAATGACGATTAAATTAATGGTCCCGTTTCAAATTTCCTTTTTGATATAATTGCTCAAAAATCAAAAAGTTATGAACGGTTGCAAAATTTGAAATAGTAGATACCTTATGGAAAGATTTAGCAATAAAGGTTTTTCAACATCCTTTAAATCCTTTTAAGTCCAGGACTTGTAATACTTATTGATATTTTCGAAATTCATGCGTTTTTTTTATCAGATATAAAAAAATTAATTTTTAGATACATATTTTTCTATTTCTTTCCTTTGACTCACAGATTATATCTATCATGATAATCAACGTTCAATAAAATTGCTAATTTCTATGAAGTTTTGAAAATTTAAGCTATTTTTCTTTAATTTGAAATTAACCAAATAATTTAAAGTTTTGATATTGTACTTCTGTAATTAAAATTCTAGAAGTCACAATGGAGCTAAAACACCTCAATTCAACCGACGAGTTGACCGCACCCCCCCCCAAATTTTATGAAATTTAGTACTGGGGTTTACTTTTACAAAAAAGAGATTTTTCCAATTTTTCAGGCTTCTGGTCATTCCAGTATTCGAGATATGCGGTGTTGAAAATTAACAAAATCGTATATATTTGGCAAAAGTGTTCTGAGATAAATAAAGATAACTCAAAAAGTAATAACAATACAGGTCTCAGGTCTCAGTCAGGTTGCAAATAATAGGTAATGAGACAGCCTTTAAAATGGCATTCCTCAGGATTTTTTTTGAAAAAGGTCAAAGGTCATTGGTTTTAACCTTAATTTTTGGAGAGCTATATCTCAAAAAACGATATTTTTAAAATTTTGGAAAAAATATATGTTGTTAAGAATCACCCATACTACTTAAGTTTAAATTTTCAGGCTGGAGACTTCATTGGAACTTTTTATATTAATAGAAACATTGTGACAGGAAAGAAAATCGGTGTAATTTCCCTTACAAAAAAAAAAAAACATTTTTTTTGTCTGTGAAATTCTGGTACCAGAATTCATTTTTCTGAATGTTTTTGACGTGCTGAGTCCAAATATGACCTTTGAACTGGCCTATCGCTATTACTTTTCAAGATATAAGCACCTAAATGTTCAAAAAAACACAGCAATTGTATTTTAGCAATTTTCACACATTAATGTGCAGATATCTCGAAAAATAATTGCGGTAGGCCAGTTCAAAGGTCATATTTGGACTCAGCACGTCAAAAACATTCAGAAAAGTGAAATTTGGTACCAGAATCTCAAAGACCAAATAAATTATTTTTTCTGTAAGGGGAAAAACACCGCTTTTTCTTCCCTGTCATTTTGTTTCTATTAATATTAAAAGTTCCAATGAAGTCTCCATCCTGAAAATTTAAACTAAAGTAGTATAGGTGACCCTTAATAACATATATTTTTTCCAAAATTTTAAAAATATCGTTTTTTGAGATATAGTTCTCCAAAAATTAAGGTTAAAACCAATGACCTTTGACCTTTTTCAAAAAAAATCTTTGGGAACGCCATTTCAATGGCTGTCTCATTACCTATTATGTGCAACCTGACTGAGGCCTGTATTGTTATTACTTTTCGAGTTATCTTTATTTATCTCAGAACACTTTTGTCAAATATATACGATTTTGCCAATTTTCAAGACCCCATGTCTCGGGAAGAAAAACTACCAGAAGTCCAAAATTTTGGCACTGTGATTTTTTTGTAAGGGACCAACTATATTCCAATTTTCATCAAATTCGAAAGAGGTAAGGTCAAAAATGCTACTTTTTTCGGTTGAATTGAGGTGTTTTAACTCAATGTTATAATATTTATGATTAAGAAGGTTTAAAGTGTCAAGATTGTAACCCATTAATCAGTTGTTTAGTTTACCTGAACGGATCTTTTGGCCAAAACATGGAAATCCTGGCCCACTGTGCACTGGACTGATTTTGCTGAAATTCAATAACAACCAGACCAAGGGAACGGCAAAGATATATGCCAAGCTTTAAGAGCCTCAGAATTGTCTTTCGATAGTTACACTAAAAAAAAAAACGTGGATATTCAATACTAAAATTTTAGCTACGAGTACTAATGTTTTAGTCCAAAAGGACCTAGTGCAGGAATTGGTAATCAATTCTAAAATTTGTTACTAATATCTAGTACATGAAAAATACTAACAAAACAGTAAATATTACTGCAATTTACCACAATTTTAGTAAATATAATTACTAAAAAAATCATAAATATTTCAAATTTTTGCCCTATTTAGTAAAAAAAATTACTAATTTTAGTAAATAAAATTGCTAATTTTAGTTAATAAAATTTCTACCTATATCAATTTTACACTCAAAAAATTATGTCATTAACTGTTTGTAGTTTATTTAAAAAGTTTTCCGTTTAGTCGTTTTTAAAAGAAAATACATTTGTTTGATGTTCAGTTTTTATTAATGACTACATCAGTCCTTTGTTTCAAAAATAACACACTAAAAAATAAAGACTTTCACTAACATTTAATTTATAAAGTCATTTATTTTTGTTCTGTAAGTAAAAACTACTGATTATTCTTTAAATTTTTAATGATTTGTGTAAGTAATTTTTTTTTAAATTGTTGGTATTTTTTAATGATATATCATTAGTTTTTACCTACACAAGTCAGTTATTTGTTTGTAGAAAAAAAATTCAAAAAATTATTTATAGAATTTTAAAAACATATTTGTATCAAGTGGCTTTGGCACGATGGGTAGAGTGTCTGGCCAGAATGTAGTTGATTGCGGGATCGATTCCCCAAAATTTTATTAAAAAATTTTAAAAAAATATTTCAATAGAAAATTGTATAAAATAACCTACGAAATCATTAATTTTTAATGTTTTGGTAGGTTATTTTTTTGGAATTTGTTGGTAAAAATAACAGAACTATCATTAATTTTTAATGTTTTCGTAGGTTATTTTTTTCGAATTTGTTGGTAAAAAAGAATGAAAAAACCGTAATTTTTTAATGTTTAGTGTTATTTATTTTAGAAAATTTTGTCAACAGTAAAAAATAAATGTTGATGTTTTTAAAACAAATGAATAATTACTGGGATGGTTTTCAATTGTTTATTCACTGGTTTTAAGTGTGTTTTTCTTTTGTTTTTGCCTACAAAATATTTTGAGTGTAGTAAATAAAAATCATAAAAAAATTATATATAAATGATTTTTTATTTCACTTCGGTTATAAGATATACTTAATTACATGTCTTCTTGCGCTGCTTAAAAATGTAGCGTAGATTGTACCACGTCCGGCATTTGAAAATATAAATGTTGTCGCCATACCATTGAAATATATTTTGGAAACGATTGCTAAAAATATAAAAAAGAAATAATATTTTCTCAATACATGTTCAAATGTATGTACAAACATTTTACTACAGAGGGTTTTTTTTACCTACATTTTTTTTGTATACGTGTGTGTATCCATAATATTCTTCTTCAGCTTGAATTTTTTTTCACAGCCATTGAAATGAAAAACGATTTAACCAAAAAATTGACGTAGTTTTATTATTAATGGCATTTTATTTAATGTACATACATATTTAAATAAAGAACATATTTATTTAATTTGTTTAACATTACACAATTTAATTAAATAAATTTAGAATATATTTTTTTTACAAACACTCCGTGACCGTGTATTGCGTTGTTTCGGTGTTAATTCTTCTTCGCACTAAACAAACAGAAAAATCAGTTGGTACACTCAAAAAAATAAACTGGTAAAACGCCTGGTAAAATGCCTTGTAATCCCGTTCTACCAATATTTAACAATTTTCCTTGTTTTTTAACAAAAAATCTTGTACTTTGCTCAAACGAGAACTACAGTTTTATTGGTAACTAGCTATACCCGGTCCGCGTTGCTGGCCCTAAGAAAAAAACTGTTGTATATTGCATCTTAATTTAAATATAGAGTTGGGTCCAGCTAGTAACCTTTGGTTCCACCCTCGGTTAGCACTATCTACAAAGAAATCTCAACAAAATCGGTTCAGCCGTTTTTGCGTGATTTCGAAACAGACAGACATAACGTTAAGTGTAGTACAAAGGATCGTGCCACTTAACGCATATTTATCGAATCGTGATAGTCTAAAGTTACATGCTGCATCCTCAATTAGTACTATCTGTGCTAAAAATTTCATTGGCATCAGATTTGACGTTTTTGTGTGATTGCGAATGAGGAGGAAATAACTTTTTATTTATGAAAAACCGGAGTGACATTTATACCCTTTTGTCGAATCGCGCTCTCCATATGACCTACACTTCCCGCTCGGTTAGTTCTATCAGTAGTGACAGATTCGGCTTATCCGTTTTTGCGTAATTTCAAAACAGACAGATATAACGTTCAGTATAAAAAAAAGGGGCGTGGCAATTTACGCCTCTTTGTTCAATCGTGGTCAGTATAGTACAAAGGGCGTTGCAATTTTGATCCCTTTTTCCAATAACGATCTTATATGGCCTACATATGCACTTGGTTAGCACTGTATGTAGTGAAAATGTCAAGAGAATCGGTTCAGCTGTTTTTGCGTGATTGCGAAACATGCAGACAACGTCCAGTATAGTAGAAAGGGGCGTGGCATTTTACGCCCCTTTTCCAATCGTAGTATAACATGGCCTGTAGTTCCCCACTCGGTTAACACTATCAGTGCTGAAAATTTAATTAAAATCGAATCAACAGTTTTTGAGTTATTGCGGAGCATGCAGAAATAACATTCAATTCAATACAAAGGGGCATGGCATTTTACGCCCATTTGTCCGATCACGCTCTAATTTGGCTCATAGTTAGTACTTGGTTAGTACTATCGTTGGTTTAAATTTCATCAAATCGGTCCATCCGTTTTTTTTTTTTATATAGATGTCATTAGTGGTGCAATGTAAAAAATTAGATTTTGACCACCCCTCCGCCCACATGCAAAAAAGCATGGCATTTTACGCCCATTTTTCCGATCATGTTCTTAGTTGGCACATATGTAGTACTCAGTTAGGTCTATCTTTGGTTTGAATTTCATCAAAATCGGACCATCCGTTTTTGTTATATATAGATGTCATTAGTGGTGGAATGTAAAAATTTGATTTTGCCACGCCCCTCCGCCCATCGACAGAAAATCAAAAATCTGACCGCACAGTGTTACTCCCCAGGCTATTCTGAATATTCCCTGAAAATTTCATCAAGATCGGTCCAGCCGTTTTCGAGTCCATACGGAACATACATACACACATACATACATACATACACACATCCATTTTTATATATATAGATTTTACAAGTTTATGTTCGTAATTGTATTCTACCATTTTGAAAGGTTATTTTACAAGAAAAAACTGTAATTTTACAACAAAGTTTTAATTACGAGGATTCTAGTTGAATTACAAAAAAACTGTTATTTTACAAAAATTATGTTATACGAGGATTTATGTCCCGGACATTTTTTTTATTGAAAAATATTTAAAAAGTTGACAAAATTTTGAAAAAATTATTACGAGGATTCTAGTTAATTTACAAAAAAAAACAGTTATTTTACAAATATGATTTTATTACGAGGATTAATGTTGTTTAACAAATTTTTTTTTTTGTAAATTTACCATTTTGGTTTGTAAATTTACCATTTTTTGAAACATATTTACCATTTTTTCTTGTAAGTTTACCATTTTTTTTTCCGGTTTTAAAACAATATTTTTACCAATAAAATTGGTTATTTTACCAATTTTTGGCGCATTCAAAATTACGAAGAAATCCTCGTAATTTTACGAGAATTTTACCTACGTCCTATTTTACGAGAATAGCCTCGTAAAATCACGAGATTTTTTGGTAACTTTACAAGGTTTTTTTTTTGAGTGTAGCACTGAGTTAAATGCAAGCAAACGTGGTGTTCGCACACACTGCATCAGCAAGCAGCAGACGGCAAGAAATATAAAGAACTGTGTTAATTTATAAAATATAAATTTATAAAATAAGTACCTTTTGTATTTACAGCTTGGGGTATGCTTTTTTAATGTTAAGAAATAAAAAATGCGTCATTTTAGTGAAATTATAATTAAATAGAGTACTCTTGATTTTTTCTGTCTGCTGCTTGCTGCTGAATTGTGAAGAAGCATGTGGTCGCTATTACAAACAGTGTTGCCATTACCAATATGAAAAAAAAAACGAAAAAATACAAAAAAAAAAATCAGCGACAAGAAAAAAGAGAAAATTTAAAAAAATGGTAAATAAGCTTTTTAAGTTTACTTCGATAAAAAGCGCAAAAAAAACAATAATAAAAATATTTGTTTTTATCATAAATTACACCCAAAAAAAAACGTGGGTATTCAATACTAAAAATTTAACTAATTTTAGTCCAAAAGGACCTAGTGCAGAAATTGGTAACCAATACTAAAATTTTTAACTAATATTAGTCAAAACCAGTAAAAATTTCTAATGTTAGTACTTTGAAGATACTAAAATTAGTAACTAATTAGTAGATTTTGGTACAATATCACTTACTAAACCTTTTACTGTAGAATTATTTTGAGTGTAAATAAATTAGCGGATACAATCAGGAGTAAAAATAATATTACATTCATATTACTTAAAAAACAATTCGTGCTGGATTTAGCGCTCTCCGACCACCCAAAAAGCTAATTTTTTTAATCTAGCGCGTATTTAAAAAATGCGCTATACTGGCGCGTTTCTCCTTTTTCATTTAGCGCATTCTTTCTAGAACTAATCATTTGAGAAAAAATTTACATTTTACAACAGAAACGTCCTAATAACAGTCTTCGATTCATGTTTTTCATATAGTTGTTGTAGTACAACCAAAGAAATGGAAAACTTTGTTTAAAATTAAAAAAAAGAAAATATTTCACGATATTAAGACTTATTCTATGAATAGGCCTGATGATTTTATAATTTTTTTTTAACCTTAAATTAAAATTATTTTTTAACCGCTTTTAACTTAATTCATATTTAGCGCTTTTTCAGTCACTGTTTTGCGCGTTTTGCCTGTTACATAATTTTCGAAAATAACCCCCAATTTTCCTTATTTAAATCTATCAAAAATACATATTTTGATTGCATCATTACAAAAATACAACTCCATAACCAAAAAAAAATAAAATAAAACACGGTCTGATTTTTCCCAATTTCATTAGGCCCAAGACTCTTGGGCTTAAGTTTCCAATTTCAGCAAAATCTATTGATAATATAAAAATCACAAATTACAAAAAAAAAATGACGCAAAAAAATGGAAAAACACCATAAATACCCTATTTTTAAAAAAAACGCGTATTTAAAAAACGGCAAAATCAAAAAAGCACCAGCAAATATCCGAAATGTAACATAATGGCAACACTGAATTCAAATTTAAAAAAAAAAAAACGGTTGGTAGCTCTGCTTGTAAACAAGCGCCCCCTTACGGAATAATTACTAACAAAAATAAATGAAAACCTATTAAATTACTGTATATTAGTACTTTTATGAACTAAAAATAGTAAAAAAATTAGTAAAACCAACTACCAACAAAAATTACTCATAAACAGTAAGAAATACTAATTTTAGCACTTTGAAGATACTAAAAAAGTACTGTAATACTGCACCGAAAAAAATTCCTGCCTTATATATACGAAAACGTTCGTACATTGTACGAAAAATTTCGTTGTTTCGCACCACGAAATTCTTGCGTACAATGTACGAAATGCACGAAATAATAAACGAAATTGTTTTTGTATTTTACAAAAAAATTTCGTAAAATAAACGCAATAAATTTTTGTGTTGTACGAAAATTTTCGTAAAATAAACCAAATATTTTTTTTTGTTTTACGAAATTATTTCGTAAAATAAACGAAATATTTTTATTTTTACGAAAATTTTTTGGTAAAAAAAAAATCCTTAAATTAACGAAATTATATTAAAAATTCTTTCTTGAGAATAAGAACAACGTTTTCAACGTTTTGACAGCAACATTTCCAAGCAATTAATTGATTCTTCTTAACAAAGACTTATAAGATTTCATTAATTATTTACAGTGATTTTGTTTTAGTCTACGTTCACACTACAAGAACTTATGATATGTTGAGATGATTTTTTTGGAGGACCACCTTCCCACATGTAAAAAAAAAACTTATATCATCTAGCCTCAAATTTTATTTGATCCGATTAGCCTCAAATTTTAATTGGTCCTTAAAATAAATAAAAACCAAGAGAGAGCTTTTAGGTCGGCTGTGCCGAATTTTAATTACCCCAAATATGTAAAAAAAATATCAGAGTTATCATTATTGAAATTAATTCTTTATACCCACGACCACAAGGCATTTTCTAATCCCCTGGGTCGAAGCTCATTACTTTAAATTTTTTTTGACATAAAAATGTTTCATTTGTTAAACAAAACAACAAAAAACACTTTAAAAAAATTGAGTTTTCCAGAGGTTGGTTTAAAGAAATAAAACTTTTTTGCCCACATACGAACTTAACCTGCTGATGACCAAAAGACTTGTTCCGTGTTCCGTGCTATCCGGACATTAATAGAATGCCTTAGAATTTATCATCAATTCATCAATAATACATATACTTTATGGGGTCCCCGACCGATATTTTTTTATTATACCCCAATACTGTAGTTGGAGGGCATAAAAACACCCTTTAAGCATGCATTTAAAGATTTCTTCTTTTTTCATTAGTTTTGTAAAATTTCAAAATTCTTGATTATTTTTTTTCGTGATATAAAGTCCACTTTCGTATATTTTACGAAAGAAGTTTTTACGAATTATTTTCGTAAAAATACGAAAGTCTGTACACTTTTTTTTTTGTAATATGCAGTCAACATTCGTATATTTTACGAAAGAATCATTTACATTCTTTTTTTCGTTACTTTCGTAAAATTACAAAAGTTTTTACAACATTTTTTTCGTAATATGTAGTCAACATTCGTAAATATTACGAAAAAAATATTTACTAATCATTTTCGTTACTTTCGTAAAAATACGAAATTCAGTACTAAAGTTTTTCGTAATATGTAGTCAACTTTCGTGTATTTTACGAAAATAAAAATTACGAAACTTTTTTTCGTAAAATGTTGCATGGATTTTTTTCGGTGTGGTAATTAGTAACGTATTAGTAGATTTGGGTTACCAGCGCACTTACTAATTTTTTTACTGTAGAATTATTTTGAGTGTATCTCTTAAATTAGCAAAAAATCCTTACCGAATTTCACTCTTTTGCTTTTAACATTTGACCAACTCGACCGATTTTGCTAAATTGCGATACCAACCTGACCAGGCAAATGACCAACATATCTGCAAAACTTCAGGTTTTTTAGTGCATATTTTGAATTTTTTATCGTATATTTTATGCGCATATTTTCGATTTTCTCATCCCTAATAATAACTATTAATTTATAATAGTTATTTCTTATCCTTTGTAGATGCAAATGAAATATTATTCTTTTTCGGAAGTATATATTTCTAAATTTAAATAATTCAATAAAAATCTAACTTTTTTGCAAAAATTAAAGTGACCACAGTTTAATTTAAAAAAAATACTTACACCCATAACTATTATTTTGCAACTAGCTGGCCCGGTCCGCGTTGCTGGCCCAAATATAAGATCAGTGTTATATTTCGTCTCGCTTCAAATATATTGCCTTGCAAATAATGTAATGAAAAATTTTTGAGCGTGGTTTTAAAGACACGATTTGGCAGAAAATCATCTTCAAATTATATTTTAGGAACTAAAAAAAAAATCCCATGTCTTCGAATTTGCGAACTGTACAAATTTAAAACTTCTTTAGTATCATTACGAACAACACAAAAATAAATTAGGCATATCCTTCTTATCGTGAGTCTTGAGTTCAAACAAACCGTTATAGTTTTTCCGAATTTTCCATTTTTCGATCCAGTTATTAGTAGCCGACATATTTAGACAAAAGTGTTCGTTAAAATTTGTGTCTCCGATTTTAGATGTATGTATTAAAAAAAGTGGGAGTGGACCATTTTTCTTTCCGTAAAAACCCTAGTTGTACTATCACGAACGTCAACAAATACTACTAATAGCCAAATCGGCCCTGCCTTTCTTCTGTTTTAGATATATCGAAATAAAAGTGGGCGTGAAATTTTTTTATTTTCGTTTAAACCTAAGTTGGACTATGACGAACATTTAAAAAAAAAGTTTAGTCAAATCTATCCAGCTGTTCTCCGATTTTAGATATATCGAAAAAAGGACGCGTAAAGGTGAGCGCAATTAATTTGTTTTTCGAAAAAATCTTAGAACAACATTTAAAAACAAATATTGTCCACATCGGATAATTTGACTAAACTGACCGATGTGGATAAAATATTATCCACTTAGGTCAGTTTAGTCAAATCGATCCAGCCGTTCTCCGATTTTAGATATATCGAAAAAAGGACTCGTAAATGTTATCCACATAAGTCAGTTCTCAAGTGATGCGATTACCAACGAACTACATTTGATTTTTATTTATATTTTATTTTTCTATAGATATCGAAAAAAAGAGTCGGTGGACAACTTTTCTTACCGTAAAAACCTTATTTGAATTTTACCACTCGGGTTATCCATTCAAAAGTGGGCATAGAAATGGAAAATTGTTCTTTCAGTTGGATTATGACGGACATTAAAAAGAAAATAAGACAAATTGATCCAGCCATTCCATGATTTAAAATACATATATCGGGAAAAGTGAGAAAGTTGGCGTGGAAAATTTTTTCTTTCCTTAAAAATTGTTTTCTATGTTCTTTCGATACGTAGAAAAAAGTGGGCGTGGGAAATTTTACTATCCGTAAAAACCTTAGTTGAATTATGGCAAACATTTTCAACAAAAATTAGCCAAAGTGGGCGTGGTCAATTTCTTTTTTCGTAAAAAACAAAGTCGAATATTATAAAAATTCATTTAAAAAAAATTGTAAAATCAGTGCAGCCAATTTCAGGTTTGAGATAAATTGAAAAAGTGGGCGTAAAAGTGGGCGTGGTCGATTTTTCTTTCAGTAAAAACTTAAATTGGATTACTATGAACATGTTAATAAAAAATTACCTAAATCGGTGCAGCCGTTTTCCGATTTTTAATAAATCAAAAAAAGTGGGCGTAAAAGTGGGAGTAGTCAATTTTTCATTACGTAAAAACCTAAGTTGGACTATGGCGAACATTTAAAAAAAAAATTGTCCAAATCGGTCCAGCCGTTCTCAACTGATGCGGTTACCAACGAACGACAATTGATTTTTATTTATATTTTGCAATTAAAAATATAATAAATATTTCTGGGCGTATGATCAATATTATATTTTCTATGTGAATTAAATATTAATCATACGTTTTTTTTTATCAATTAACTTATTTTCTGAAACGATGGCAAACATATTATGGCAAACATATTTCTCAGAATCTTAAGAATCTCATATTCTTAGAGAATATCAGATTTTTTTTTATAAGAAAAAAAAATTGAGAATCTAAGAATGTCTCTATAAGGAAACTTTTCAGTATCTAAGACTTTATATTTCCAAGAAAAATCTAGAACATAAATGTAACGTTTAAGTAGCGCTTAAACAATTCGTTGTGTGCGAATGTTATAAATTGTCACTCCCCTAAGTAGATCACATTGTGTTATTGACTGTTGCAATTTTGGTTTTATTAATTTAAGTATTTTAACAGCCACCACAATAACATTTCAACATGAAGTTTATTTCGGAGAAATGTTTAAATTTGATTACAGTCCTACTCCATTTATTTTTGCCAAACTATGTATTTGTCCAGTCTATGTAGGCAGTTCATTAAGTTGGATCACTTTATTTGAAAATTTTTCGAAATAAATGGAATTTAACATACATACTTTTTTTAAATATTGAACTTATTTTAATTTTAAATCAATATAAAATTTGTAACAAAAATTTAGTTTTGACTTAAATTTGTTTCAGCACTGATCAAAAAATTTACTAAACTTCAGAATCGCTCCAACCAATTTTGTGGTTGTTTTTTTTTTTTTTTTTTTTGTTTTATATGTAATAATATCACAGCTTAATGAAACATGCATAAGCTCTAACAAGTGTTTTTTAATTTTTTTGTTGTATATTTTTTTATATTTTCATATTTTATGTTGTGCATTTTAAAATTGAGGCGCCTATTTTATGTCTGGTTCGTAGTGTAAATTTGCGCCCCATTTTAACATGCAATGCGGCAAAATTGTATGAAAAAGAACATATGAAATGAATGAATACATATTGTAATAATCGCAGTGGTATTATTTGTAGGCCATAATCTTTCTGTAAACAATTCAATTGTGGCATTTATTCAAACATCAATTTATGTCATTCAACTATTTTTGGAATGCAATTAAAATGCAGTAAATCATATTTGCGTTATGAAGGTTTAAGATGGTTCTAGAAAATGGAATGATGGTGGTACGAAAAAGGGGACAGATTTTATATGGTTTCTCAGGAAACGTTTTGGTAATAGATTCGTATTGCAATAGATTCTAGAATATATAATATGGTAACTAAAATACAAAAAAAAAATAAAATCTTATGTACGATTTGAATGAAAATATGAATCTAATGAAGTAAGTTTTATGAAGCTTTTTCTAAAAATGTATGAAATTTCGTTAAGCATTAGAATTACTGCATTAAAGCAATGGAAAATATTTAATGAATTTCTTAAATTCGGAATACGCAGTTTTTTATCCATGAGGTTACAAAATACCGAGTCGGCAAAAAAGATCTAAAAAAATCGATAGGGTTAATGTATTGCTTTGACCTCAATCGCATTAGCTCCCCGATTTATCAATTAAAATCAGTTGCAACGACACCACGAACTATCCCCTATTGATTTTATTTAAATTAATTTTTTATAAACTTTTTTTTTTAATTGACGTCTTGGTCATTTCTCTATAATTTACCCTGTCTGCTGTTAACATGTTTTTATTTCCAATTACTTAAAACTGGAATTAAAGCGTCAATTGCAACAATGAACCCTATAAATGTAAAAACAAATGTTGTACATTTAAGTTCAAAATTACTATTTGACTACCTATAAATGCATTTACCAAACAAAGTTCTTGAATTTCATGCATTTTTATGTTAATAGTGGTGGATAAAACGATAGAAATTTGCGACATATAGCGACTTATAGATTAACAAAATAGAACCTATTTGATAAAAAAAAACCCCGACAATTTTTATAAAGACTACACTAGTTTACTGAGATTTTGATTTTCCTTTTCTTTTCCATGTTAAATCGAGCGCTGAATCTGAAAATGAAGTCAAAAACTTCAAAATATATGAATATGTAGTCTTAAAACTCACAAGGAGAAAGTTTTCAATATATTACTAACTTTAAAAATTTTCAAAAAGTGGTTTTTCTTAAACAAAAATATCTCCGGAGCAAAACGAGGGATTTCTTTCTTTTTGATTTTAAATTATAGGCTATTAAATACCTCGTTAATTCCATATTTAACATTTTTCAATCTGATAATCGCCTTAACCGACATATCCACCATTTTGGTTAAATTTTACCGAAATTTGGAGAGAAAAGTAAATTCTATTGCTTTTTTCAGAAAGAAAAAAAAAAAAACAATAATAATAAAACTAATTTCTTAGTTCAAGTCTGATCTATTACAAAGCCAATAAGGGAGTTTTTAAGAGAATTCGGTTAAAATAGTAAAATTTACATGCATTTGAGTAAAAATGCAAAAAATTCAGTTGATATACAATTTTAGTTTATGCAGAAATTTAGAAATGCAGAAATTCAGTTTTTCTAATTTTTTTTGTATATTGATCATTTTACAAATTTTGAAAAATAGTCCGATTCACGACATTTAACGCGCATAAAGTCAAAAAGTTCAAAATAAGAATAGTTTTTAAGATTTTATAATTAATAAAATAATTTTTTTTTATAGGAAAAATTTCAAAATTTGAGACTTTTCTTTCTTTTCTATTAAAAAATTCTAGAATTTTAAAATATGTTTCCATAAAAAAATTATAGAAGTCTTAGATATTTTTTTGATTTTTTCATTGGTATGTTTTCTTAAGAGATTCTGAAACAATTTTTTTTTTAGAAAAATTCTTATATGTTAAATTTTTTCTATCACAATTATCAGTTTTAATTTATTTTTTCTATTGTATGTATTTATTTCACTTTTTAAATTATAAAATTTTTACAATAAAATAAATTAGTAAAATTGTTAGAAAAAAATATTAAAAATTTTTATTTCAAAAGAAACAGTTTAAAAAAATATTGATTGGTACAACTATATAACGATTTTTAAAATTCGATCACTATAACCACCCAGCAAAAATTGACATTACTAGTAATGGGTTTTGTAATCCGAAACAGATGTTAATCAGTAGTTACTTATTGAATGAAACACTAATTATTTTAACAAGGGCGTGAGACAAAAATAACTAGTGAAGAGTATGGAGATAAATAAGTAGTTACTGACTCGGATTACTAATAAGGAGTAAAAACTCATTACCAATAAGAAGTAAAATAATTAGTTAATTAAAACATTTAAAATTTAATTTGGTTTTACTAAAACTTAAAAATTGCGCGTTTTTTATTAAGTTTTTAAGTAATTTTTAAGTTAATGGAATTGTAAAGGTTAAAAACTGCAAGTGCAAGAGATATTATTACTTAGAAGTGCTTTTATAACATATTACTGAAAAGTAGTTACTTTTGGGCTTAAAATAATGTTAATGGTAATGGGTACTCATTATAAATAATGTACTTGGTAATGATTACTTTTCACAACTCATTACCATGTTTTTGCTGGGCATTGTCAATTTTAACATAAAAATATTCGGTTCTTATGATAGATATTTACCGATAGAGACAACTGAATTGGCAGAAGAGGCAACTGAATATTGTGATAGTTGGTGCAACCGCAAAAATTCAGTTGGCAAACAATTCAGTTGCAACAACTGAGTCTATTTTCTGTGTGAAAAAAGAACAATCATTACCCAAAATTGGACTTTAAATGCTTTCTTGGTAAACATTTCTTTATTTCTGACTGGTTAAACTGGTATTTTTCTTTTATTTTCGGATTTAAAAAATGGATGACGATAGTAAGTTTCGATATAAAATGCCGTTGTTCGGGACCTGGTTTCCAAATTTTTGAGGAAATTGAGGTCATTGTTCACAAAAATTGTGTTTTTTTTATTTTTTAGAAGTTTTTTACGTAAAATTTTTGGTATGCGTCTGGAATCTGACCACACGGTTTTGATTAATCTTTCAATGCTGCTTCTGAATTTGTTTTAAAAATTTTTTCATTACTTCAGTTTTTAAAAAAAAAAAACTGAGGGAAAGTTCATGTTAATAATTTATTTTTTTTATATGGGGGGTCGCGCAAAATTTTAAATATTGAAAAGGTGAGAATCTCTGTTCTAAGGCGATAATCAGATTAAAAATGTCTGCGAAGTTTGTACTCGTGCCCAAACCATTGAATCGTGATAATGTTTTGCTGGATAAGTAGGTGTTCTTTCCAAAGCAAAATTTTTCTAGGAAAAATAACGCTATATTAATTTGTCATTATATGCAAAATGCATTGAAATATCGGTCGAGGACCCCATTATGTTTATATATTATTGATCCGTAAAGCTTTCTAAGACATTCTAGTGATATCCATCTATCTGTTTGTCTCTGTTTGTCGATAACAAAAAGTTTTTGATAAAAAAAGGGTTTTAATGAAAAAATTTTATTGATAAAAATAAATATTTAATGAAAAAAAAAAAATTATGAAAAAAACAAGTAAGAAAATTATAGTCGGTCAAGACCGACCATATAATACCCTACACCAAGGTTTCCCGGAAAATGGGTCCCATGGATCGATTAGATCTATATGTTGTAAAACCTTTAATAAGTGTAGAAAACACTCACAAATCAAATTTGAGTGAAATAGGCTTCTATTTGTTGACAATAAACCGCTTTAAGTGAATATCGGGCGAAATTTTCACAAGGGGCCTGAGTCCAAAACTGGGCCGATGATTATCAGGTTTGATAAGGTTATTTAAGTACGCGTTTAACATACACAAACAAAATTTTAATTAAATATTTTCTATTTTCATGAAATTTGAGACATTTATGTGAAAATCGGGAAGGTGGTTTGTATGGGGGCTACAAGAAGAACTTGTCCGATTTCTTTGAAATTCGGAATGATGATATGTGAAGACGAAACATGTTTACCTTCCAAATTTCAAAGCGATACCCTTTATAATACGGTTATTATAGTCATTTGAGCCAAAACTAAAGAGTACCTTTGTATGGGGGCTAGGTCTAAATATGGACCGATTTTTTCCAATTTCAATAGGCTTAGTCCTTGGGCCAAGAGAGACTTAGGTTCCAAATTTCAAGTCAATTGATTAAAAATTGCGACCTGTACCGTGTTTACACCGTTTACATGGACAGACAGACAGACAGACGGACGGACGGACGGACAGACGGACGGACGGACGGACATCGCTAAATCGACTCAAAAAGTGATTCTGAGTCGATCGGTATACTTAAAATTGGGTCTAGGACTAATATTTCGGGTAGTTACAAACATCAGCACAAACTCATTATACCCTGTACCACAGTGTGGTGTAGGGTATAAATATTGATTAAGAAAAAATATTGATGAAAAACAAAATTTAGGAAAAAAAAATATTGATGAAAAAAAATATATTGATGAAAAAAAAAATATTGAGGAAAAAAAAAAAATATTGATGAAAAAAAAAATATTGATGAAATATAATTATGTTACGTTTTATTCACCAGCTGGTGAATATTTTTGTTATTCACCACGAGGTGAATTATTATCCAAGTTACAAACCCAAGTTAGTAAAATTTTTGGTTTTAAGAAAATGAAAACAGTAATTCCAATTTTCTTTTTTGTTAGTCGTTAGCTTATATAGTCAAACTGAGGTGGCGTCCTGCAACTTTTTTAAAATTAGACACCAGCCTAAAAACATGATCATGTTAAAAATGTTGTATGTAGAATTGATATAGCATTAATTTAAAACAAAAAAAAAAAGAAATAATGAAGTGAAATTCACTGATTTGTTATAGAGATAGTTTTATTTGCGTAAACCACTTTTTTAAAAAAGCTGACCACTATCTGTTCTACTTTGAAATTTTTGAACTTAATTTTACTTAAGATTTTATATGGAAAATCAATTCAAAATGTTATTTATGTTTCAGTGTGCGTATAATTAATTTTATTTTATAAACTGTACATTAGACCGACTCACCTTATATGGGCAAAAAAAAAGTTAAAGTTGTACCCCCCTCAAAATTAACTTTGACATGTTTTATGAAGATTCCCAAAAAATTTGGGCTCTAGCGATAATCTCCCGTGAGCTAAACCGCGTCAAAAAAGGGTCCAAAAATGGTGACCAAATATAATAGATATTGAGGAATTTTTTCACGTATTTTGTTTTTTTTTTTTTTTTTTTTTTTTTTTTTTTTGGCCAAGTAAATTTTTCCGTAATTATTTATTATTTAAGCTAATTAGGCCTAACTCCATTAATGTAAAATAAAACTCAGTTTTATCACATATTTCCCCGACGTTTCGTAACTTTTTTGGTTACTTTTTCAAGGGTCGTCTATTTAAATAAATTAAGAAACATGACATTAACAACAATAATTGCACCAATATATATAATAAAACTTACAATAATTTGAATTTTTAAAATTTTTTTTCCACATTACAACATTAACAATATAAATTACAGCAAACATAAAAACACAAAATTGTATAATTACAAACATAAAACACAAATTTGTATAATTAAATTAGCTTAAAATTAATATCACAGAATGTTCCTTGCTTCTACCCCATTGCAACTCTATAACTTGTACTGATATTTTGCGTATCCTCTTTATGGTTCATTGTTTTCTTTATATTCTTTTGAATTCTTAAACTTTCAATTGTATATCTCTTTTTCTCTCCTTTTTCTACATCTAATATTCTAGTGTTGTCAAAAGTTATTTTATGTCCAGTTGAAATTACATGTTTTGACAATGCTGTGCTTTCCCTCTCTTTTGAAATATCCATTTTATGCTCTCCTAATCTCTTCTCCAATGTTCTTTTTGTCGTTCCTATCAGGGTTGTCAGATTATTTTGAGCTCTGTCGCCAAATGCAATGTCAAAAATCGCCAAAAGTCGCCAAAACCATTATTTTCTTAGTTTTTCTACTCTTTTTTTTAGATTATCAAACAATTTTTTTTTTTTGTAGAAAATTAAATAAAAATAAAAATTAAAAATAGCCAAAATTAGCCAAAAATCGCCAAAAATTAAAAATAGTCGCCAAATTATATTTTTGTTAATTTTTATTAAAAACAAAAAAAAAATATTTATGAATACATAAAGAGGTGCTTTGTTTACTATATACACATAAAAACTCCTCAAAAAACATTTTTTGACTAATATTAAAAGGTTGTGATATAAGTAACAGTAAATGTGGTTTTAATATAACATTCACATAGTTACAAACATCAGCACAAACTCATTATACCCTGTACCACAGTGTGGCGTAGGGTATAACTAACAAACTTCATAAGAAAATATTTTCTGTTTACCGTTAGTTTTTCAAACTTTGCAACAGAGTAAAAAAATAGTTTTGACGTTTGTGTGGCATTCATTTTAAAATGATAACAACAGATTAAAAAGGTTTGCGAGATTTATAAATCTACACTCAAAAATAAAAAAAAATCGGATTTTGTTCAAAAATAGCCAACAAAATCGCCAACCATTTCATAAATCGCCAAAAAATCGCCATGTCGCCAAACGAAAAATTAAGACGCCAAGCAAGCTAGAAAATCGCCACGTTTGGCGAGAAATCGCCATATCTGACAACCCTGGTTCCTATGTATATTAAATCACAGCTGTTGTTGCCATCCCCCTCACACTTGACTTCATACACAACATTGCTTTTTTGTAATTTCTCTATGGGTGCTTTCGTTTTTGAAAAAATTGTATTTAAAGTTGTGTGTGGTTTATAAGCAAAGTTGATGTTTTTAGTTTCTATTGTTGATCTTATGTTTTTGTTGTCTGTTAACCCCGGTATAAATCGTACACTGTAAAAATTTTTTGTTTCTATTTCTTTATTGTTTTGTTGTTGAAAATTAGAGTTGTGATTTAATCGTTTTTGTGTTTCATCTAAAATAGTGTTGATAACTTTTTTAGGAAAGCTATTGTTTATGAGTATTTTTTTGATTTTTTGTATATTTTTTTCGTGGTATTTGTTGTCGCTGATGTTTAGCACTCTATGAATGAGGTTTTTCGCGGTGTTAATGATCTGATTTTTTGGTTGTGTGGCGTTGTAATTTATTATTCTCCCTGAAGACGTTTCCTTGGTGAACCAATCAAAAGCAATACTGTCATTAGTGCGTCGAAGTTTCATATCTAAATAAGCGATCTCCTTTTGTGTTTCAATTTCAACAGTGAATTGGATTTTTGGATGTTGTACGTTGAAAGTTTTTAAGATTTCATCTTTTTCGTCAATTTTGATTACAGCTAAGATATCATCTACATATTTCGATATGTATTTTATGTGTATATTTTTATTCTCCAGTTCTGTAAGTGCATCGTCAAGTAGGTTGTCCAGAACAATATCTGCTATGGTCGGGGAGAGTGGGTTACCCATAGGCATACCGAAAATTTGATTATATAATTTACCATCATATATAAAATAATTATTGTCGGTTAAACAAAAGTTGAGAATTTTCAAAAACGTAGTTCGTGGTATGTTGGTAAATTCCTTTACTTTACTCCATTTTCCCATAATATTGCGTATTGCCGTATGCACAGGTATGTTTGTGAAAAGGGAAACTACGTCAAATGACACAAGTTTTTGATTCTGCATTAAAACATTTTAAAAATCTAACCACAGACTCGAGATAACGAGTTGTTTACGTCAGTTTTTTGATGCTTTTCAATTCGATTTTAATGAAAACTTAAATAACTTTGGTATTTTTTGTCCGATTTTCACTTATAATACATCGTTAGAAAGGTGTTGACCACCGCTTCGGATTTTAGTCAAAAATTAACCCTTAACTGCACTGTCTAACTTTTTTATAACATTCACTTCGACATCATTAGAAACCGTTTTATAACCACAAAAAGCATATGGGCAATTCCATCATGTCGAACGTGACCATTGCACACATTAAAGTTGAAAAAAAAGTCAAAATACAAAGATTTTTTTTCTTGACAAACGGGCAAACTTATAGCTCTTAACTAGCTCTATAATTGTTGCTCAGGTTGATTTTGAAAATTGTTTCAAGCTTTCGAGATAATCGCAAAAAAGACAACCATTCGCACGGGACAAAAAACAGAAGTCGTTTTCGCGACTATCAATCAAAACTCTGATTTCAGCGAAACCTGAGGCAATATCACAATGCGACTTATTTTGAAATGTTGGCTTATAATGTTTCTTAAAAGTTGTAAAATTTTACCTAAAAATTACTTTTACTTTTTTTTTAATTTAACTTTAATCACTGTCGCACGGGACATGTCGCACGGGACCGTTTTTCCATCATCATATTTATGTTTTTTTTTTGTTGTTCTTTTTTAACAAATTATAAATAAATAAGCTTAGAAAACTTGGCATATATATATTTCGTTCCCCTGGTCTGGTTCGTATTGAATTTCAGCCAAATCGGTTCAGTGGTTCAAAAGTTATTAGCAAAACCGAGAATTTCAGATTAGTTTCACCTTAAATTCATGTGTTGAAAACCCGTTAAACAGGTTTTTAAAACATTGGTAATTCACAAAACTATTTTACAACGTAATTTTGTCACTCACAAATTTTGTCACAAAAAAGTATACTCGAAAAAGTTTTACACTCAAAAAAAATTTTACACTCAAAAAAAAATTTAGTAAATTATTTTTTTTTTTTTCAATAATTACTTAAAAAAAAAATTTTACATAACATTAAATATTTCTAATCCAAAATGTTATTTACTTTCACTTAAAAAGGGCATTGTGGAGGGTATTCATAGATTAACTTAAACTTTTCAACTTGTTTAATTTATTGCCTTGTAATTTCATTTCATCTTCCTTCAACTTTTCTTTCCGCCGTTTGCATCTCTCTTTATTTTTTTCGCCGTTTATACTCATCTATATTTAAATAATTTAAAAAATTGTATTAAAATAAGTAAATCATTTATTTAAGAAAAAAATATTTTTTCAAAATTTTAAAATCCACACTTACCATGTCGCACGTGACCAACTTTATATAAGAACCAAGATCACAGATTTTATAATTTTTTAATTTTTATTTTAATTGTAATAAAAATCTGTGTTTGTTCTCAATATTTGATGAACTTCCGTCATGTCCACTTGACGCACTAATTACAAATGTTGTTTTTCAATGTCGCACGGGACATCGAAATATGTGATAAAGCATATCAAAAACTAACCGTTATTTTTTGAATTGCATAGTTTGTTATGCAATTTTTTTAGCTCTTTGTATCTCCAGAAAGATTTTTTAAAAGCAAAAGTCAATAGTTAATGCTTCTCTTTAAGAACTTTTAACAAAACAAAAGGTGCAATAGAAATGTCCCAATGAGAAAAAATTGGCGTGCTCGACTTTACATTCGAATATCTCAAAATGGGTTATGAATAAATGTAAAATTTGTTCACGTTAGTTAAATTTGATTGTTTTCCTATGAAAATATGTTAAAACAAATTCGTTTCAAGAACTTTTGGTTTTTTGGTCTTGGTAGACCTTTCGGTGGAAGTGCCCATATCTTTTTTAAAAAAGTTTTTGCGGAAATTATTGAAAGCTAGTTGTAATACTTTAAAAAAATAAAATTAAATAAGGTTTTGTTTATTTTAGTCAAAAATTAACCCTTAACTGCACTGTCTTACTTTTTTATAACATTTACTTCGACATCATTAAAACCCCATTTTATAACCACAAAGAGCATATCTTTGTGCAGGAAACACGTTTAATTATTATATTTGGCCACAATTAATTTAACCCATGCATGATCAAAATATTTTGGCAAACATTTTTAAAAAAGTTTTTGCGGAAATTATTGAAAGCTAGTTGTAATACTTTAAAAATATAATTAAATTAGGTTTTTGTTTATCTAGACGTGCTTATTAATATCAAATAATTATTACGTGTACCACATTCCCGGTTAAATTTTCTTTCGAAATTTGTATGTGCAAATTAATTTAAAAATAAAATATAAACAAATTTTGTCTTAATCGCATATAATCGTGCAAAAAACGCATCCAATAAATTGAAATATCAATTATATTATTTTTTTTAAGTATAACAACTGGACTTAAAATTTTTCCACATTTTTTTTTTTTAATTGGTAATGAATGGGTTAAATTAAAAATATTAAGATCTATTTATTAGATGCGTTTTATGCACGAATATATGTGATTAAGAGAAAATTGGTTTATATTTTATTTCTAAAATTTATTTGCACATACAAATTCCGAAAAAAAATTTCACCGGGAAAGTGTTACACGTAATAATTATTTGATATTAATATGCACGTCTAGATAAACAAAAACTTTTTTATTTTTTTTTTTTTAATTATTTCAACTAGCTTTCAATAATTTCCACAAAAACTTTTTTAAAAATGTTTGCTAAAATATTTTGATCATGCATGGGTTAAATTAATTGTGGCCAAATATATTAATTAAACGTGTTTCCTGCACAAAGATACGATTTTTGTGGTTATAAAATGGGTTTTTAATGATGCCTAAGTAAATGTTATAAAAAAGTAAGACAGTGCAATTAAGGTTTAATTTTTGACTTAAATCCCAAGCGGTGGTCAACACCTTTCTAACGATGTATTATAAGTGAAAATCGGACAAAAAATACCAAAGTTATTTAAGTTTTCAGTAAAATCGAATTGAAATGCATCAAAAAACTGACATAAACATCTCGTTATCTCGAGTTTGTGGTTAGATTTTTAAAATGTTTTAATGCAGAATCAAAGAGTTCCTAAATATCTATTATATTTGGTCATTAGTTAAACAAAAAAAAAAATTACTGAATTTTATATTCATGAAAAATACCATTTTTGGACCCTTTTTTGACGCGGTTTAGCTCACGGGAGATTATCGCTAGAGCCCAAATATTTTGGGAATCTTCATAAAACATGTCAAAGTTCATTTTGAGGGGGGTACATCATCAACTTTTTTTTTTGAGTCACTCTACTGTAGGTTAATAATACGCTCCATTTACTGAAGTAATAATGATGAACAGAGACTGGAACTTTATGCAAATGCATATTTTTTCTCGTCAGTCTGAGAACATTGTTAATGAGATATCTTTTCAATTCAACAAATTTGCATTAAAATGGCATTGATTTGTTAGTGCATATTTTTGCATATTTTGGTAAAAATGCATATATTTGCATATTTTTGCAATATTGGCATTATTAAGTGATATTTCGTTATATTTAAGTAAAAATTCAAGTTTTGTAAAAAATGTTTGTTATAATTTTTTCGCAATCGTTTTTAAGTAAGTACATTTTTCGAATTTTATTTTTAAAATGATGCCATTTTGAAGCGCGTCCCGCGCTGGATTCCAAATTTCCGCTTTTTAAGGCGTCAGAAAGTTAGACGAAGAAATTAAAAATTACGCAACAAATTTTTGAAAAAAAAATTTAAAAAATTTTCTTTAAAAAAAAAATACAATCGCTATATCTTTTTTTCATAAATTAAATGCTCGTTAGATGTTAAGATTGCTCACCTGAAGTCAGCAGATTTTTCTGCTGAACTCAGATGGTTTTTCTGGTAAAATTAGCAAATTTTTCAGCTTAAGGGCGGATTACTCAATGAAAAGTTAATTGCTAATGCCGATTTACCGGAGCCTTGTGTCAAAATTTGTATGAAAAAGTTAAATTTAACGGAGAGTTATTCTATAATCTGTCAAGACAGATTTTCTCATATGGCTCAAAAAGGGGTTTATTTTCAGCAGATTTTTCTGCAGTAAATGCGTATACATTTAGGTTCTAAATTTTTAACTTCGACAAGATCTTACAGTTAATGTTATCACTATCTTCTGAAATTGTCATTTTATCAATGACATGATAGATAGTGACCAAATCATTGATAAATGCATTATTTTGTCCTGCCAAAAATATTCGAAAAACCTTTAAATTTTCATCTTTTTACATAAAAAATATTGTTTCAAACTGCATATAAACTAATTGTTTTTGTCCCGCCAAAAATTTTAAAATCCCATAATTTTCCAAAATTGTTTGCCTTTGTGCCGCTTTTTGGAAAAAAAAAATCTGGCAACCCTATGATCCAATCACATCCGTAGCTATAGAACGATCTTTTCCTTATTTTTTTTAGAATTGTTTTTATTTAAATAAAAAAAAAAAATTAAATGCATATTTCTTAAATTTTTGTTGCATATTTTATGATTTTTAATGCATATTTTAAGCGCTTAAAACAATGTTTTTAGATGCATGAAGTTCCAGTCTCTGATGATGAAATATAATTTATATTTAAAAATTCATTAATTTCTTATTTTAGTTTATTTTTGATAAAATTTATTAAATAGGCCAAATATAAGAAATAACATTTTTTTTTCAATTTGTGTTACTGTTATTTATGTTTCACGGTGCGTATAATTAATTTTATTATATAAACTGTACATTAATAATACGCTCCGTAAATAATTAAAAATTCATAAATTTTTAATTTAATTTATTTTTTATGAAAATTTTGATAAAATTTATTAAATGGTCGAAATAAAAGAAATTAAAATTTTGTATGAATTTTTGGAACTAAAATCTTTAATCTCAAATATTTTGAAAACAAAAGCAGGTGCTAGCTTTATACACACTTTTGTTACTCACTGGTAGCATTTAATATAAAAATGTTTGCAGTTTATAAAAACGGAAATAATAACAAGTGCGTGTTATAACATGTTTATCTGCTAAACATATACTATAACAACAACTGTTACCACTACTATCAAAATGATTAGGCATACAGTGAAAAATGCTAAGAGTTTAACATGTGAGTTAATTAAAAATAAAAAAAAGTTATTTTTGCTGGTAACATTTGCACATTAGACTGTCCCTTAATAATTGATATATTCAATTAGGCAGGAAAAATACGGTGTACATTATTTCGCCCAACTATAAATTCTAATCTTTTTTAGTTTTTTCCATGATAATGTCAAATTTCGCTTATGGTATTGAAAACTGTGTAATAAATTCAGTTCGAATTGAACTATATTCTATTAAACTTTAGTTCATTTTTCCAAAAATGTAGTTCAAAACAAAAATAATAAAGAATAGTGGTTAAAAAAAATTTTTTTTTTAAATCACTAAAACTAAATCGCTATATATGCTTAATAAAAATATCGAAAAATACCCAAAACTGAAGATTTATTTTCCAAGAACCTTTGGAAATTTTTTTTGGAGATTGTGGTTTTGGGCATGATCTTAGAAAAAGGATTTTTTTTTTACCTTATGTAGTAAAGGGATAACTACACTAAAAAATTATGTCATTAACTGTTTGTACTTATTTAAAAAGTTTTACGTTTTGTCGTTTTTAAAAGAAAAACCATTTGTTTAACCTTCAGTTTTTTCAAATGATTATTTCTGTTCTTGTTTCAAAAATAACATAAAAAATAAATAATAAACTTTCATTAGCATTACATTTTTAAAGTCATTTATTTTTGTTCTGTAGGTAAAAATAAGTTATTCTTCTTTCATATTTAATGATTTGTGTACGTTATTTTTTTTTTTAATTGTTGTCATTTTTTGAAGAAAAATCATTACTCTTTACCGACCCACAGGGTTATTTTTTGACCCAAACAGGGTTATTTTTTGATAGAAAAAATTCAAAAAATTATTTATAAAAATATAAAAACATGTTTGTATCAAGTGACTTTGGCACGATGGGTAGAGTGTCTGGCCAGAATGTAGTCTGGCCAGAATGAAATTTTTTTAAAATATAATTTAATAGAAAAATTGTCAAAATAAGCTACGAAATCATTAATTTTTAATGTTTTCGTAGGTAATTTTTTTTTTTTTTTTTGAATTTGTTGGTAAAAAAAATAACACAACAATCATTAATTTTTAATGTTTTCGTAGTTTTTTTTTTTGAATTTGTTGTTAAAAAAATAAAAGTGACATTATTTTCAATGTTATTAGTTAAGAAAATTTTATTAAGAGTAAAAAATAAATGTTGATGTTTGTTAAAAAATAAAATATAAGAAAAAAAAAATACTAGCCCGAGTAAAAATTTTTATATGATGCAATATATAATGATATATGACACAATGTATATTAATACGCAATTTGATCCGAATAATGGTGGATGTTTTTGCATTAAAAAAGATCAACTTGTATAAAATATGATTTGATTTCATCCGAGTTTTGACCAGACATTGCCTTATATTGGTGGATCTAATTAGATCTAATTTCACAAAAACATATAAAATCCTGGTGTTTTTTGGTTGGGGTTGAGATACACCACAGGTCAACGATACATTCACCAAACATATAATTTTCAAAAAAAAAATGTTTGGGTACGCTTCGAACCAGATAAGTGATATACATAACCCTAACAAGGAAATGTTTAGGAACATTTTGAAAAGTTTCTTATACTTTGCCTAAAAACTTTAGACATTTTTTTGTTAATTGGAATACTTATATATAGTTTTATATGGAACAGAATAAGCTACATATAATGTTATGTTAAATTATACAGAAAAACAAATTTTGTATTGACCCTCATATAATCTATATATATAAAAGAGTGTGGTGACTGACTGACTGACTGATTGGCAATAATCATCGCCCAGCCCAAACCGCTGAAGCTAGAGACTTGAAATTTTCTATATATATAAAAGAGTGTGGTGACTGACTGACTGACTGACTGATTGGCAATAATCATCGCCCAGCCCAAACCGCTGAAGCTAGAGACTTGAAATTTGGAATGTAAGTTCGGCTCCCGACAAAACCACCCACTAAGAAGGGATTTTTGGAAATTCCGATTCTAAGGGGGGCAAAAGGGGGAAAATAGGGCCCTTTGGGGGATTTTGTATCTTTTGAACTAATAGTAACTTCAAATTTGAACTCTAGGATCCTCTCGCGGAAATAAAATTTCGGAAAATTTTTTTTTGGAAAATTCCGCCTCCAAGGGGGGAAAAAGGGGGAAATAGGGCAAATTGTTACATTTTTTATATTTTAAACAAATGCTCCCAGAAACTTGAAATTTGAAGTCTAGGACCCTCTCGCGGAAATAACATTTTGGAAAAAGTAATATTTTAAAATTCCGTTTCTAAGGTGGGAGGGAGGGGGAAAATAGGGCAAGTTGGTACATTTTGTATCTTCTGAACTAATGGTCCTACAATCTTGAAATTTTGAATATAGGATACTCTCGCGGAAATAACATTTTGAAAAAAGTACTTTTTTGAAAATTCCGGTTTTTAGGGGGACAAAAAGGGGGAAAATAGGGCAATTTGGTGAATTTTTAACTAATGGTCCTAGAAACTAGATATTTGAACTATAGTATCCTCTCGGGGAAAAAAAAATTTTTACTAAAATTTTTTCACTCAAAATTTTTTTTCACTCAAAATTTTTTTTTCACTCAAAATTTTTTTTCACTCAACTTTTTCGCTCAAAATTTTTTTTCACTCAAAATTTTTTTTTACAATTTTTTTTTTTTACAAATTTTTTTTCACTCAAAAATTTTTTTTACTCAAAATTTTTTTTCACTCAAATTTTTTTTTACTCAAAATTTTTTTTCACTCAAAAATTTTTTTCACTCAAAAATTTTTTTTCACTCAATTTTTTTTCACTCAATTTTTTTTCACTAAAAATTTTTTTTTCACTCAAAAATTTTTTTTTACTCAAAATTTTTTTTTACTCAAAATTTTTTTTCACTCAATTTTTTTTACTAAAAATTTTTTTCACTTAATTGTATTTTATTCTTCAGTTTTTTTACTCAATTTTTTTACTTAAATTTTTTACTTAGAAGCATAGCTGTATTATTGATTTTTTTTATTTGGATTTTTTGGAAAAAAATAAAATACTTTGATATTTTAGTTGGCTATCAAAAAATAAAATGTTTTGTTATTTTATTTATTTTGGTTTGAATAAAATAAAATTTTATTTTATTCAAATTCATAAAAATGAAATAATATTTCTTTCCAAAAAAATCAAATAATTTTTTCTGATTGCTTATTCAAACAAACAAAATAGAATTTTTCAAAATAATCAACAAAAATTTGTGATTTTTTTTGGTTATTCACAAAAATTCAAATGAATAACGTATCATTTAAACAAAAAAAAGAAATATTCTTGAAAATTTTGTGTTTGAAAAATAATTTTTTTTTTTATTTATTTTGAATTTTATTATACAGTAAAACACACAATTATTCTTACAAACCACTATTGTTTTACTTATTTAAGGTTTTCTTTACTAAAATATTAATTAGATTATTTTTAGTTTTTTCCCAAATTGACTTTTACTGATTAAAAAATGTTCTTAAAACATTTTCTTATGGAAAATACTCTAGTTGATAAGACTTTTCGATATTTTTCTTAAACAATAAAAAGTCGTGAAAGGATGTATAATTACTTAAATACCCTTAATTGTAAAGGTTTATTTTGCAAAACATTGAGATTTTTAAGGGTTTTTGCTTTGGTGACATTTTTAAGAAAATATTCTTTAGTATTAACTGTGAAATGTTTCTACTACACAAAAATTATTTTAATCGAAAAAAATTTCATTCTTTATACAATTGAACATTTTTGCAATAGAAAATGCATTATTCTATTTTTAAAATTTAAATGCATATTTGCTTATAATATTTTTTTATTTTTGACTACTTTTGAGGTAAAACTGATGTTGTACTGATGATATAATTTATTGTGATTCTCTAGCACATAACGATCTATCCTTCTATCCCTCATTTTACGGATTAACTGTTATATTTTTTAAGCGAGATACATTGAAGTCTACCAAAAGGGAAAAAATATTCTACGAATTAGTGCATGAAATTTCACTGGGGAAGTATCATATTGAAAATAATTAAAATAATAAGTTATAATATATCAAAAATGTTTCAAATTTACTCTATAACTATATCACATAGGCCAGGTAAAATTTGTGACTTTGACCAACCAAGTAAAACACGGGTGGTTGGAAACAGTTTTTGCCTAAAAGTGCGAATACTATATTTTCGTTTTTGAATACGTATTTGGAATGTCTAAGAATAATATAGGAACAAAAACCAAAACATTGATCGAGCACTTTTTTCAAAAATCGCGGTTGAATTGCAAAAGATTATTATATTCGAATTTTCTCGAAAACTAGAGATATCAAAAAAAACAAATATTATTTGGAATTATGCATTTATATAAAGTATTCAAAAAAATTTACATTGCAGTATTCAAACGGTCAAAAAATAAACATAATTATTTTGAATGTATTTTATATGGTATGGAATTGGGCACATTTTTAAGGGCGAAAAACACAAAAACGAAACAAGCTACAGCATTTTAGATGACAGATTTGGATTCTACAGGTCCATATTATATAAAATCCACTCTTAGTTTTTGACATTAACGCAATAATGTCTAACAGTGGTGCTACAAAAACGCTTATAAATAACATTTTTTAAATTTCTATTCCGAATATCTCGAAAACGAGAAGCTATAGAGAAATTGCATATTTCATAGAGTATGCGGTACGTTTACGTTTTTAGACTAACTACTTACAATTAGACCTTAATGGTCAAAACGTACTCTGAAAATTTAAATACTTTTAGGCATTTCTTTTAAAAAAGGGAAAATGGAAATTAATTGTTGATTTCTTGTAAGAGTCCTAACACCTTAAATGGGAAATGAAGTGTTGATTTTTTAGAATCCTAACAGGTATTGCTTAGACTTTTAAGCTCTTAATTTCCTTAGTTTTTCTCTTCCTTGCTTCTGCAGAAACAAGGTCATGTCAAAAAAAAAATATGTATGTCGTTGACTGTGACTTCTCATATTTTTTTTTTAACTATCCCATTATGCCAATAGTTAATCAAGCTGGAGAGAAATTGGCATCGGCCTGACCAATTTTGCTCGGATGCGGCTCAATTTTTTATTTTTTTTTTTTGTAAAACATAATGGCCGGCTTTTAAGCCGGTTGGTTTGTTTGTCTGATGCCAAAGTGGTCCTATATTACATAAATACGCCCACGAAGACTTTTCGAAATTTCTTAAAACTATATAATCATACTGATGGCCAGGCAACGATATGTAGTTTTGGTTCACTTACGTCAACGTACAAAAAATTTCTTCTGTTTCTGTTGTATGTTTCAATAAAAATATTTGAAATTCAAAAAAAAAAAAAATCAAACAAAGAAACTTAAAAAAAATTGTCATTTTGTATAAATTTTTCTAGATAATAGAAATTTTATTCTATAATAATTGTTTGTAAAATTTATCAGATATCATTCCATTTCGCAAATCGCATGTTTTTAAATTTGGTTATATGACCGCTAAATTTTATCATAAAATTTCATTTTCTAGTCCCCTGGATTCAACTGCAGGACGTTGAAGTTCTTCTGCCATAGAAATATTTCATTTGCTTCTGCCTTTTTTCAAATTTTTAAATATGATCCGATTTGGCCCATTTCCGTACTTAACCAGCCTCAGACCATAAGATATATTTCTGCCAAATTTTCGCAGTCTAGCTCTTTTATTTTGGATTGTATCATGTCTTCCACAGACGAACGGACGGACATCTGCAGAATGTGTAACAATCGATCACTAATAAATAATATATATTTTATGGTTTGTTAGATAGATATTTCGATGCTTACACACGGAATGGCAAAGTGAGTATACTCCTTAAACCAACCTATGAAAGTCGCCAATTTTTACAGATTTTTATACTTTTCTTTAAAAAAAAAAGTTTTGTTAAGCAAATATTTGCATAAGTTTATAGCTCTGCACTTGGAATTTCCTAAATCACAACTTAATTTTTCTAAATTCAAATGGACTTTTTATAAATTACAATTTATAAGAACCTGATATTAAAACAAAACTGTTTTGTAAGAATAATTTTTTGTTAAACTGTACAAAATAAATAAAATAGTTTTTTTTTCAAACACAAAATTTTCAAGAATATTTATTTTTTGTTGTTTGAATAATACGTTATTTATTTGAATTTTTGTGAATAACCAAAAAAAATCACAAATTTTTGTTGATTATTTTGAAAAATTATATTTTGTTTGTTTGAATAAAAAAAATCAGAAAAAATTATTCGATTTTTCGTTATTCAAATAAAATCAAAATAAATATTATTCATTTTCAAATATTTAAATAATCTGTTATTTGATTATTTTTGAAAAAATATTGTTATTTATTCATTTCGTTATTTCAATCATAGCATACAGCTATGCTTAGAAGGTGTTTTCACCCAAATTTTTTTTACTCAATTTTTTTTTACTCAAAATTTTTTTCGCTTAATTTTTTGACTCAAATTTTTTACTAAATTTTTTTTCTCATTTATTTTTTTATTTTTGGAAATTTATTGATTTAATCACATAAATTTAGGGGGAAATAGGACAATTTTGAACATTCGATCTTCTGAACTAATGGCCCCAGTAACCTAACATTTAGACTATAGGATCCTCTCGCGGAAATAATACTCTAAAGAAAGTATTTTTTTTTTTTAAATAAGAAGGGGAAATGGGGGAAAAAGGGCAATTTGGTACATGTTCTATCTTTTGACCTAATGGTCCTAGAAACTTAAAGTTTGGATTATAAGATCCTCTAACGGAAAAAACATTCTGAAACAAAGTTTTTTTTAATTCTGATTCTAGGGGGTTAAAAGGGGGAAAGTAGGATAGGTACATTTTGTATCTTCTGAACTAATGGTCCTAGAAACTTAAAAATCTGGACTATATGATCCTCTCACGGAATTTATGTTCTGAAGAAAGTATTTTTTGAAAATTGTTCATTCAAATTTGGGGGGGGGGGGGGAAATAGGACGATTTTGAACATTTTCTATATTGTGAACTAATGGTCACAGAAACCTGAAATTTGGACTATAGGAACCTCTCGCGGAAATAATATTCTGAAGAAAGTACTTTTTTAAAAAGGCACTTCTTTGGTACATATTCTTTTTTCTGACCTAATGGTTCTAGATACTTAAAGTTTGGACTATAAGATCCTCTCGCGGAAAAATCATTCCGAAACAAAGTTTTTTTTTCAATTCCGCTTCTAGGGTGGAAAAGGGGGATAATAGGACAATTTGGTACACTTTGTATGTTCTGAACTAATTTTCACAAAAACTTAAAAATTTTGACTATGGGATCCTTCGCGGAAATAACATTGTGAAGAAAATTCTATTTTGAAAATTTGGCTTCTAAGGGCGAAAAAGGTGGAAAGTAGGGTAATTTTGTGTCTGCTGAACTAATGGTCGTAGATCCTTGAAATTTGGACTGTACGATCCTCTCGCGGAAATAACTTTCTGAAAGAAGTACTTTTTTGAAAATTCCAGTTTGTATCTGCTGAACAAATAGGACTGCACGATCCTCTCGCGTGGACGTCACGATCCTCTCGCGGAAATAACATTCTGAAAAAAGTAATTTTTTGAAAATTCCGCTTTAAGGGGGGAAAAAGGGGAAGGTAGGGCAATTTTGTATCTGCTGAAAATATGGTCCTAGATACTTGAAATTTGGAGTGAACGATCCTCTCGCGGAAATAACATTCTAAAGGAAGTACTTTTTCAAAATTCTGGGGGAAAATGGGGTAAAGTAGGGCAATTTTGAATCTGCTGAACTAATGGTCCTTAATACTTGAAATTTTAACTGTACGATCCTTTCGCGAAAATAACAGTCTTAAAGAAGACCTTTTTCAAAAATTCCGCTTCTACAAGGAAAAAGGGGGAAGTAGGGCAATTTTGTATCTGCTGAACTAATGGTCCTAGATACTTGAAATTTGAACTGTACAATCCTCTCGCGGAAATAATATTCTAAAGGAAGTACTTTTTGAAAATTCCGGGGTGAAAAGGGGGTGAGTGGGGTAATTTTGAATCTGCTGAACTCATGGTCATAGATACTTGAAATTTCAACTGTACGATCCTCTCGCGGAAATAACATTGTTAAAGAAAAACTTTTTTAAAAATTACGCTTCTACGGGGAAAAAGGGGGAAAGTAGGGCAATTTTGTATCTGCTGAACTAACATTGTTAAAGAAAAACTTTTTTAAAAATTTCGCTTCTACGGCAAAAAATGGGGAAAGTAGGGTAATTTTGTATCTGCTGAACTAATGGTCATATATACTTAAAATTTGAACTGTACAATCCTATTCCGAAAATAACATTATAAAAGAAGTACTTTTTTGAAAATTCGTTTTAAAAGGGGCAAAATGGGAAAAGAAGGGCAATTTCGTATCTGCTAAACGAATGGTCCCAGAAACTTGAAATTTTAACTCTATGATCCTCTCGCAGAAAAAAACATTTTGCAAAAAGTAATATTTTGAAAACCCCTTTTATAAGGGAGGGGGTGGGGGGTAGATGGGGTTTTATAGGGCAATTTTGTATCTTCTGAACAAACTTGAAATTTTGAATCTGGATGCTCTCGCGGAAATTATTTTTTGAAAAGAAATACTTTTTTGAGAATTTTGGTTTTAAGGAGGCCCAAAAGGGGGAAAATAGGGCAATTTGCTAAACTTTAAACTAATGATCTTAGAAACATGACATTTGGAATATGGGATCATATCGCGGCAATAACATTCTAAAAGAAGTACTTTTTTGAAAATTTCGCTTTTAAGGGGTAGAAAGGGGGAAAGTAGTGCAATTTTGTATATGGTGTATATGGTCCTAGATACTTGAAAATTGGACTCTACGATCCTTCCGCGGAAATAACATTCGGAAGGAATACTTTTTTAAAAATTCCTCTTTTAAGCAAAGTACTCTGTTCGAGTTCACAGGAAAAAATCTGTCAAACTCCATATAAAAAAAATAAATTTTGGCAGCGCGAGGAATTATAGGGAAATTGTTAAAAAAAGTTTTCACCCATTTTTATTATACAAGACAATTTAAATTGCCGTGAAAAAGTGACATTTCAGTTTTGTTATGATCGTTTCTTTCTTATAATTGTAAAAATTTGTTGATTTTTAAATGTTTTATTACGATTTAAGGCGTTGAAAGTTTAAGTGAAATTTTCACCGTAAAAAACAGAGTACTAAGCTTTAAGGGGGAAAAGAGGGGAAAATAGAGCAATTTTGAATCTGCTGAACTAATGGTCCTAGATACTTGAAAATTGGACTGTACGATCCTCCCGCGGAAATAACATTCGGAAAGAAATACTTTTTTAAAAATTCTGCTTTTATGGGGGAAAAAGGGGAAAGTATGCCAATTTTGTATCTGCTGAACAAATAGTCCTAGATACTTGAAAATTGGACCGCACGATCCTCTCGCGGAAATAAAATTCGAATGGGGGACTTTTTTGGAAAATTCCGCCTCTAAGAGGGAAAAGGGGGAAAGTAGAACTAATGGTCCGGGAGACTTGAAATTTGGACTGTACGATCCTCTCGCGGAAATAACATTCTCAAGGAAGTACTTTTTTGAAAACTCTACTTTTAAGGGGGGGGGGGGATATAACATTCTAAAAGAAGTACTTTTTTTTAAATTCTGATTCTACGGGGGGAAAAGGGAGAAAGTAGGGCAATTTTGAATCTGCTGAACTAATAGTCCTACATACTTGAAGTTTGGACTTTACTATCCTCTCGCGGAAAGAACATTCTAGAAGAAGTACTTTTTTGAAAGTTCTCCTTCTAAAGAGGGAAAAGGTGGAAAGTAGGGCAATTCTGTATCTGCTGAACTAATGATCCTAGATACTTGAAATTTTAACTGTATGATCCTCTTGCGGAAATAACATTTTAAAATAAGTCCTTTTTGTGGAAAGTTCCGCTTCTAAGGGGGAAAAGGCGGAAAGTAGGGCAATTTTGTATCTGCTCAACTTATGGTCATAGATACTTGAAACTTAGACTGCACGATCCTCTCTCTTGGAATTAACATTCTGAAAGAAGTACTTTTTTTAAAATTGCTGAACTAATGGTTCTAGATACTTGAAATTTGGCTGAACGATCCTCTCGCGGAAATAACATTCTTAAGAAAGTACTTTTCAAAATTCTGTGGGAAAAAGGGGGAAAGAAGGGCAATTTTGAATCCTGCTGAACTAATGGTTCTAGATTCTTGAAATTTGAACTGAACGATCCTTTCGCGAAAATAACATACTTAAAGAACTTCCACTTCTATGGGAAAAAAAGGGGAAAGTATGGCACTTTGGGGGATTTTGTATCTTTTGAACTAATAGTTTTAGAAACTTGAAATTTGGACTCTATGATCCTCTCGCGAAAAAAAAACTAAAAAAATATTTTTTGAAAATTCCGCCTCCAAGGTCGGGAAAATAGAGCAAATTGGTACATTTTTTATCTTCTGGACAAATGGTCCCAGAAACTTAATATTTGGACTCTAGGATCCTCTCGCGGAATTAACATGCGGAAAACAAAATTTTTTGAAAATTCCCACTCCAAGGGTGGGAAAAGGGGAAAATTGGGAAAATCGGTAAATTTTTTATCTTCTGAACAAATGGTCCCAGAAACGTGAAGTTTGGTCTTTAGGATCCTCTCGCGGAAACAACATTCAAAAAAAATATTGTTTGAAAAATTCTTCCTCCACGGTGGGAAAGGGGGGGGAAATAAGGAAAATCGGTACATTATTTATCTTTTAAACAAATGGTTCCAGAAACTTGAAATTTGAACTCTAGGCTCATCTCGCAAAAAAAAACATCTTGAAAAAAGTAGAAGGGGGAAACTAGGGCAATTTTGTATCTTCTGAACTAAAACTTTAAGTTTTGATCCTCTCGCGGAAATAATTTTTTGAAAAATACACTTTTTGAAAATTTTGGTTTTAAGGAGGGCCAAGAGGGGGAAAATAGGGCAATTTGGTAAATTTTAAAGTAATGGTCTTAAAAACATGACATTTGCAATATAGGATCATCTCGCGGAAATAACATATTGAAAGAAGTACTTTTTTGAAAATTACTTTTTAAAGGGGGAAAGAAGGGTAATTTTGTATCTGCTGAACTAATGGTCCTAGATATTGAAGTTTGGACTGTACGATCCTCTCGCGGAAATAACATTATGGAAGAAGTACTTTTTTGGAAAAATCTACTTCTATGGTGGAAAAAGAGGGAAAGTAGGGCAAATTTGAAATTTGAATCTTCTTGCGGAAACAACATTCTAATGGAGGTACTTTTTTGAAAATTTCGCTTCAACGGGGAAAAAGGGGGAAATTAGGGCAATTTTGTATCTGCTGATCTAACGGTCCTAGATACTTGAAGTTTGGAGTGTACGATCCTCTCGCGGAAAAAACATTTTGAAAGAAGTACTTTTTTGAAAATTTTGTTTTATAGGTGGAAAAGGGGGAAAGTAGGGCAATTTTGTATCTGCTGAACTAATGGTCCTAGATACTTGAATTTTGAACTGTTTTGTATCTGCTGAAATAATGGTCGTAGATACTTGAAGTTTGGAGTGTACTATCCTCTCGCGGAAATAACATTCTGGAAGAAGCACTTTTTTAGAAATTCTGCTTCTAAGGGGGAAATTGGGGAAAGTAGGGCAATTTTGAATCTACTGAATTAATGGTCCTAGATACTTGAAATTTGGACTGTACGATCCTTTCCCGGAAATAACATTCTAAAATAAGTACTTTTATGAAAATTCTGCTTCTAATGGGGAAAAAGGGAGAAAGTAGAAATACTTAAAATTGGTACTTTACGATCCACTTGCGGAAATTACATTCTGGGAAAATAAATTTTTGAATTTTCGCTTCAATTTGGTACATATTATTTCTTACGCACTAATGTTCCTTGAAACTTAAAGTTTGAACTATGAGATCGTTTCGCCAAAATAAAATTTGTTGCTACTTTAAATCTACTCAAAATATAATATTTTAAAGGTCGAAACTAACAATTTTTATGTTTAATTAAAAATTAATAAGAATTTGAAGTAATAAAGTTGTTTTTTTTTTTGTTACAGCTAACCGGTAACGAAGTACCGGGCGAGTTAGCTAGTTTTATATAATTATATCAACCGTACACCTTTTAGTCCGAATCATGATTAAATTATATATTACTACATATGACTGCATTAAAAAAATGTAGAAAATATCTCAGGAATGTATAATCATATATAATTTATTATGTTTGTATCAAGTTATATATTGTAATATATGTCTATTTTTACTCGGGAGGGTACATTTTTAACGAAACCCTGTTTCATAATGATTAATTGTTTTTTTTTAAACGTCTGTTTTGCTCTAGACCCCGAACTTCAAGAGCACGGGGCAACCTTAGGAGAAGGTTCGAAAATTTTTAAACAATTTTGGGTTTACTTTCTCATGAATCTTAATAATCTGATGGGGAGTTCGTGCATAAATACAATTTTTTTAAAGACCACCCCACTATGCATATTTTCCTGATTGACTGACATCCTACACACAAAAAAACTTGTCAAATTACTAGAAAAAGTCTCGTAATCTCATTTTACCAATATTTTACAGTTTTTTGTTTTTTAACAAAAAAAAAATTTGATCGAAATTTACATTTTTTTTTAATTTTACAAATTTAAATGTTTTTGTACAAAAAAAAAATTAATAAATTCACGAGAATTTCTGGTTAGTTTTATTGCACCAAAAATGTTTAAATTTACAATTTTATTGGTAAAAAGCTTGTAAAATTATAAAAAAACTCGTAATTTTTACAAGGAATTCTAGTAAAATAGGAGATAGCAAAAAATTTGGTAAAGTTACGAAACCTCCTTGTAAGCTTTATAGCTTCAAAAAATTGTAAATTTACAATTTTATTAGTAAAAATCTTGTAAAATTACAAAATTAATGGTAAAAAGTTTGTAAAATTACAAGCAATTCTTGTCAAAAAGGAGGTAGCAAAAATATAACTAATTTTTCATGTTATTTTACAAATATTCTTTTTAGTGTACCATCGTGTTAAGGTTGTTCTGAAAACTTATGTTTTAAAACTTGATCCAACTTTTTAAAAACAAGGGGCGTTCTATTGTCAATACCATATAATAAAAAATTCTTGGAAAAATTGATTGGATTTTTAAATAATGAATAAAAAAATTACAAAAAAAAAGAAAATAAATAAAAAATTATTGTTTTGTTCTATGGTTTTTATAACTCAATTATAGGTTTATAGCATTTGTTATATAAAATTTAAAAATTAAATGATTATTAAGGTAAACACAACAAAAAACATGTATTAAAAAAAACAAAGACATGCTACTACAATACTTTTTAAATTGATTTAATTTCAAGTCACAAATAAAACAATTTGATGAAATGAAAACTACTAGTTATTACAATTTCTTAGAATTCATTAGATACTGGCATTGTAAAATGAAACCATAATTTTTTATTACTGAACCTGCATTCATACATATATAATATAAAATGTTATGGCTGGGTAGTATTTGCAGTTGCATTGTGCTTTTGTTTAACATTTTGTGGTCAATTTTTGACACGTCATCATGAGTTGAATGATGGAATTTATAAATGACTGTTTTGTGCCCTACGAAATGGTAGGTGGCAGACAAAATTTGAGTAAAAAAAACAAATATCTAAAAAAATGCATAATTATTAAAATAATGCATAATTACAAAAAAAAATCCAAATTAAAAAAAAGAATGTAGAATTAAAAAAAAAAAAATATTGAAGCCAAAAATAAAAAAAAAATACTAATCGATTTTTATTTTTGGCTTTACAATTTGGTAGAAAGCAGGCATAATTTGATTCCAAAAAAAAAACAAAATCTTACAAATAAGGGTTCAAGTTGAAAAAATGCAGAAGAAAAATAGAATTTCTAAAAATTATAAACATTTCTGGTATTACCGGTTTCAAACACTCCAGTTGGTGTTATCATCAGTAGGATTTTAAATGTCGGTTTGTCTTGTTAATGGAACTCGTTTTTTATATATGTGAAAATTTATAGTTTCTACAGACCCGAGTAAAAATAATCATATATAACCATATATAACTTGATGCAAACATAATAAGTCATATATGCTTACACATCGCGTGAGATATTTTCAAAATTTTTTAAATGCAGTTATATGTAGTTATATATAATTTAATCGTTATTCTGGTTAAAAGGTGTACGGTTGATATAATTATATAAAATGATATGTGGGTCAATTCAAAATTTGATTTTCTGTATAATTTAACATAAAATTATATATAGCTTATTCTGTTCCATATAAAACTATATATCTTTCCAATTAACCAAACATTTTCTAAGTTTTTTAGGCAAAGTATAAGAAACTTTTTAAAATGTATATCAACTATCCGGTTCGAAACGTATCCAAACATTTTTTTGTTTTAGAAAATTATATGTTTGGTGAATGTATCGTTGACCTGTGGTGTATCTCAACCCAAACCAAAAAACATCAGGATTTTATATGTTTTTATGCAATTCGATCTAATTAGATCCACCAATATATGGCAATGTCTGGTCAAAACACGAATGAAATCAAATCATATTTCATACAAGTTGATCTTTTTTAATGCAAAAACATACACCATTATTCGGATCAAATTGCGCATAAATATATATTGTGTTACATATCATTATATATTGCATCATATAAAAATTTTTACTCGGGGAATAAATTTTGACAGTTTCCAACACTACAATTCTATTTCAAGCAATTTCAACCTCACCTCATACTTTCTTTCAAATCTTTTGTCTCTTACATTATTTCGCAAGGTTTACCAACATGATCTGGAATTGCAGACACAAATGAAGGAATTTACCTTTTCTGTTTCGGAGACGTGCCTAAAATGCATAAATTATAAAAAATGCAATATTTAAAAAAATATGCAGAATTAAAAAAAAAAAAATTTTGATGCCAAAAATATTAAAAAAATATTAATCGATTTTTATTTCTTTGTGAAATTTTGTGATTTTATTAAAAATTTTACCGACAAGAGAAATTTCTTCTGAAAGAAGTGTATTATTTATTCATTATTATTCCTCTAAATTTTAAACACTTATTTCGAGTTTATTTTAAAATTATGATTGTCAGCAATTCTTTGTTTCTCTTAACCATTGATTGTTTTTTTTTCATTTTTTCCAAATAATTTTATTGTATGTCGTGACCATAATTGGTAAAATATATATTGACAAACAATAAATATACATTTTGAACATTACTTACTTTATATATATTTTTTTATAATAAATATTTGCAGTCGACTCATGGGGCAAATAAAACAAAAACCAAAAATCCCGTACAAAGAATTTATTTAATGTTCTGTATGTTTAATGTTAAAAGGGTCATTCGAAGGTACACACTCATATGTCCATACATACATATGATGACAAGTCAAACAAAGAATATCAATTTCATGACTTGATATCCTTCATTTGTAATGGTCATTTAATAGGTGGCATTAAATGTTCAATATCGCCATCATCATCATGTAGTTTTCCCATCATAAATATAGCAAAAACAAGTAGAAAGTTAAATTCGACTTTGCCGAATCTATGAATACCCTCCACAATGCATTTTTTAAAGGATAGTACATTTTTAACGTGAAAAAAATTAAAAATTTTGATTAGAAATATTTTATTTTGAGTAAAAAAACTTTTTTTTGTCATTTAAAAAAAAAAAAGAAAATTAAAATTTTTTTTTTTAGTGTAAAATTTTTTCGAGTGTAATGTCTTTTTTACTATAATAAAAATATTTCTGAGTGAATGCACGTCCGTAGGTACACAAAATATTTTAATTTTTTTAAAGAAAAACAAAATTTTTTTGAGTGTACAATAGAGCGTCCCGAATTCGGCTTTTTTTCGAATTTGAAAATGCTTGCCCCCTCAAAAGATAGGGTTTTAGGACCCTTTTACGGGAAAAATAACAAAAAAAGTTTTGGACAAAAAACCAGTTGGCTACCAGCGGATAAAGATTGCAGTCTTAGTGCATTTTGAAAAAAAATTTTTTTTTTGTTTTTTAAAAAATGTGTGCCAAAAGTTGCGCAATATAGAGTACATTTCTGGAAAAATATTAATAAAATTTCCATGGAGTAATTTTGGTGCAGCGTTGCATCTTAAAGATGAAAAGTGTGACTTAATTTTTTTTTATTTTTACTTTTAAGCTAAATTGGTTTCAAAACCTTCGCAAAAGAGCTCACATTCATTAAAACTGTGTCAAAGCAGATTTTGAGACTAATTTAGCTTAAAAGAAAGAAAAAGTAAAAAATAAGTACACCTTTTGATCTTTGAGATGCAACGCTGCACCAAAAATACTCCATGGAAATTTTATTAATATTTTTCCTCAAATGTACTCAACATTGCGCAACTTTTGGCGTCAAATTTTTGGACAACAAAAAAAAAAGTTTTTTTAAAATGCACTAAGATTGCAATCTTTAGTTGCTGGTAGCCAACTGGTTTTTTGTCCAAAATTTTTTTTGATATTTTTCCCGTAAAAGGGTCCTAAATCCCCATCGTTTGATGGGGCAAGCTAAAAATATTTGAATTCGGGACGCGCTAGTGTACAATGTTTGTAAATTTTTTTTTTGAGTGTGAATTTTTTTTTGAGTGTAATTTTTAAGTTACCAATGCTTTTAAAACTAAACAAGTTTAAAAAGCATTGCTTTAAAATTAAACAAGTTTGAAAAGCATTGTTAAGTTACCACCAATGCTTTTAAAACTTGTTTAATACGTGGCATTTAAGATGAAACCAATCTGAATTTCAGGGTTTTGCTTTTAACTTTTGAACCACTTGACCGATTGAGCTGAAATTCAATACCAAACAGACGTAGGGAACGGCAAAGAATATGCCAGGCTTCAGCATTCTCATTATTGTCTTTCGAAAATTAGCGTGTTTTTAATATCCTAAATTATCGAAAAACCATGCCGAAATTTACTATTTTGCTCATAACTTTTGAACCACTGGACCGATTTGGCTGGATTGCAATACCAACCTGACCAGGTAAATGACCAACATATATGCCAAACTTCAGTAGCCTCTGTTAAGTCTTTCAAAAGTTAGCGTGTTTTCTACGGACGGACGGACGGACATCGCTAGATCGACTTAAAATCGATCGAGGATCATGAATACATATACTTTATGAAGTCCTAGACCAATATTTCGATGTGTTACAAACGGAATGACAAACTTATATATACCCTCTATCACTAGAGTGGAGGGTATAAAAATATAGGAACTGAACAATACTAAGAAATGTGTAAGTACTTGTGTTAACTTATGAATTCTTTAAAAAAACAGAGATGAACTAACAAGGGAAGTATTCCAACCGTTATGAACCGATTTGCTTAAAGTTTAAAATATATGTGGGAAAATATTTCAAGTGAACACACTTTTGAAAACGATGTCATCCTATTGGAGAGATGTCATCCGATTGGAGAGGTGTCATCCGATTGGAGAGATGTCATCCGATTGAGATCAATTGAATGTACACAGAAAAAAACTTGTGGAAAAAAAATTTTTGAGTAATCACTTGTTTAAATTTGGAAGAAAAAATTGAGTAATTTTTTGATTGACGCAATTAAAATTTTTACTCAAAAGTTTTTAAAAAAATTTAAGTAAATAATTTAAATATTTTTTTTTTATTCTCATAGTTTCTAGAATTCTCATTTAGTTAATAGTTTTTTGTATATAAAAGTTTAAAATCATCTTTATGAAATCATCTTTTCTATGTCTTTAGAACATAAATATATGTGGTAAAAGTTTAATTTTTTTTTTTTTGTAAAAAAAAAAATATGAAGCTTTTCTAATCTTAAAAAAAATTATAATTTGATAAATTATAAGTAGATTTTTACTTGACAAATAAAAACTTAATTAAAAAAACTAAAGTTTTTATTGTGTCAATTAAAATTTCCTAATTTTTTTTTTTCATACATGAAAATGTGGGGAACGAAGGACCAGAGTCACTAACTTCCTTTGTAAATATCGCCAAGTAAAAAGACAGAGGGATTGCCTTAATACTAGAAAATCCTTTTATTGACAATTCGATTTGTACTGTAGTTCGTGGTAGGAAAATAATGACTAACTTAAAACTAGGAATTCAATTGGTAGGTAAGCTTATTGCATATTTAAAACTTCTATGTTTGAACTGTTATACAGTGCAAACAGTTCAAACATACGAGTTTTGTATGAACAAAAGATAGGGTTTGCAGTGCTAGGGTTTCGGCGTGAACATTCCGGCCCCCTTGCAGACACTGCAATGTTTAAAATATAAAAAAAAAAATATATATATAAAAAAAAGACAAATATAATACTTTAAGTAGTTAACAAGTTCATAGGATAAATACATTTTTATCATAAAAGTATTAAGGTACGTTAAGCATTTGTGGAAAAAATTCAATTCAAGATTTGAAATTCATTTGGAAATAATAAAGATTGGATTGATGACAATATAATTGGTGGATATTTTTACTGGGTGCAGGATCCGGATAAAATCCATCCGAACCAAGTATCTTGGGCCAGTGGAAGGCCGATTCGTCCAGGAATGACGCCGGTTCTCATAACCTTGGTGTACGCATCATTTCCCAATACTAGAGTGATTCCTTGGGATATATGGAAATCTGGATCAGCTAGCATTAAGTGGTTGAATTCGGATACAATTGCTGGATTTAATGATGTTGTTGGTGTCTTCATCGGCATTCTATGCACGATTTTTGCATCAATTGTAGTGGTGATGTGACGATCATGTTTTGATGTCATAGGAACTATGGCAAATGTTTCATTGTTCAACTGAAACTTATTCAATTGGAGCGTATCAACCGTTTCCTGCAGTATTCGGCTGTGAGTTGCACAGACGTCGATGAGAGCTCGAACTGTTTGACGTTGTTATTTGTGGGTTATTATGACTGATGCTGTAGGAAGCAGTGGAACAATTGAAGAATTTTTAAATGTTATAGAAGTGGATGTATTTGATGGAGAGTTTGGAGGCGATTCGTCGAGATGGAGTAGGGTGTGGTGCCTTTTTGAGCATTTGTGGCAACTCGTATTCTGGAAGCACGTTTGTCCTGAATGCTTGTGAGCTAGACAATTTTGGCAGTAACCATGTAGAATCACGTTTCGTAGCCGCTTCTCAACACTCATTCGCAAAAATGCTTGACATAACTTAAGCGCATGTTGTGAGTTTTTAGAAACACGGCATTTAAAGGTTCGCTGATGTGATCTGCCTCTAGTGATGACTTCTCGAGCATCAAAGATTGACGACATGGTAAATCTAAGATGATATGAAAAATTAAAAAACGAATATGATTTAATAAGCATGATAAATGACTGAAATGGAAAGTGAGAATTATGGAAAAAATGGAATATTAAAAGAAAAATTGTTGGAAAAGAAAAGGATAATTGTTAATTATGTTGGTAGTGGGACTAATTTAACAATTGGTCGAGTAATAGTTCCCCGTTCGGTAATAATATCTGCGACTCGGATTTTGTCATTGGTGCCAGAGTAAATCTTTGTAATTCGGCCTAAACGCCACTCGTTTGTTGGAAGATTATCTTCTTTTATCACTACCATAGTGTCCACAGCTAAATTATCTTTGGAAGTTTTCCATTTATCTCTTAAGTGCAATTCATTTTCCATCCCACTATAATATTCACGTCCTCAGTTTCTAACAACATTAAAAAAAAACAACATAATCAACTTAAACTCTTTTAAATTGAGTTCACAAGTTTTTTGGCAACTACCATTCCATATGTTTATGATCGTTATCGATAAACACTGGATGCATTAGCAACATTGTTGCTGACCGTTGATTTACCATCTCTTGCTCTCAGTACTAAAAACATTGAAACGTCATAATCGAAAAGAACATTGCAGCAAGAAACAAAAAAAAAAAAACAAAATCTTTCACATTCCAATGTTTCGGTAAATTTACTAATGCAAATAATTTTGTGAAAATATTTAAATAAAATAATAAAAATATTCGGGAAATAAAAAGTGAATATTTAAAATAAAATAATTGTGGAAAATTAATTAAATTAAAGTTAATAATCGCGTTAATTATTAAATTGCCAAAAATAAAAACAACATAACAGAAAACAGCATAGTACAGTGAAAACGAAAATAATATACCGCAAAATAATTAAAAAAAAAAAAAAATCGTGTAAAATTTTATAAAAAATTATTATAACTAACGACACAGTGTGCATAAATTCACAAATAAAATCTTCCATTCGAACACCTATAAAACGCTGTTAAATTTTCCATCTGAAATTCTGCAAAAATCTGTTAAAAAAAAAAAAAAAATAAATATAAAGAAAGTTCCATTAAACCTTAAATTTTCAACACAAAAAATAATTATAATTTGGAAAAATTTTAATATACAAAATTTATGGTGACATGACATAATCCTCACGGACATAATCCCCATTTCCATTATGGGGATTATGACCTAATTCATTTCGGTCATAGTCCCCATAATGGTAGTGGGGACTATGACCGAAAATTATTAGGACATAATCCCAATTAAAAACGGACATAATTCCCAGATTTATGGGGATAATGACCACGTAAAAAATGGCAATAATCCCCATTATGGGGATTATGTCTTCTATGCTAGTTGGTCATAATCCCCAAAATTAAAAGATTTTTTTTTACTTAAAAGTTTTTCTGCGTAGCCGGTCTTCGGCCGGGCTTAGGGATCACAAACTCCATGCATTAAACCCACCCTCTCTGCAGAAAACGGGGATTATGACTAAATTGCTTTGGACTTACTCCCCATAATGTGAATGGGGGTTATGACCGAAAACAGTTCGGTCATAATCCCAACAATGAACGGACATAATCCCCATTGGGATTGTGACCGTTTTGGAAACGGTCATAGTCCCCACAACTATTATGGGGATTATGACCGTAATGAATTCGGTCATAATCCCCATTTCCGTTATGGGGGTAATGTCCGTGGGGATTATGTCCTGTCACCAAAATTTATATTTGCATAAAATTTTACAACATAGTGCTATATTTCTACACAGCACTGCTACATTCCTGGTGTTTCACTTTTCTCATTTGTTCCTCAAACTTCAATTGAACTTTGTTCAAAAAGTATCCAAATATTTTATTTTCAAATTATGAATAAATAGTGAAAATAAATCCAAACAAAAAAAATCATTTGTTTTGTGAATAAATTCTACATATAAATGTCTTATACGAAAATCCACAAAAATAAGAAAACACAAACAAAAAAATAAATAAAAAATTTGTGAAAATAAAAATTTAACGTGTCTATTTTTATTAAAAAAGAAAGACAAAATTTCATAAAATTTTTTCCAAAATTTTACAAAAAAATTGTGTAAATAAAAAACGCATTAAAATTAAAATACAAAATTCCAAATTTTTTAACATAAAACAAAAATTTTATAATTTAATTATTTAAAAATCATTTTCCATCTCAAAAATCAAAATTTTAATAAACAAAATATTTAGCAAAAATTTATTTATTTTTGCATAAAATTCCACAACAGTGTTTTCCCAAACAGTGCTATATTTGTACACCACACTGCTACATTCTTGGTGTTTCAGTTCTTCCATTCGTTCCGCATACTTCAATTGAACCTATGTTCTAAAAGCATCCCAACATTTTATTTAAATAAAAATTGGGTTAAATAAAAAATAAAATTTCTAACTTGCCAATTAAAGCTAAAATAGTAAATCTAATCTAGTGCATTTAAATTTTAAACATTTACAAAATAAAAGTAACAGTGTCATACAAAACTTCCAACACAAACCTTTTTTTTTTTTGTAAAACCAAAAAAAAAAAAGGACAAAATTTCCAATAGATCAGAAGATTTATTTAACAAAATTTTAACAAAAAAAAAATTAAAATATTTATTTTTTCTTTTAAAAGTTCATAAATATGTTCATAAAATTTTTTGATATTAATCTTTTCAACAAGTTCAGTGTTCCATTATTTGTTTCATAAAATTCCATATAAAAGAAATTGTGCAAAATTAATTTCACATACTTTACGCCAAAGTTTGTTTTACCAAAAAATATTTTTTTTTTTCAAAAACAAAAACAAAAAGAAAACTTTTCTCCATACTTATTGTTTATAGTGTTAACTTCAGTTCTGAAAACAACAACAACAGAGGTGAAGTAGCAAAAAATTTATTTTGGCAAAAGGGAACACATGAAAACTGAACTCTGTTTATAAAACAGTGAATTGAAGGAATCATTTCTTTATTAAAGTCTTTTGAAAAAATATAATTATAAATTTTTGAAATTAAAAACGTTATAACAAAACTAAATAAAATTTAGTTAAATTGAACGAACAATAGAACAATTTCCGTATTCAAAATTTTTTTTATAAAAAGAAAATAAATCCACACAACAAAATCAAATAAAACACATATAACAGAAAAAGCAAATTAAATTTACTTTATTAAAATCATCAAACAATTTAACGTGTTTTAAACTATAAAAAATCTAAATAATAAAATTTACAAAAATTGATACACAACGTTTAAAAATTATATTTTTCTAAAAAATTCAAAAATCGATACAACAATAAACGTAATAAATTTTCATAAAATCAAAAAAAAAAAAAAACTTACAAATCGTTTACACCCAAAAAATAATCGTTTCGTAAAAAACAAAAATTCATGCGAATAAAATTAAATAAAAACAAAATCAACAACCACAATTAAATCGACAATATCGCTGCTCTCGAATAAAACAAATCGTAACAAAATTTTGAAAAATTTAATATATTTGGTAACTACAATTTATAATACTATTTCGTTTCGATTTATATTTTTTGATTTATATTTTGCATATCATCATCATTTCATTTTACATCATTATTTCATATTTCATTATACTTTTTCCTTAAATCCTTTTCTTAAGTCATCGACATATAATTCCATTTAATTTCAAATCGCCCCATACTTCGTCAACTCTTTTAACTCTTTTTTTCGAATTCCCCAACCTCCTTCGGAATTTTTATTGCAAAAACAGTCGCTATTTGTTATTTTTCTTGAGTGAAGTCATCGGATAGTTCTAGTTCTCACTGATATTGTTCAAGCTACTTTTTCCAATATGGCTTATCTACAAAAATTTATACGAGCTACGGATGAACTCATTCAATTTGATGCAGATTTCGACCAGTCAAATCTTGCAAGGGAATCCACACCTTCACTAGAAGTCCATCGCGACGAAATGAAGTCTATTTGGGCAGGGGTTAAGGTCATATACCAAAAATGTCTTGACGAAATTAAAAATAAACCGGAAGAGAAGGAAGATAAAACGAAGAATCTCGATAAAGATGAAGACGACGACGAACCAGCCGCAGATGATCATGAGATAGTAACTTCTAAATACCAAGCGGCATACGCAACATACGTCCAATTTATTTCCAGACTAAGTTCTCGTATTAACGACTTATCCGCTCCTACTGCCCAACCTCAAATTCTTCCAAATGTTAGTTCTGCAACCATGCCACTTTATAACATGCACCTCCCTCCGTGTGATACAAACGTCTTTAAGGGTGATTATCAGTCCTGGCCCTCCTTCCGCGACTTGTTTACCGCTCTTTACATTAATAATCCTCGACTTTGTAAAATCCAAAAACTATTTCATTTAAATAGAAATACTAGCGGTGAAGCAAAAGATATTGTGCAAAAGTGTCCTCCAACAGAAGAAGGATTTGAGTTGGCATGGAAAAATTTAAAGGATCGTTTTGAAAACAGAAGACTGCTTATCAATAGTCAACTTCGTATTCTATCTACCCTTCCTCACATTTCCACTGAGTCTTGCGAAGACATAAAAAATCTTGTTAGGACAATAAATGGTTGTGTATCCACTCTCAAACTCTACAAAAAGCACATGGAAGCTATGGATGACGTACTAGTATTCTATTGTACTAACAGTCTTCCACCTATTACATTAGCTCTTTGGGAGCAATCCTTCAAAAAGGATGAAGATCCAACATGGGCTCAGATGAGTGTATTCCTGACAGATCGATTTAAAACACTTGAAACTGTCTCCGAAGTTAAAGGTTTTCGACATAATTCTACTCCACTTTCAGATATCGCTTCAAAAGTTGAAAATTCAAAATCAAAACCCCAACCCAAACGTTTCAATAGCAATCATGCTGATATTTCCAATACAAAGTCGGTTGCACAATGTCGCCTTTGTCCCTCAAATCAGCACCCTATTCGACAATGCCCCAAATTTTTACAGATGAACGTAGAAGATAGAAGTTCACATATCAGACAATCTGGTTTATGCGAGAACTGTTTTGCTAAACAGCACCGCACAATAGACTGCAAAAGTCTTTTTAACTGTCGTATATGTCAAAAAAGACATAACACGCTTCTCCACAACAACAATGAACATAGTTCCACTCAAAGTCCATCAGTTACTATTCCGAGTAACACCACTAATAATAGTAATAATAGTGGTGCATTATCTTTCCAGCCATCTAGTTCTAGAAATGTTCGATCCCATTTCGCATCTAACACTAAATCTGTACTTCTTGCTACTGCAATGGTACAAGTTCATCATAATGGAATTCGATATCCTGCAAGGGCATTTATTGATTCTGGGTCTGAAGGAACATTCATTTCAGAACGTCTTTTTCGACGTATTTCCCCTCCTTACACATCAGTTAACGCACAAATTAGTGGTTTAAATGGTTCGATATCGGCTCAAACTCAGAAAATGGCATCTATTATTCTTGGCTCAAATGGTTACAACGATAAACAAGTAGAAATTAACGCTTTTGTTCTGAAAGAACTTTCAGGTCACCTTCCTAGTTGCTCCGTAGATCCTAGTATTTTATCCAAACTTCCGAATTTAACATTAGCAGATCCATCTTTTCACAATACTTCGCAAATCGACATTCTTATTAGCGAGGATACATTCGATCAATTCGAGCTTGATGGATTTCGCAGAAACATATGCGGTCGCTTGAAAGCGAATGAAACCATATTCGGATGGGTAATATCTGGTAATTTAGAGCAGTGTCCCCCTAATCCAATTCGTGTCCGTACTTACATTTCCCAGATTTCACTTGAAAAACAGCTAACGCGTTTTTGGGAGCTGGAGGATATTCCACAAAAGCCAATAGTTTCACAGTCAGATCGGTTTTGTGAGGAATTGTATACAAAGACAACCCAACGCCGTGAGGATGGACGTTATGTGGTATCGCTTCCGTTTAAATCAATGGTGCCCAAACACTTGTTAAAGATCGACAAAAATACACGTACACAATCCGAACAACAACAAAACTAACAACAGAGAGCGTAAAAAACAAAACAAAATATTATCGTTTCTCTTTTTGGGCACCGCTGGTTTAAATACACCGAACTACTAAAAGAATAATGGAATAATGGAAATTGAGCAACTTACAGAGATGTTCCTTTTTTGTTTTTAGTAGTACTAAATATGTAATCGATACCTCCTTGATGACAGATGAACTTTTGCTAGATGATTATATAATTTGGAATGTAGATGGAGTAGTAGGAACGTTATCATCAACGTTTTTGAATTTGGAATGGATCTGAATTTTGAATGGATTTGGATTTGTTAATTTTTGAAATTAACGATGTTGATGGATTTGAATCTATTATAAATAAATAGTCAGGATGAAGAAATGTGAAATAATAATTTTGAAATTATTATACTTATCTTTTTTGGAATTAGTTTTTCTGGAACGTGTTGAAAGCGTTTTCTTTTTGAATAAAAAATGATGAACTTTGTTTGAAATATTTTCTTTTTGAGAAGAAAATTTTTGAAATGGAATTATTTTCTTTTTGAGAAGAAAAGTTTGAAAATGAAATTATTTTCTTTTTGAAAAGAAAATTTTGAAAATGAAATTATTTTCTTATTAGAAGAAAATTTTTCGATGAAATGGAACTTGTAATTTCCACGGCCTTTGGTATCCGGTTCGATGAGGACCATGAAAATGTGGGGAACGAAGGACCAGAGTCACTAACTTCCTTTGTAAATATCGCCAAGTAAAAAGACAGAGGGATTGCTTTAATACTAGAAAATCCTTTTATTGACAATTCGATTTGTACTGTAGTTCGTGGTAGGAAAATAATGACTAACTTAAAACTAGGAATTCAATTGGTAGGTAAGCTTATTGCATATTTAAAACTTCTATGTTTGAACTGTTATACAGTGCAAACAGTTCAAACACACGAGTTTTGTATGAACAAAAGATAGGGTTTGCAGTGCTAGGGTTTCGGCGTGAACAATACATTTAATAAATTTTTATAAATAGTTTATTCAATACTATTAAATCGTTTGCTGGTGCAAAAATGAGTAATTTTTTACTCAATAGTATTAAAAGTTTACTCAATTTTTGGTTTTTTGTGTAGATTACCACACCAATTCTGAATGCGATCAGTGAAAAACTCGCTTAGTTAGAGGGGGTCGAATTATGACGTTTAAGTCAACATGCCACCTTTTTCAAGACCCCAAAATTTTACCGATTTTTAGCAAATAAAATAGGAATCGGGAGATTTATTTCAACAAATCCAAAAGTTTTTTTTTATCACATTTCATGTAGTAAGAATATCTAAAATGCCAAGTTTCATGATGTTTTATCTAAAAATAAAAAATGTTGTTGAACAATGAAAATTTACATATTAAAACATAGCACGATATTTTATAAATATAAAGAGTGGAATTAGGGGGTAGGTATGTTTGAAGAAAATATTGGGGGATAAAAATAATTGGATGTCGGTCTTGCATTTTATCCCTCTTGGAGGCAATATTGGAGCGTTAGGAGCTAATTTGATAAAACAAATTAATAAAAAATAAGATAAAACTGAATAGGGACCGCCTTAAGGGCTGAAGATGGAGAGTAAATATGTTTTGAGAAAATGTTGGGGTTGTCATACATTTGACTCCTTTAGGGGAGCAGATTTGATAACAATTTAAATTTGTATGGGAGCCCCCTTATGGAGATTTTTTTTTGAAAATATTGAAAAATATTCAATCAAAAACGTGTTGAACAAAACTTTCTGAATGCAATAGCTGAAAAGTTATATGGATCCGAAAGAGGGGCATGCAGACTAAAACGTCAAAATTCAACACATATAATTCAGCAAGTTTTTCACTTATACACTCAGAAAAAAAATTAACTAAAAAATGGGAAAACTAACTAAATTCAAGGAATATTGATAATGATTTAGCTCCATTGCCATGTTTTCCTTCTTTTAAGTTCATATTTTTCTTAAAAATAAGGCAAGAAAAAAAATTAATATTATGCCAATTTGAACTAAAAAATGGGAAAAATTTTATTTCAATTTAGTTCATACACATTTGAGGACCAGATTGGGTGAAATCCCCATTGGGTTCGGACCGATAGGTTCAGACCCCGATGGGCCCAGACCCAGTTTTCTTCATATTTTTTTATCCAAAATTTTTGTCCGTTTCGCTTTACCTTGCTTAGTTTTTAAGATACGTGAATTTAGCGGACCACTGGGGTCTTGAGAATTTTAAAAACTCGATAACTTTAAAACTATTACTCGAATAGCTTTTCGGTATTTGGCGGCCTTGTTCTCCGTGTTAAGGGCTACAAAAATGCTTTTGAACTTTTTGTTGTATTGGCATTATTTACCGAGATATGAGTATTTTAAAATTTTCGGGAATGCCAACTTTTTTAAATCCAAAGTTAGGACCCAATGGAGTCCACACATGTGAAGAGGACCGGCGATACTATGGAGATTCAAAGAACCAAAAATGGCCTCCATTTTGCTCTATCTGGCTTAGTTTTCGAGATATCGCCATTTTAAGTTTTTGAAAAAAAACCTTTGCCAGAGTTATTAAAATTTTACTAAAATAGTGGAAAAATTCCTCAAATCAAAGAAAATGAACTAATTGGTAGAAAATTACGTCCTTAAACTAAAGAAGAGGAATATGTCTTAAAAATAAAGATTTTTGTAATATATTTAGGGAAAATTTCTTTGGCGGTAAGAATTTCTTCCATGTATTTGGAAATTCCATTTAAGAAATATAATGGACTATTTAACAGTCCATGAACTAAAATATTTTCCTAAAAGTTAGGAAAATTTCCCAAATTTTAGTTAATTTTAACTAAATTGTGGGAAAATGTATAAACCATTTTGAAAAAAATTTTTCCAAACCCGTGTAAAAATGTATTAGATCTTATCTGATCTGTTCATATATGTTCATATATGATTGTATCTGATTGCATATAATTATATCTGAAATGTCCAAAATCGAGATCTAATTAGATCTCGGATTTGGTCAACATTGCCACAAAATTGACATTTAATTATATCTGACCAGATATAATTATATACAATCAGATGCAATCATATATAATTAGATAAAAGTAGATCTGACAAGATCTAATCGATTTTTACACGGGAAGTTTAAGTTAAGTCTTTTTTTTGAGTGTATCTTTCAGAATTTGTGTGGTAACTACGTCCCAATAGATATCATCTTTGTGCACATTTGACCCCGATCAGATGACATCAGTTTAAAAAGTATGTTCATTTAAGGTATTTTAAGGTAAAATTTTGGTTCGTTGTAGGCGTATGAGGAATGTGAAACACAAAAACTCAATATTACTCATTAGTGTATGTCATTAATAATTTTTGTAGTCTAATGATAGCAGTAAATTGGGACTTTTTCTTCAACTTTTGATTTTCCCAAGTGTCCGGAAAAATTTGTATTCTACTAGACAAAACAATTATGTGGTACATATTTGGGGACAATTGAACCCGTGGCGCCCAGGTATCAACATTTTTTGTTTTTATAAATTAAAAATATAAAATAAAAGTCTTGCGATTATTTATTTTGATGCTCTTAACACAAATATCAAAAAACTGAAATCGGTCGAGCGGTTTCCGAGATATCGCTATTTGAAATTTGCAAAATATGGGGATTTTTTCTCACTTTCTATAAATTTAAAAACAAAAACCTCAATATTTCTTCCTCTTGATCCTTTTATAGAGCTTGAAGCAGTCTTTTATTTAAACTTAATTTGAAAATCCGATCTTTTGGATTATTCGATCAATGTTTGAGGCAAATTTTATATTTTGGATTATTCGATCAATGTTTTGGGTTTTTGGAAATTTTTACCAAAAATTTGGATTTTTGAAAAATGAACAAAAATAATAATCTGCGATTTTGGCATGCTTTGTATTAGAGATGCGCGCATGAATCACGCGTGATCGTGAGTGAAATTTATTTTTACTCACGTGATAGTGAGTGCGCGTGATTAGAAAAAATAGTTTGGTGCGTGAGCGGAACCATTTTTTTTTGTTTTGTGCAGTCTGAAACAAAAAACAAGTAAGAAAATCGTCATCATATTGAATTTAGAGGGTAATTAATACCAAATTGTGATATAAATAAATGTTTATGATTGTTTTTAGGCATTTAAATTCTTTTTGTGCAAGAAATCGAAAACAGTAAAAAAAAATTGTTGTTTATTTTTATTTCGTGAGTCTTCATGAGCGTGATTATTTCGTGAGCGTGAGAAAAAATTTGGTTACCCACGTGAGTGTGCGTGAACGTGTGCGGAAAAAAAATGTTCGTACATGATCGAGTCTGAGCAATATTTTGATTTCGTGAGCGTGATCGTGCGTGAGCAATAAAATTCACTCATGCGCCCATTTCTACTTAGTATGCAAATATAAAATTGGAATACAAATATCAACAAATTTCTAAAATCGGTCGAGAGGTTTTTATACACTCTAATTAAAATGATTTCAGTTTCCTACTATAAATTGGGTAGATTAACACAAATTGCGTAATTCTACTTAAAAGTATTGGAAATTTACCCAATTTATAGATGTATATTTTTTTAAATTTACCCAATTTATAGTTGGAAACTGTTCTCTATTTTTTAGGGTGTAGATATCGCCATTTGAAATGTTTCAAAAAATTTCAAAATATGGCGTATTTTTTCACTGACTTTTTTGTGGACCTTAGATTAGGGTTGCCATTTCCATTGTGAGAAAAAGAGGACGTCAGCCTCGAAAAAGGAGGACATTTGTCCCAAAAAAGAGGACATTTTTTATAAAATTATTTTAAAAAAGTTAACAACGCGATAAATTATGCAGATCAAATTTTCGGAAAATTCCAATTTATTTCAAAAATTTCCATTTTCATTTCAAAATTTTCTAAGCGATTTTAAGAAATTTACTTCCGATTTAAAAAAAAAAACTTAATTTATATTTCTGAAATTTTCATGTGTGCCCAAATCATTATCAGCTGTTGGTGTCTTATAGTTTGCTATCCGAAAAAATATTGTATTTCAAAAATTTCCATTTAGAAATTTTCTAAATCATTTTAAGAAAACTTCTTTTCTATTTCCGAAAAATCGAGTTGCATTTTATAAATTTCCAATTGTATTTCAAAAGTTTCTATTTGTATTTTAAAATTTTCCAAAGGCTTTTCAAAAAATTCAATTTGTATATGAAAATTTTCTGAAACGAATTTGAACAACTTTGAAATACAAATGGATATTTTTAAATATAGGCCTCTGTTCTGTCTTTCACAACTTTTCAAAATTTCCGAATCAGATGAAGTCAAGTTTAGTGTTTTATTGATCACGTTTTCATTCGAAGTTGAAATCAAATAATTAAAATTTAAAAAATTATAAGGGAAAAAGAGCATTCGTTTTACTTTACCAAATTTTATTTATGTGAAACAAAACGAAAAAGAAATTCGGATGTGAAATCTAGAACATCAAAAAAATTCGGAAATTTTCATTTTCACATTTTTTATGTGAATTACTTTTTTTTTTTGGAACAGCGGCCATAATTGGAATTTTCTGGAAAGCATTTAGAAATTTTGAAGTATAAAGTGAAATTTTATATAAGTATTCAATTTGCATATGAAAATTTTCTGAAACGAATTTGAAAAACTTTGAAATACAAATGAACAATTTTGAAATGCAATTGGAATTTTCTGAAAAGCATTTAGAAAATTTTGAAGTAAAAAAGGAAATTTTTGATATGCAATTGGAAATTTTTGAAATGGAATTGAAAATTTCTGAAAAGGAAATTTTTGAAATGGAATATTCTGAAAAGCATTTAGAAAATTTTTAAATACAAATAGAAACTTTTGAAATACAATTGGAAATAAAATACAAATGGAATTTGGAAATTTTGAAATTAAAAAGGAATTTAATTAAAATCATTCAGAAAATTTTGAAATGTAAATGGAAATTTTTGAAATACAAATCTTTTTTTCGGAGAGCAAACTTTAAGACATACAACAGCTGATAAGAAGTGATACCAATAATTTAAAAGTTTAGAAGTAATATAGAGATGCCAGTAATATTAAAGTCTAGAAGCGTATGAGCAATGTGAAATACAAATAATCAATATCATTCATTAGACTGGCATTTTTTTGTTATCTTTCGATTTTCCCAAGTGTCCGGGCAAATTTTTATTGTCCTAGGTCTAAAACTATGTTGTACAAATTTGAGGACAATGGGTTTAAATTAACCCATGGCGCCCGGCGGTCAAAGTTTTGGATTTTTGAAAAATTTTAAAAATAAAATTAAAAAAAAATGTGTCTTTTGACACATCATATTTGTTAATTTCGATGCGCTGAGCACGAATATCAAAAAAAAAATTAAAATCGCTCGATCGGTTTTCGAGATATCGTCAATTCAAATTTGTAAAAAATAGCGGTTTTTTCCTACGTTCAAGAAATTTAACAAAAAAAAGTCTCAAAGCTTGAGACAATCTTTCATTTAAAACTAATTTGAGCCTAATCCGATAATTTTAAGCCGTGGCGCCCATCGATCAAAGTTTTAGCTTTTTAGAAACTTTTTACCAAAAACCCTAAACTTTGATCGAAGGGTGCCACGGGTTAAAATGATCGGATTTTGCTCAAATTAAGCTTAAATGAAAGATTGTATAAAGCTCTATAAAAGGGTTAAAATAAAGAAATTTTAAGAGTTTTTTAAAAAAATCGCAATTTTTTGACAAATTTTAAGTGGGGGACTTTGAGAGTACCTTCCCATTGCGATAAATATACCAAATGTTTCATTTATTTAACAGAAATACAAAAAAACATGTAAAAAAAAGTGTATTTTTACAGAAGTTGGTTCAGTTCTTCAAGGGGGAACTTTTTTCCCACTGGCCCGATTTTGCACACTCACGAACTTAACCTGCCTATGAACATGAGACATATTTGTGCCAAACTTCAGGAGTCTAGCTGTTTCATTTTGGACTGCATTGTGTTATCTACAGACAGACGGACGGACAGACGGACATTCACAGAATGTCTTAAAATCGATCATAGATCAATAATATATATACTTTATGGGGTCCCCGACCGATATTATACCCTCCAACTGTGGTTGGAGCGTATACAAATATTGATGAAGAAAAATATTGATGAAAAAACAAGGTAAATTATTATCCAAGTTACAAACCCAAGTAACTAAAATTTTTGGTTTTGAGAAAATAAAATCAGTAATTCTTATTTCTTTTTTGTTAATCGTTAGCTTATAAAGGCAAACTGAGATGGGGTCCTGAAACTTCTTTAAAATTAGACACCAGCCTCAAAACATTATCATATTAATATTGAAAAAAAAAATTTAGAAGCCATTTAAGTATTTCAAATTTCAAATAATTTGTTTTTATCAATTTGACAATAATAACTCAGTTTGGTAACATTAACTTTATTTAATATTCTTAACCCTTATCGGCATGGGGGGTCCTATAATGGTCCACTAGACTGGCATTTTTCTGTATAGCAAAATTTTTTCTTCTCCGATTTTCAAAGTCAGGGCAAATTTTTATTGTGTTAGGTCTAAAACTTATGTGGTACAAATTTGAGGTCAATCAAATTAAATTAACCCGTGGCTCCCGGCGGTGAAAGTTTTGGATTTTTGAAAAATTTTTAAAAATAAAATTAAAACAAAAATTATCTTTCGACACATTATATTGGTTAATTTCGATGCGCTGAGCACGAATATCAAAAAAGCACGAATATCAAAAAAAAAAATTAAAATTGCTCGATCGGTTTTCGAGATATCGCCATTTCAAATTTGTAAAAAATGGCGGTTTTTTCCTACGTTCAAGAAATTTTTTAAAAAAAGTCTCAAAATTTCATTCCGCCGACCCTTTTGTAGAGCTTGAGACAATCTTTCATTTAAAACTAATTTGAGCCAAATTCGATCATTTTAACCAGTGGCGCCCTTCGATCAAAGTTTTCGACTTTTGAAAAATTTCCACCAAAATTTTGGATTTTTGGAAATGAAAAAATAAAAAAAAAATATCTTGCGGTACATTATTTTTATTAATTTTAGCATGCTGAATTCGAATATCAAAAAATTTATAAAATCGGTTGAACGGTTTTCGAGATATCGCTATTTAAAATTTGTCAAAAAATTGCAAAATGGGGAGTTTTTTCCTACGTTTAAGAATTTTTTTTTTAAAAAACTCTAAAAATTTCTTTATTTTAACCCTTTTATAGAGCTTTATGCAATCTTTCAGTAAAGCTTAATTGGAACCAAATTCGATCATTTTAACCCGTGGCACCCTTCGATCAAAATTTAGGGTTTTCGGTAAAAAGTTTCTAAAAGGACAAAACTTTGATCGATGGGCGCCACGTCTTAAAATGATCCGATTTGGCTCAAATTAGTTTTAAATGAAATATTGTGTCAAGATCTACAAAAGAGCCGGCGGAATGAAATTTTGAGACTTTATTTAAAAAATTTCATGAACGTAAGAAAAAACCGCCATTTTTTACAAATTTGAAATGGCGATATCTCGAAAACCAATCGAGCGATTTTATTTATTTTTTTTGATATTTGTGCTCAGCGCATCGAAATTAACAAATATGATGTGTCGAAAGATAAAATTTTTTTAATTTTATTTTTAAAAGTTTTTCAAAAATCCAAAACTTTGACCACCGGGCGCCACGGGTTAATTTAATCCGATTGACCTCAAATTTGTACCACATAAGTCTTAGACCTAGGACAATAAAAATTTGCCCGGACACTTAAGAAAATCGCAAGATGACAAAAAAATGCCAGTCTAATGGTCCACACTGAAAATATCTTAATTTTAAAGCCATTCTATGGACCTTAGGTTGTTTATTCCTGTTTTTGCTAAAATATAAATCCTCTGAAATTACTCCTGTAATTTCTTGATTTAATAACACTATATTTTTCATTATTCATTACATTCATTTTGTGTTAAACTCTCCTCAAGTGACAATCATTCATATTTTATTACATTTTTTTTTGATTTAGGTGCTGTGCAGTAAACTACACTCGTGTCTGCATGATATCAATTTAGACTCCTTTTCTTCTAGGTTTACAAATTTAATAAACTCATTTTTCTTGTATTTGCCATTTCTAAAACTACTGTGTAAATAATATTTGACAATATTTGTTGATAGCTTTTGTATATATTTTTTCCCTGCTTGACTTCTTCTGCTTCTTTCACTTTAACATTCTATTGTCTATAAATTATAAACGTTACTAGAAGACTTATTGTGTGATGGTGGCGTCAGTGGAAAGTGGGGGGGGGGGGGGTAATTGTTCAGACATTTAGACGCATACTTTTGTTACAAGTAAATGTTCAATTCAACACTTTTGGCTTTTGGGCATTAATATTTATGTATATCAATGTATAGTGCAACATGAAACTGACCAGGGTTTTGTAGACTTGAAGTATTTGTTTAGGGCATATCGTAGCTTTGTTTGTTAGTTTACTTGTTATTGACAAGTACTCATAGTTTATTATTTACTCCTGCATTTTGTTTATAATGATATTTAATAGTTTAGTTAGCGTGATGGCCTGTCAATGTATTGGCAAAAAAAAAAGTTTTTCTTATTAATATTTAATTTATTAAACATGTGCTTAAAGACTAGAAACAAGTTGGTTTAAATTTTATTGCTTTTAAGAATATGCGAAATTCTATATGGAAAATTTCTAAGAATTTTTTAACTTGAGAAAAAAGTCACGGAATCTGACAATTTTTCAATACAAAAATTGTCAAAGAGTTAAATCAATCTTAACAAAAAATTCTTTATAATTTGAGAAATTGAATTTCCTTTACAAAAAGTCAACCGTATTGAGACATATTTCGTTTAGAAAAGAGTCAGATTTGCAGACATTTTTCTCATAGAAAACGTGTCAGATTCTGAGACAATTTTTCTTATAGAAAAAGTCTCAGATTCTGAGACAATTTTTCTTATAGAAAAAGTCTCAGATTCTGAGACAATTTTTCTTATAGAAAAAGTCTCAGATTCTGAGACAATTTTTCTTATAGAAAAAGTCTCAGATTCTGAGACAATTTTTCTTATAGAAAAAGTCTCAGATTCTGAGACAATTTTTCTTATAGAAAAAGTCTCAGATTCTGAGACAATTTTTCTTATAGAAAAAGTCTCAGATTCTGAGACAATTTTTCTTATAGAAAAAGTCTCAGATTCTGAGACAATTTTTCTTATAGAAAAAGTCTCAGATTCTGAGACAATTTTTCTTATAGAAAAAGTCTCAGATTCTGAGACAATTTTTCTTATAGAAAAAGTCTCAGATTCTGAAACAATTTTTCTTATAGAAAAAGTCTCAGATTCTGAGACAATTTTTCTTATAGAAAAAGTCTCAGATTCTGAGACAATTTTTCTTATAGAAAAAGTCTCAGATTCTGAGACAATTTTTCTTATAGAAAAAGTCTCAGATTCTGAGACAATTTTTCTTATAGAAAAAGTCTCAGATTCTGAGACAATTTTTCTTATAGAAAAAGTCTCAGATTCTGAGACAATTTTTCTTATAGAAAAAGTCTCAGATTCTGAGACAATTTTTCTTGTAGACAAAGTCTCAGATTCTGAGACAATTTTTCTTATAGAAAAAGTCTCAAATTCTGAGACAATTTTTCTTATATAAAAAGTCTCAGATTCTGAGACAATTTTTCTTATAGAAAAAGTTTTTCAGACGCTGGGATGTTTTGGTCTACCACTGCTATATCCTTTCACATACAATTTTCAGACATTCGGTATGGCATTAAAATTATTTTAATAAAGTTTATAATGCTGCTTGAAAACAAAAAAACTGTTTAATTAAATTAAGTGAACAAATTATTGTCAGCTAATAAATTTTGAGTCATAAATCTATTGAATGCCATCAATATTAGCAATTTAAACTTTTAATTTTTTAGAGGTCATTTCTTTTTCAACAATCACAATCACATACACATAAATATAATAAATACATATTTTCCAAACCATTAATCAGTATTAGTTGGTTTATTTTTGAACTCCCTCCTTTGAACAAACTTCTTCTTTCTAAAAACGATTTTTATTGTAAAAACTACATAAATTTTTGCACTAAAAATTAAAATTCGTCCAAAAGAAAACTTTATTATTATATTTTTAGTGGATTTAATTTTTATTTTCGTCAACACCATTTCCAGATAAAAATTAAAATAAGTGTTTTAAGAAATATTTTGCAAAAAAATAAATTTCAAATTCAAATAATATCAAAATTTTCGTCCTTACCATTTTTAGACATTAGTGTGATGGTGGTGTTAAGACAGATTTTGGTCTAAAGATATTTAAAAAAAAAAAAATTAAATTCAAAAAAATTTTAATTTAAAAATTCAAATAATTTAACAATTTCCATCTTCACCATTCTTAGATATTAAATTTTGTTATTGTGATAAATGGGGTTTTAAATTTAATTTTTTACAAGAGAATTTTTTTTTTTTAAATCATGTGAATTGAACTTCAAATAATTTAAAATAGAGTTATTTTAGCTCTAAAAAAGTGTCATCTTTAAATGTTTACGTAACCTAATTTTCTGTTTCAGTTTATTGTTTTCAGGTTTCGCTATATTTATAATTCAATTATTTAAAAAAAAAATATTTCTAAACTAGCTGTTTTGCACCCGGCGTTGCCCGGGTTGAAAAAAATATTTTGTAATGAATGAGTTTTTTATTAGTCAGTTTATCTACTTCTTCGTAGCTTTTCACTGGTAAATATAAACCTATTCATGAGATTTAGTAAATTTTTTTTCGATTTTGCTTAGCGTCGGGAACATGGTTATACGTGTTCCTCCGTCATGGGAACAAACCTAATATTAATGTATTTCTTAAATGGCTTTTAAAAGGAACCTATAGTTCCCTCCTCGGTTAGCACTTTATGTAGTGAAAACATCAATAAAGACATAACTTTTACTGTAGTTCAAGTGGGTGTGGCATTTAACGCATTTATTTCAATTTTGGTCTCATGTGACCTATAGTTCCCCTATTGGTTAGCACGTGAAGAAATTTGCAATTAAATTTGCTCAACTCTCACTAAAGTACAAAGGGGCGTGTCATTATATGTCTTTTTATAAATCGCAGTTTAATATTGTCTATAGCACTATTTATGTTGAAGATTTCATTGAAATCGGCTCAACCGTTTTCAGGTTAAAATATCGCAAATAGTTCGCGCTCAGTTAATTCTAACAGTAGTATTTAAAGGAGTCGGTTAGGCTGTTTTTGCATGATAGCAAATAAGCCAGACATAGCGTTATGTATATTACAAATTGACGTGCCATTTTACTTCCATTTGTCTAATCGCGGGCTAATATGGCATATCGTTCAACGGGAAATAGGAAAATATTTTTTTTTTTAATTTAATACAAAGGGGTGCGGCATTTTAGACCCCTTTTCCCGATCGCCATGGCAAATACCATCTGTGGTGAAAATTAGATTAAAATTGGTTTCACCGTTAACGCGTGAGTACGGATCAGACAGAAATAAATTTCAATGTATTACAAAGACACATAGCAATTCACACCTTTGTCTGGTCGTGTCTATAGTTTCCGCCTCAATAAGTACTAACTAACTGTGGTGAAAATTATAATAACATCAGGTTCACCGTTTAAGCGTGATTACGGAAAGGCAGAATGAACTTTCAGTACATTGCAAAAGGATTGGCAGTTGATACCAAACTAAAGTTCCCGCCTCTGTTAGTACTATCTATGCAAAAAATTTTGTTAAAACCGGTTTAGTCGTTTAAGCGTTATTAAGGAACATGCAGAAACACTTTCAGTATAGTACAAAGGCGAGTGTCAATTTACGCCCCTTTTGTCCAAACGCGCTCTATTTTAATCTATAGTTCCCGCCTCGATGGTAAATATTTCATTTAATTTTAGATAGAAATAGCGTTCAATAAAATAAAGAGGAGCGCGCTATTTTATTTTTTATTAAAATCGGTATAGTCGTTTAAGCATGATTACGGAACATGCAGAAAAAACTTTCAGTATAGTACAAAGTGGCGTGGCATTTTCCGCCCCTTTGTCCATACGCGCTCTATTATAATCTATAGTTTCTTTGATAAAAATATCATTAAAATCGGTTCAGCCGTTTATATGTGATAACGGAACAGGAAGAAATAAATTTTAATGTAATACAAAGGGGCATGGTATTTTACGACCCTTTTTTCTATCGCCCTCTATTGTGGCTCATAGTTTTCGCTTCGGTTAATACTATATGTGGTGAACAATACATGAAAATCAGTTCAGCCGTTGAAGCGTTATTTAGAAATATCTTTTAGTGCAATAAAAAGGGGCGTGGCATTTAACGCCCCTTTTTTTGATCGCCCTCTATTGTTGATCATAGTTTCCGGCTCGGTTAGTACTATCTGTGGTAAAAATGTCAGTGAAATCGCTTAAATCACTTTTCAATGATTGCAGGACAGGCAGATATAGTTTCAATACAAAACAAAGGGGCGTGGCATTTTACGCCTATTTTTCCGATCGCCGATTTTTTTGGCCTATAGTTCTCGGCTCGGTTAGTACTATCCGTGGTGATAATTTCATGAAAATCGGTTCAGCCGTTTTTCCGTTATTGCCGGACAGGCAGATGTAGCTTTAGCATGGTACATAGGGGCGTGGCATTTTACGCCCCTTTGTCCGATTGCGGTCGCTAATGGCCTACATTTCCCGCCTCGGTTAGTACTATCTGTGGTGAAAATTTCATGAAAACCGGTTCAGCCGTTTTTCTGTTATTGCCAGACATGCAGATATAGCCTTAGCATGGTACAAAGGGGCGTGGCATTTTACGCCCCTTTGTCCGATCGCGGTCGCTTATTTTCTATAATTCCTGCCTCGGTTAGTACTATCCGTGGTGAAAATTTCATGAAAATCGGTTCAGCCGTTTTTCCATTATTGCCAGACAGGCAGATATAGCTTTAGCATGGTACATAGGGGCGTGGCATTTTACGCCCCTTTGTCCGATTGCGGTCGCTTATGGCCTATATTTCCCGCCTCGGTTAGTACTATCTGTGGTGAAAATTTCATGAAAATCGGTCTGACGTTTTTCTGTTATTGCCGTACAGGCAGATATAGCTTTAGCATGGTACAAAGGGGCGTGGCATTTTACGCCCCTTTGTCCGATCACGGTCGCTTATGCCCTATAGTTCCCGCCTCGGTTAGTACTATCTTTGGTGAAAATTTCATGAAAATCGGTTAAGCCGTTCTTTACTTATTGCGGAACAGACAGACAGATAGACAGACAGAAAGACAGACAGACAGACAAACCAACAATCAGATTTATAATATTAATAGGGATTAGTCCCTTGTTAGTTGTATTAAAAATTGTTTGTTTAAGAAACCTCTCTAGATCAATGATTTCCATTTTCATTTTGCATTAAAAAATGCTTTTCCATTAAAACCATGCTTTTGCTTTAAAAAAATGTGTTTTGCATTTTTTTTTTAAATTTTAGAAATGGTATTAAATTTTCTAGCCAATCAATCTTTGTGCACGTTACTTTTGTATAACAAGAAAAGAAGAATAGAATTTATTACATTTTCCATAAGTTTTTATTGTTTGTTATAATATTAAGAAAATTTTTAGTTTGGTTATTTTTTTTTTTTGATTGTTTGTTAGAGGTGGAGAAGGGGGTGAGTTTAAATAAAAGAAACGTTTCCATTTTAGTTTATTATTTTTTTTTTTTCAAAATTGTTATTGAAGAACTTTTGATTTATTTTGATGTCTGCAAAGTTGAAAAATAGTTTTAATTTTAGTTGTAATATATTTTTTTTTATTGCTTTAACGAGTAGCTTTTCAATTGGATTTTTATGTTAAAAAAATAACTACTAATTGGGGTGAAAATAGTTTAAAACCCCACTTAAAGTGTAGATATTTTAAATTGATTTTAATAGGATTTCTTTAACATAAAAAAAGGACAAAAAAATAAATTTTGTTAGTTTATCACGTAACAGACATACAAATTTGATGTAGATTATAAAAAAAATGTACATTTCGTATTGGTTCTTAACAAATACGCTAAAAATCTAATAAACTTTTAATTTATTTATGTGACAAAATATTGATATGTTATATTACGCTGTTTCGAAACTTTTGAACTCGCAGACAACAGATGTAATTACAACATGATCACGGCTACTATTTCATGAAGTCTACAACCACATATGTATTATCGCCACAACTAAGTTATTTTAGAGTAAAAAAAAGACGGATGGTTTTATATCACAGGAATGTCAAAGAACCCATTGTAGGGGCTGCCCTACATACTTCCTACTTTGTAAAAGTAGAAAATAATTTAAGTAGTTTTTGTTTAAATGTACATATTTATTGCTTTTCAAACATTTTATAATTTTTCAATTTAATTTAATTTCTGGAGTCAATAAATAAACATCAAACTTTTGATAAAAATATAATTTCTTTTTATTGTGGGATCCTTTTGGATCCCCACAACTGGCGATCCTAGCCATATATCTGGATTAAATAATTGCAAATAAAATGGACCAAACGTCGAATATTTGTCAACTTTAATTTTTACACAAAAAAGGACCAGATGAAGAATAAATGGCTAGCTTACATATGAAGTATGAACATTACATTTGCTTTAATGCAGAATGCCGTCAACAACGTAAAATCTCGTTTCAAGTTTCCTGATCAACAATCAAGCATCACTGATTTTATACAATTATTTCCCTGCCAAGACAATTTCAATAATAATTTTTCCGTCCAAGTTACTTATAACCCAAACCAGGGATTATTCAGGTTTTTGGACCAATTTTATAAGAGGCTACAATCAATTGAACATTCAAATAGTACCGGTAGAAAATGATCTCGTTCTCTAATCGATTTTCTTCAAATGACCTATGCGATATCTTCAATGCTATGCATTCAGGTATTTGAAACAAAAAATGCAGTATTAATTCTCATCAAAGCAGTAAAATTTACCTTTCGCGAAAATCAAATATACATGGATTACTCAAAAGGACTCGTTTCAAATTTATTAACAATTACCATACATTAATTCAACAAGATGCCTATGGAGATCCTTTTGGATCCCCACAATAAAAAGAAATTATATTTTTATCAAAAGTTTGATGTTTTTTATTGACTCCAGTAGTGCGATTCAGTAACTTTTTTAACGAAATTATCGATATCGTTAACTACCGAGAATTGTCGGTTGTTTTAACGAATATGTGATTCTATAAATTTTTCAATTACCGACAAGAATTAACGACAAAAATAGTTAATTTGAAATTTGTTTATTTTGAATTTGTATTGAGAACCGAAAAATTTCGTTAATTTTACTTCAACAATTTTTTTGTTGATAAGTTAACGATTTTCAATAACGACAAAATTCAGTAGAAAAATGTTATAGAATCACTTTTAAAGACAATTGTCGATAATTAACGATTTTTGACAATATAACTACCGATTTTTGTCGTTAAAAAGTTAGTGAATTGCGCTACAGAAATTAAATTAAATTGAAAAATTATAAAATGTTTGAAAAGCAATAAATACATTTAAACAAAAACTACTTAAATTATTTTCTACTTTTACAAAGTAGGAAGTATGTAGGGCAGCCCCTACAGTGTAGACCACCCAAATTTGCAAAAGTATTTTTTTGTTCGCTCCACCGGCAGTTTCTGATAGATTGGCCATAAAAAATAATATCTGTGCAAGAACTGGATCTCTCGGTTGCATACAGGCCAGTCGATTTGAACTTTTGACCCCAAAAGTGACCTAAAAGCACTACAAAGCTTTTAAGAGCCATAACTCTTAAAATATACGTTTTTCCAAAAAATACTATATAAGTTTTATTTTGCAGAATAAGAAAGCAAACATTTCCTTCATACAAATTTTTGGCCTAAGTCTAAGACATCGTGGTGTTTTTGGCGGTTAAAATAAAAATTTATGTGAAGACTTCATTTAAAACGACCCTCGTTAAAATTTGGACGGAGACTCAAATAGTCGGTATCCATTATTTTGTAGAGTAAGATATGTAGTTTTCATAAACCAATTACATTTCGAATTTATATGGGTAATTTCATTACAGAAGAGCCCAAAGCTGACTTTGAAGTTTTGATTATCCAAATGCAGTATACAAATTTGTAAAATTACTTTATTTTAAACGACCCTCGTTAAAATTTTAATGGATTACAATCGGTTTCCATGATTTTGAAGAGTTAAAAATGCAGATTTCAAACAAGTGTTGAAAAGTACAGGCATTTTTAGCATTAATTGAAAACATGTTAGCAAAATACAATATGAAAAATACTTGGCATCTTATTACTTTTGAACTTGAAGAATAAAAAAATGTTATTATTATTTCAATGAATTTCATGATTCGGATTGTATTCAAGTGGTCTGCCACACGTTAGATGCCTGGGGAAGTTTTAGTAACTTGGCTGATTTTCAACCGATTTTAGTTTTTAGTACCTTATTAGAGAGGCATTTTACTCCAAATCAAAATACTTTAACCACCTGAATTCAAATTTAACTTAAAATACAAAAAAAAATGAGAAAACAGAAAAAAATCATATTTTTCCTTGTAATCCGTTTTTTAAAATTCAAGGCCGATGCGGGACGCATTACCCATGTCCAAAAAACCTAAATTTTTATGAGACATATTTTTACCAACAAATGAATGTATCTAGGGTAAGTTATGGTTAATGTCGCCATATAAAATACACCAGTCTAAAAAAAAAACTGCAATTTTCAAAATTTGTAAAAAAAATAGAACTAATTGTGCTCACATCTCGAATTATGGATTAAAAATTGTGTAATTTAGAGTAGAATTTTTAGACTTAAAAAAAAAATCGAAGGTTTCGGACTTTTTCAAAAATTCGATTTTAATTTTATACGTTAAAAAATAAGTGATAATTAATTCGAATAATTTTTAAATATTTTTTTTCTAAAACTACATTTAAATACCAACAAAACGTCGTCCAACTTATTGTAAGATATCTATATTTTTTACTGGTCAAAATTAATGGAAAATTTCAATTTTTTTATTTTTTTTTGAAAAAAAAGCCATTTTAAAAAATTGATTACACAACACCAACTTGGTATAAAAGTCTGAAAATTTGAGCGAAAGTTGCATTTAATACGTACTAAAATATATCCAAAAAAATTAATCGAAGGGGGTCGGGTCTAAAAGTGAGTGATTTGGCCTGGAATTCCCCAAATATTTTCCAAAAAGTACACATCTAACTCTTCAAAATCATGGAAACCGATTGTATCCACTAAAATTTTAACGAGGGTCGTTTAAAATAAAGTAATTTCACAAATTTGTATACAGCATTTGAAAATTCTGAACTTCAAAGTCAGCTTTGGCCTCTTCTGTAATGAAATTACCCATATAAATTCCAAATGTAATTGGTTTATGAAAACTACATATCTTACTCTACAAAATAATGGATACCGACTATTTGAGTCTACGTCCAAATTTTAACGAGGGTCGTTTTAAATGAAGTCTTCACATAAATTTTTATTTTAACCGCCAAAAACACCACGATGTCTTAGACTTAGGCCAAAAATTTGTATGAAGGAAATGTGTGCTTTCTTATTCTGCAAAATAAAACTTATATAGTATTTTTTGGAAAAACGTATATTTTAAGAGTTATGGCTCTTAAAAGCTTTGTAGTGCTTTTAGGTCACTTTTGGGGTCAAAAGTTTAAATCGACTGGCCTGTATGAAACCGAGAGATCCAGTTCTTGCACAGATATTATTTTTTATGGCCAATCTATCAGAAACTGCCGGTGGAGCGAACAAAAAAATACTTTTGCAAATCCCATACATTTTTTGGGTGGTCTACCCTACACCCATCATAGATCAATACATTTTTTTATTGAAAATATTCAGATATTGAAAATTTGTTTTATAATCTGAAAACAATCTATGCAACATTTTTCGAAATAATCTATATCTTTTGTAAAATATACAAAAGTAAATTTAGTAAAAATTTTTGAAAACTTACGGAATTAAAAAAAAACCTTTGTAACATTCGTAAATAAATTAAAATTTTGGGTCATGATTACATAATGCCCAGTGAAAAATGTTCATACGTGGTCCAGATATGGACACTAGGGTTATAACTATTTTTGGACAAAAAAAGTCCATCCCACCACGCTATGGGCAATGCTGTACAGATAACAAAAATCAATTTTTTCGGTCATTTCGGTGAAAAAAGTTCACGCACCGAATGCAATTTCTAAAACTCACCCAAGAATGATTTTTTTTTTTTTGTTTTAAAAATTTTATGTTATGACGTCATATCTTAATTATTTGAAAATTATCACAAACTTATGATCACATATCAAAAGGAACCAACATTTAACTTATTATATCCGCGAAAAAGCACCAAAATCCGCGATTATAATCTTTACCCAGTAAAAACTTGGTAATAAGTCCCCATTACCGCCTGCATTCTATGTAATGAGGACTCGTTACCTGCTCGATTACTTCTTGTTAACAAATAATGAGTTACCGATAACCTCATACATTGTATATTAATATAAATTATCAAAAATGTCATATAACCCATATATCAAAATGTTGAATTTAAAAAATGTCATATCACCCTATGTCCGTACGCCACCCCGAAATATCGATGAAAATTTATTCTTTTAACCAATGCAGTCAGTAAACTATCAAACTTTCGACACACCAGTGCTTAGCTTTTATGCGTCATACTTAACCTGACCAACTATCCCGCTTTTGGCGGGATTATCCCGCTTTTTGATGTCTCATCCCGCCTTGAATTTCTATCCCGCTTTTTAAACAAAAGTCCCGCTTCATCCCGCTTTTTGACTTTTGGGATAGCAAAGTACAATTTAAAATTGTTTAAAAAATATTTGGAGTATGATTGTTCTGAAGTAATTTTAAGCGATTTATTTCGATTTTTGAGCATATAAATATGGTAACATTTAGAATTTCTTACCGCGCTTAAAAAAATACTCCAAAAATTCTGTTGAAACTCGACAAAGTTTTCAACAACTTTTTAAACGTTTATTTTCGAAAGAAATATAAATTGATTTTGATTTTATTTCAAATTATTTTTTTAATTTGAAAATTAAAAAAAAAATATAGTTCAGAAACAAATTTTTAAGTTTATTTTTATTTCAATTAATTTTTATTATTTTTTTAAATCTATTTTTTTCGAGACGTGTTCAATAGGGTGGTCCTTATTTTGAAAATTTTTAAATGACCTGAAAATCAGTCAAAGTTTCGAGTTTTAGGCAAAAATTCTCTAAATTTAAGAAAAAATAGTTTGATTAAACATTTTATGAATATGCTCAAAACAAAAAAATAAAACAATTTTTGTTTAACGTTGCACATTGGGTTCAAATGATGCCAAAGTGGCGATTAATTGAAATTTATAAATGAAGTTTTTGTTATAAAATTTGGTATGAGGTAAAAGTAGATAAAATTCTGCAACACTAGTTATCAAAATCAATCAACTAAGTTGTTTACTTTTTTTTCGGTGAGCTGTCAAAGTTAACAAATTATTGCAGTTTTTGAAAAAAGTAAAAAAATTGAAATTTTTTACAATTTAAGCGATTATTAGTGGTATTAAGTCTTTTAAAAGAAAATCTTTTATAATGGAACCTTAAACACTAGCGATTAAGCTAAATTTTAAAATTTTTTTTGTTTATAAAAATTGTGTCTCAATGTTTTTAATAATTTTTTTAAAAAGGGTCCAAATTTGGGATATTTTCCATATTTAATGGGCCACACATATTAAGTTAGTAATAGTTGGATTTAGTTTTGTGGATTTCAAAAAAGTATAGGATATCAGCTTTTATTTAAAAGAAAAAAAAGTACGGACAATGCCCGGCCCTTTTTTTTTATTCCCGTTTTTGTGTAAAAAGTCTGGGTATCGTTTATTAAACAAGGCCATTATATGTGTGTTTATACCCTTCAACTACGGTATGGGCTTACACTCACTTTGTCATTCCGTAAGTAACGCATCGAAATATGGGTTTAGGACCCCATAAAGTGTATATTATTGATCACTGATCGGTTCTAAGACATTCTGTGACTAACAGTGTGTCCGTCCGTCCGTCTGTTGTTGAGAACACCATAAAGTACATAAAACAAGAGCTAGAATCCTGAAGTTTGTCACAAATATGTATAATGGTCATAGGCTGGTTAAGTTCTTGAACGAGCAAAATCGGACCAGGGGGGAAAAAGTTCCCCCTTGAAGAACTAAAACTACCCCAGAAAAATATTTTTTTTCCAAGTTTTATTTGTATATATGTTCAATAAATGAAACATTTTAATGCCATATGAAGTTCATCGACCTGAATTTGAACCAAGGGGGATCAGGAAAGCGAATTTTTTCGGTCCGCCCCTTTGTGGGGGCGTGTATAGAAAAAATAATTTAAATAATGATAAATTTTTATTAATTAGGTGCAAAAAATGACATCAATTTTTTTGGCAAGGTATATCGCGAGAGGAAGGTGTCCCCCATAGTCTCCCGATAAACCCCCCACCCCCCTACGCCAAAAAAACGTCCCTCCATTTGTTTTTTGTAGCTTTATTACATGTTTAAGGATTTCGTATTTTTTTCCAAAAACAAAGAAACGACTAAAAGATTAAAAAAAAAAAACATTTTGTTAAATTTTTTTTCTCAAATGCTGTGTTTTTATGTATTTTTGATAATTCGTTAATAAAAAACTACAATATTCCCATAAATCACTTTTTTCAGATAAATTTGTACATTTATGAGATTTTGTGAAAAACAAAAATTGGATTATAAATAAAATTTAAAATAATATAAATACATATTGTGCGCTCTTTCTTTGATTACTTTGATAGCACATTATGTACACTTTAATTTCCATTTTTTTTTTATTAATTTATCGCTTTTCATTCCAAAGTTACAGCAAAAATTGTGAACTATAACCCTTTTTTCCGAAAAACAAAAAAACGCCTAACAGGTTAAAAAAATTTTTTTTTCCAAATTTTTTTTTTTTCCAAAATTTGTATTTTTACGTGTTTTTATTAGTTCATCAATAAAAAAATATAATATTCTAAAACTACTGCTTATCTGAATTAATCGCCATTTTGGGTACCATCGAACCCAATGTGCGTTGCCCAAACGTACTCAGATAAGAACTATATAATTTTCGAAATATCAGTAACCCATATTAATTTGGTACAAAAAAAAATATTTTTGGATTTGAAACATTTATCAAATCTGAAAAATATTTTTTTTCAAATTTTCTCAAACAAAATTACCCGGTATTTCAGCTCGTTTAACAAATCGGGTTTAAGGTGCAGCAAAAATTCAAAATTAAAAAAATAAAATAAAATTCTATCCTGTTTGAAAACTTTGACTCGGAATATATTGTTTTTGAGTACATGATTTTTTATATAATTTTTTTTGAGTGTACAATTTTTTGAAGTTACAAAAATATTTTGAAAACTTTTTTTGTGGTCTTTAGAAGCGTGTTCAAAGTTTTAAGGCCTGGGCACTTGAGCGCTACTGTAGCGGTGCTGTAGCGTGACGGGCTGTTGTATCGTTTTAGCAATTACTGATTCCGTTTCAACGTGTCATATTAATTTACAAATTTTATTTTAAAAAGTAGTTATTTGTGATTTTTTTTAATTTATATTTACAGAAAAACATTTTTTTTCGTTTATTTATATTTATTTTACAATTCTGCCACACAAATGAAAAAATTTCAACACAAATTAAAAAACAAAATCAGCTGACACGTAAAACGTACGGAAAATCAAAATGTTTTAGGTTCGGCCGCTACAGCACCGTCACGTATTCGTTTAAGTACCTATTTCTATTTATTTTGATACAAGCTAACGTATCAGCTGACACGTCTCCGAACCGTATTCGCTCAAGTAATTATGCCTTTATTTAACACGTGAATTGGAGGCGAAACCAATCCAAAAATTCACGGTTTTCCACATAACTTCTGAACCACTGGACCGATTTCACTGAACTTCAATATCAACCTGATCGTAAAAATTACAAACTACTTTCTTTCGAAAGTAAGTGTATTTTCAACAAACATGCAGACAGCCAGAGAGACGGACAGACATCACTATGTCAAATTTAAATCGATTGATAATCATGAATTTTTATACACTCAAAAAATTAAGTTAGTAAAATCAACTGAAAATGACAGTTAAAATAACTACTTTGTAAGTTGTTTTGGGGTCAACTTATTTACTAACAATGTTAGTTATTTTAACTGACAAAAAACAACTGACTTATGTAGTAAAAACTACTTACATTTGTAGTCAAAACAACTAAAATGTAGTAAAAATATAATAATCAATATGTAATTTTTTTTTTTCAAAAAATTTTTCACAAAAAAAATTGAAGACCAAATTTTTTCCAAGTTTTTTTTTAAAAAAAAGTTGTGAAATATAAAAAAAAAAACGAAAATTTATTTTTATTTTTTGGAAAAAAACTTAAAAAATTTTTCAGAGATAAAAAAATAAAATTAACTACTTTAAATAACTGTTACTACATCACAGAACTTTTTTGTTAGTTGTTCAATAAAACGACCTAAAATAACTAACAGAAATAGTTGTTTGATATTTTTCATACAAAAACAACTGACTTTGTAGTTGAAAACAACTAACTACTGTAAAATATACAAACAACTAACATGTAGTAACTTACATAATTTTCTGAGTGTAGTTTTTCGAAATGTTACAAACTTACTATCACTAATTGTAAGTGAAGGATATAAAAAGTCCCGCTTTTTAGACCAAAATCCCGCTTTTTCAACCTTTCCATCCCGCTTTTCAGACAAAAACAGTTGGTCAGGTTAGTCATACTGCCAAAGAAAGCAGAATGTTTTTCCTTAGTTTATTGTTCATTTTAATTCAATAGTATCATTTTCATTCATTTGCTACAACCTGTTGTTAAAATATAAAATAAAAGTATTAAAAATCCTCATACCACTTGATTTTGTTTTCGTTTCCTTTTTAAGAAAATTATTAAAATCAACAAATATTTTGCTTTAAAAAAATGGAAACTGCGGAAATAACTACACCCCAATAAACCGCACGTTATGCACGAGTTAATTTAAGTACAACGTACTATACACACATACAAAAATATGCGGTCTACAATGATAGAATTAAAAATCACAAAAAAAAAAATGGAATTCTCCAACTCTATATTTTTTTCAGTTTGCACATGAAGCATTACAAATCTCAGGAGATGTCTGAGCCAGGCAAAAAAGCAAAAAATTATGCGAAAACCTAAGAAAGTATGACTGAAAATTAGCAGTAGACGAAATAAAATCTTGTGCAGACAAGCGTTACGTTTAAAATGTACCTTATATATTTGTACAGTGACTTACAGCTTATTTCGTGCAGTAGAAATCATGCATTAAACAATTTGTTTTGTCTCAAATATTTTTTTTGGCAGTGGATTACAAATAAGGTGCATTAAAACCCGCCATTTTCGCAAAATAAAGCTTTTTGCTCATAAGGTGTATACGTGTTTAGTTTTGTATGCTTAATCTTAATAATAATGGGGATTATTAACGAATCCATTTTAGTCATAATCTTTATAGAAAACGGTCAATATCCCCATTGGTATTATGACCGTTTTAAAAGTGCTCAAGTCCCCATAACAAATATGGGGGTTATGACCCCGATATGTTCGTTCACAATCCCTTTTTTCGTTATAGGAGTATGGGGACTAAGTCCGGGTACCGAGGGACACTTTTTCCCTAGCGATAAATGTTGCGAAATAGATTTTATATAATTTTTGTGCAAAAGTACCAGCAATACAATTTTATTATTATTAAAACAACTTTTTGATATTCACGCACACAAAATTGGGTGAGCCGAAAAAAGTCAGATTTTTTCCCTGGTCCAAGTGTAGGACAAAAAAATTTTTCCGTCATTAAAATGGTTCGTTTGTTTAACAATAATGCAAAAAAAAACCGTAATTTTTTTATGTTGGTTAGGCTTTCTACCGGGGACCTTTCCCCCTGGTCCAATTTGGCCATTTCCGAACATAGCCAGCCTATGACCATAAAATATACTCCTGCCAAACTTTAGAAGGCTAGCCCTTTTCGTTTGGACTGCATAGTGCTTTAATAAGCATATCGTGAACCTATATTCAAAATATGCCAACTCAAATTTGACCGAAATGAGTTTCCGATGGAAAATAGCTCCCCTATGCAATACCCATCTGTGGTAAAAATTTCAGAGCAAAAAAATAATTTTTTGTCGTTTTACATCCATTTTTGTTATTCTACTAACTCAAAGTACATATTTTTTTGGTGAAAATAAATGCCAACTCCCATTGTAAATTTCCAAAAATTTTTCAAAAATTTTTTTAAAAAAAATTAGACCACATATCGTATTGCATTTGCCTTTCTGAACACGAATCTGGTAAAGATTTTGATATCTAATGCCTAGTTTTCGAGATATTGCCATTTTGAAAATATCGGTAAATAGTGTTTGCAAAAAAAAAAATTGCTTATATATATGTAACTTTCAAACTATTTATCAGATTGAAACATTATGAGTGGGGCAAATAAAGTCAATGATATAAGCTTTCAAAATAGCTAGTTTGGAGTGATCCTTCTACAATAAAGCGTGAGTTACAGAGTGCCAAAGTTGACCACCCTGAGATTAAAAGGCTTTCGGAGCTAGTAACTTTTAAAAATATGCAAAGATTTTTAATTTTTTTAGTTTTTGCAATTACCGCACTAAGGAAAACAAAATCAAAAAAAAAAAAAATTATAAAAATTTTTCAAAAAAAAAATTATTTTTAGTTTCCGACAAAATATGCCAACTCTAAAAAAATATTTGTTTTTTGATATAGTAATAAATGCCATCTCAAAAAAATACGCAAACCAGTGCAAAATATGAAATTTTTGGCATAGGTAAAAATTATTTAGAATATTTAAACCATCTTATGGAAGGTACATTGTTTATTTTTACAATAATATGCAAATTAACTAGTTTTTTAGCTCTCCTGAAAAGTAAGCTTTTTCGAGTTGGCATTTATTGAATATAGTTCGACGATATGATGAAATTTGGTCAATTTGTTCCGGAGATATTTTAGTTTAAGCAAAACCACTTTTTTAAAAAGAAGAAAATTTGAAAGTCTGAAATATCTCGAAAACTGTTTTTCTTAAAAAAATTTGCAGTAGATTTTCGGATTCAGCGTAAAATTTTACATAAAAAATAAATGCAAAATGTTGTGGTATGTTGGTCTTAACATGGACCGATTTTTCCCCAATTTTAATAGGCTTCGTCCTTGGATCAAAAGAAGCTTTAGTTTAAAATTTCAAGTCAATTTATTGGAAATTGCGACCTGTATCGTTCTTAAACCGTTAAATGGACAGACGGACGGACATCACTAAATCGACTTAAAAAGTAATTCTGAATCGATCGGTATACTTGGAGGAGTAGGGTATAAAACTTGAATTTCAACCATTTTTATAGAATTTATGAGTGAAAGAAGATTTTATTTTAAATTTGATATCTTTTGGACGGGTTATTAAAAAATTTTTAAAGGGTGCTTAAAAATTGGGAAAATCTAAAAAAAAATTTTAGTTTTAGACTGATTTTTCGATGCGTTACACACGTAATGGTTGACATGTCTCGGCGTTTTTGTGTGTCATTTTCTCCTACTTACAGCATTATTAAAAAAGCTTTACTATTTTTGGAAAATGTTTCAAGTTCTCAAATTTCTTCTGAAATTTGTTTAAGTTTCTTGGAGTGCTTACAAAATTCGGTACAGAACTCTCAATTGTTTTTTTTTTTTAATTTGGATACAATCTAGCCTAAATCAAAGCTTGATAAAATGCCAACACAACATTTTCGAAGTAATGCGCTTAGGTTAAGTATTTTAAATTTCGTGTTTAACGTCGTTCTATACTACACTCAAAATAATTCTACAGTAAAAGGTTTAGTAAGTGATTTTGTACAAAAATCTACTAATTATTTACTATTTTTAGTATCTTCAAAGTACTAAAATAAGTCATTTTTACTGGTTTTCAATAAATTTAGTAAAAAATTTTAGTATTGGTTACCAATTTCTGCACTAGGTCCTTTTGAACAAAAATGTTGTTAATTTTTTAGTATTAAATACCCATGTTTTTTTTTTTTGGGATGTACCTACAGCATGAAATTTGCCATTCGCTACTGTACATTTTTGAGAATTAAAATGAAGAAATAATAGAGATTTTGTTACTGTGCTTCAAATGTTTCGTATTTTTTATTTTATTTTTTAAATTGCAAGGTTTACCACATTGCGTAATTTCGCATGCACAGGAAATCAGCTTGTCTTGCAGAATGTAAAGAAAAAAGGAAGAAGCAGTCACGCCAAACATACACCATATTTAACTGGCACGTGTTTTCTTTTGTAGTAGAGAAACCATAATTTAGTTGTCACTTATACGTTTGTAGGGGTGAATTACATTTCATCTACATTGTGTACAGGACTAAAAATAAATTTCTATTAGAAGACGTAAAAGAAGAATAAATGTTGAGTTAAGGAAAGTGCATTAAATATTTAACATCACAAAATTTTTTAGACAGAAGGAAATGATAGACAAGTGCTTGAGCTAGCTAGCTAGATAGCTATACGAGTACGTATATTTATTTATACATGAACAGACGACATATGGACGGACTAAATTCTCAAAAGGTAAATTAAATTAGTTAAAATACGATTACGTGCTATGACACCTGTCTAGGTATAAGTACATTTTTAATGTGTTTTTGTTCTAAAAATAAAAACTTTTTAAAAACCACAAATTTTTTAATTTTTTTGCTTGCCTCTAGTGCGAGAAGGACGTCATGTTCTCACCATTTGTCATAAATCATTTATAAGGATAAATTTACCCTTATTCAAGTATTTTTAAATTGTATTTTTCATTAATGTATGTATTTCCGAACAATATTATTTTTTGTTTTCTTTAAATACTCTTACTGAAGGTAGAAGCGGTTAATAAATGTTAATATTAATATTTACTCGTAAAGAAGCTTGAATAATAGAATTTTAAAGGAATGTTATAATTTAAGTTTGGGAAAAATTTCTTCAAATTATTAAAATTTTGATTAATTCGGATTAATTTTTATTAAAAAACGAGTATGAAAATTATAGTCGGTCAAGACCGACCATATAATACCCTACACCAGAGTTCCCCGGAAAATGGGTCCAAATTAAAACATGGACTGATTAGATCTATATTTTGTCAAATCTTTAATAAGTGTAAAAAGCACTAACAAATCAAATTAGAGTGGAATAGGCTTCTTTTTGTTGACAATAAACCGCTTCAACTGAATATCGGGCGAAATTTCACATGGGACCTAAATCCAAAAATGGTCCGATGATAATCAGATTTGATAAGGTTATTAAAGTACGCGTTTAACATACACAAACAGAATTTTAATTAAATATTTTATATTTTCATGAAATTTGAGAGATTTATGTGAAAATCGGGAAGGTGGTTTGTATGGGGGCTACAAGAAGAACTGGTCCGATTTCTTTAAAATTTTAATATTCTGAATAGTGATTTGTGTGGATGAAACATGATTACCTGCCAAATTTCGAAAAGATACCTAAATGCGGCTATTAGAGTCATCTGAGCCTAAATTAGAGAGGACCTTTGTATGGGGCCTAGGTCTAAATATGGACCGATTTTTTCCAATTTCAATAGGCTTCGTCCTTGGGCCAAAAGAGGCTTAAGTATAAGATTTCAAGTCAATTGATTAAAAATTGCGACCTGTATCGTGTTTACACCATTTACATGGACAGACAGACGGACGGACGGACGGACGGACGGACATCGCTAAATCGACTCAAATAGTGATTCTGAGTCGATCGGTATACTTAAAAGTTGGTCTAGGACCAATATTTCGGGTAGTTACAAACATCAGCACAAACTTATTATACCCTGTACCACAGTGTGGTGTAAGGTATAAAAACCTACTCAAAAAACTTTTGATTAATTTTTATTATAAATTAAAAAAAAAAAAATCTACCATTCAAATTATATTTTAAGTACACTCAATCGAAAAACTTTTTCAAAAATTTTGTAAAACGACTTTCAATTTGATTTTGCAAACTTTTAGCAGATTTTTCTGCTAAAATGGATATTTGTACTAAAATCTCTGTCATTCAGTTTAAGAAAACAACAGACATTTTACTGCGTTTATACTGATTAACAAAAATACAAAAAAAACCTGTGAAAATTTGGCGTTTTTCAGAGGTAAGTTAAGTTCTTCAAGGGGGAACTTTTTTCCCCCTGGTCCGATTTTGCCCATTTACGAACTTAAACTGCCTAGGACCAAAAGACATATTCCTGCCAAACTTAAAGAGTCTATCTCTTTCATTTTGGACTGCATCGTGTCTTATACAGACGGACGGACATCCGGACATTCTAGAAAAAAATCAATAATATATATACTTTATGGGGTCCCCGACCGATATTTCGATGCGTTACAAACGGAATGACAAAGTGAGTATACCACCATACTGTAGTTGGAGGGTATAAAAACAAGTGAGAGTGTTAAATTCGGCTGTGCCGAATCTTTTATACCCTCAAAAATGTAAAAAAAAAAAATTGTTAGGGGCGTTTGTTTTTTTTTGGGGGGGGGGGTTCTGGGGGTCAGTGGGGGACGTTGAGAGCACTTTCCCATCCCGATAAAGATAACAAATGTTTCATTTATTTAACAAAAATACAAAAAACATGTAAAAAAAGTGTATTTTTTTAGAGGTTGGTTCAGTTCTTCAAGGGGGGACTTTTTTCCCCCTCAGCCAATTTTGCCCATTTACGAACTTAACCTGCCTAGGACCATAAGACATATTCATGCCAAATTGCAGGAGGCTAGCTTTTTTTTATTTTGGACTGTATCGTGCCATCTACAGACAGACGGACGGACGGACAGACGGACGGACGGACGGACATTCACAGAATGTCTTAGAATCGATCATGGATCAAAAATATATATACTTTATGGGGTCCCCGACCGATATTTCTATGCGTTACAAACGGAATGACAAAGTGAGTATACCCCCATACTGTGGTTGGAGGGTATAATAATTGGACATATTTTTAGCAGATTTTTTTTAATTATACAAAAATAGTTTTCTATCATTCTTTTTTCAAGAAAATTTTCTAAGTTTTTTTTTCAAAGAATAAATTTTATTTGTTTTTTTTGCAATCAAAACGATATTTTTAAACATATTTTTTGCAGATTATTTCGTTATTTTACAGAAAAACTCTCTTACATTTATTTTTTTTTCGTTTTTTATACAATTAAAATGATTGAGACTAAAAATTGACAAAACTAAAAAAAACAATAAATATATTGGTAATTTTACAGAACATTTTTTTTTCATAGTTTAAATTTAAACAACAAAAAACTTTAAAGTTTTCATGAAAACAATTTTTCAAAAAACAAAAACTTTCTAGAAAATGTCTAAGCTGATTGCTCTGCTGTTTTGACAGATTTCTCTGCTTATTTCACCTAGATAATCATAACAGACTTTCAGCAAACCGTACTACTAAAATCAGCAGAATTCTCATATTGCTCAAAATGGGTGTATTTTAAGCAGAGTTTTCTGCTAATTTGAAAGAGAATTTACTTTGAGTGTAGTTTTATTCTAGATAGAGGTAATTTTTCCAAATTAATTTAAACTAATATTCTCGTAGAATAATTTTCAAGAAAATTATTTTTCTGTTTTAAATTTATTTAGAATGTTTGTAATTTTTGGAAGACCTAGTCGATACGTGTTTACTACACTAAAACTAGTATACATAATTCAGAATTCAAGCATTAATTTAAAAGTAAAAAAAAAAATCAAATCCACCGATTTTGTCCGGAGATACTTTTATTTATGTTAAACAACTTTTTTTAAATTTGGATTTTGTCAATATCTTAAAAACTTTTATACTTTTACTCTTTTTAACTGTTTGGCTTCATTTTCGGATTACTGAAATTATATTCTGTCTTAACATTTTTTTTAATTATCAATTTCCAATGTAATAATTTTTAATTTTTCCTTATAAAAAAAATTAAAATTGAAGATTTGAAACCAGGTTGAAAAATTAAGGTATTTTTAGCATTATTTTATAACAAAACACGATATGAAAAATATCTGTCACCTAATTACATTAGGAAAACAATATTTTTAATTTTTTGTGAGGATGTTTATTCTGGCTCGAGGTCATTATTTTCTTTACTAATTAAAACCATGATATTCTCATAGTATAATTTTCAAGAAAATTATTTTTTGTTTTAAATTTTTTGTTTTAAATATATTTTTAAATTTTTTTACTAAAAAAAAAATATAATCACTGAAATAATGTTTTTCATTCATTTTGAAAGAATTGATACCTTTCCCTCTTAGACACTCGCATTTGGTAACAAGATGACATTTAACGTGAATGATATTACTACTTATAATATTGTTGTAGGTACTTTTAATGCGTAGTCCTTTTTACTTAAAGTAAATATTTCATTTGTGTTCATTTTATTCTTCAGCATTCTTTGGAATGAACATTTTAATTTTAATAACAAACTACCAGTGACAACTGCAGTCTTAACACAGGGTGATCTACACACAAAATAAAATCGTCGAATTTAAATCAACAAACATCAATTGTAAATCAACCAAACATTTAGTAACAACAGCCGCCTGTTAGTCCATAATACAAAATATCGATTTTGTTTTCAACAAACTTAGTCAAGTAATTTTATTTCAAAATTATTTATTTATTTATTTATTTATTTATTTATTTATTTATTTTATTAACATTATAATTACAAATTATAAGCTAATTAAAGGTGAGCAATGGCAGCGCAGGCCTTCAGCTCGATATTTCTTAAACTGACTATTACTTAATGATATTTGTTAAGGATATACATATATATATATATAAATGTATGTTAGATTTTGTTATATAGTTTGGTTATTTTGAGGAATCTTAAAATTGTTTGGATATTGTGTTGGGTTGGATTGGAAAGGTATAATATTGGGTCTTTATTTTGGAACACTTGAAAGCGTGTTGTATTGAATTTCGGGCAATTTGATAAAAAATGAAGTGGATCTGACCCGCAAGGGGAACAGCTGCAATAAGGTGGGATGTTTAATTTTAAAATATGTCCATGTGTGATTTTGGTATGACCTAGTCGTAGTCTAGTGAGTACTACAGTGTCTTTTCTATTTATATTGGAATAATGAGCGTCATTTATAGTTTTCCGGTTGTTGTTAATGGTCTTGTACCAACTCGATGCCGAATCAAACGTTTGATTTCGATCGATGGTGTAGAAGTAGTTATATATGTACTTATTTAGGTCGCTATGATCGAAGTTGGGGTTAGAAAAAACTGGAGATGTGGCTGCGCTTTTAGCAACGAGATCTGCGTTTTCGTTTCCAATGATATTACAGTGGCCTGGTAACCACAAGAGTAGTATATTTGGATATCTTTCTATTAATATGTTTCTGATGAGAGAGACATAGAAGTTGTTGTTATTAATGTTCATTATGGATTTGATCGTCGATTGTGAGTCGGTGCATATGACAAATTTACCTTTCTTTTGTTTGAGAAAAAGCAGAGCTTCATAGATTGCAATTAGTTCTGCAGAATATACAGAACTGAAGTCAGGTAACAGAGAAATTTTGATTATATCCCTTTCAGTTGTGATGCTGAAGGAGGTTGAAAGCCTTGTTTTAGAGCCATCTGTGTAAAGAAAATTATAACTATTAAGTCTGTGCTTTATCTCACTAAAAAGTACTTGGTATTGTATGGGGTTAGTATTGGATTTTAAGTAACATGTTAGAGATGTGTCAAACATGTCTTTATTAAAAGTCCATGAAGGGTAGGATTTTTGCCTAGAATTGATATTTTTGAGTGGTATATTCATTTCTTGGCATTTTTGAATAATCTGGTAAAGAACTGATGGAAATCTGGGGATTTTTTTTGACTTTTGTAGTTTGTTTTTAATTTGTTTGAGAGGTGTGTCGTTGTCATAGATAATTGTTCTGAAAAGTTTAGTTGTTAAAATATCTCTTTGTGTTGTTACGGTTAGAGTATTTGATTCAAATAGAAGATTTTTTATAGGGGTAGTCCGGAAAGAACCGAGAGCGTTTCGAATTGCAGAGTAGATGATTGTTTCGATTTTTTTAATATCAGATCTAGGTGCGTGGCCGTAGATAGGTAATAAGTAGTTTATTTTTGATAGCATAAGAGCTTTGACGATTGAGATAAGACTGTTTGTATTACAGTTGAGTTTAAAGCTAGAAAGACATTTGACAATATTGAGTCGTTTTGATAAGGAAGAAGCAAGAAAAGTAATGTGATCTTTCCAGTTGTATTTGTTGTTTATATACAGACCCAGTATTCTGAGAGTATTGACTTCTGCCAATGAAAAATTACCAGATTGGATTGTGCAGTGGCAGTTTTTCTTTTTGCATATATGCAGATATTTGCATTTGGAAGCAGACAGTGTGGCTCCGGAGAACTCACACCAATTATTTATGCTGTCAAAAATATTATTAAGGTTCAGCACAGGATTTTTCTCTTTTGATTGGATAATCAAATTGAGGTCGTCGGCATAAGCTGAGAGATATATTTCTTTATTAACGGATATTATTCCGTATAGTTTATTGAACGCTATTAGGAATAGAATTACGGACAACGGTGATCCCTGTGGGATGCCGTTGTGTAATGGTAAAGAGGCAGAGTAGCGATTTTCGATTTTTACCATGATTTTTCTATTTGTCATGAAGTTATATACATAATTTATTATTTTTTAGGTGGGTCGGGGAATTATCATTTAGTAGAATAAATTGGGAGTCGTTTAAGAATTTAAATAATGTTTTTCCTTTGTTATTGCTTGTTCGAGCACCCCAGCTAACATGAGAGCCGTTAAAGTCACCCGTTATCAGACAAGGCATGCCTATATCATTAAATATATTATTTAAATTTGAGGAATTAAAATTTTTGTCGGGTGGGATGTATGCACTAGTGAAGCAAAATTTAAATTTAGATGTAATCTCAAAACGTAAAGCGTCGAAGTCATTGGCTGTAGTGATTTGGCTGTGCTTTATTGAGTTGTGAATCAATATGGCAACGCCACCGTAACGGGTTGTTGATGTATTAATGTGGTAAAAGGAAAAGTTGATTGGGGTAGGGATATTAGGTTGATTATGAGAATGGGTTTCTTGAAGGGAAATGATTTTTGGGTTGTGTTTTTTGATTAGTACCTGTAATTCACTATAATTATTTATGTATCCATTTATGTTCCACTGGATGATATTAAGTATCATAATTCAAATATATAGTTTGAGTAGTTTTTTTTGTGAGAGTGGATAAATATATTTAAAAGTGTATAGAAGGATTCCAAAATTTTTGAAAACAAAAAAAACACTTTTTCGACCTTACCTATTTTAATTTGCATAAAAATTGGCATATCAATTCTCGAGATCTGTGTCGAATTTCGGTTTTTGTTATTTAGTCGAAATTGTGAATGGTTCGCGTTTTATCGCTGTTCAAAGTTGGTATTTTGCAACAATTTTATGAAAAATACATAATGTTTAAATGATCGTATCTTTGGAACGCATCATCCGATTGTCACGAAATAAAGCGCAAAATAATGGTTATGTCCTGGTCTTAAAATAGAATTTTGAAAAAGGATAGGATGCTTTGCAAAAAGGATATTGAAATTAAAAAAATGTCCTTAATTTGCAAATATCTCAAAATGCGTATCTTTAATTTTCCTATATTTTTTTGCACATATAGCCCTAAATATACTTAACAACATATGCAAATCCCAAATTGGGATGGTAAGCGGTTTAATTGTAAACGCGGTTTCATGAAACGCCTTATTGATTTTTGTTAATAACTCTCGTTTACAAATGAAAAACAATTTCTGCGCACTAACCGCGAATAATTTTTTTATATGTATTTTTGATCGCTAAACTCAAAAATTTCATCAAAAGAACATTTCGCGAATAACTTTTTGTTTAATGAATTTTTTAGCGTTTTTTGGAGGTATTTTGACTATTTTTCTTATATCTTAAGTTCTGTTTATCTGATTCTCTCGCAATAAAAACCAAATTAAAGACAATCAAATTTCCAACAAATCCTACATTCATCATTTTTTCATAAGTTCATAGCTTTACGCGCAAATAATTTTTTTAGCGTTATTTGGAGGTATTTTGACTATTTTTCTTATATCTTGAGTTCCGTTCATCTGATCTTTTCGCAATAAGAACCAAATTAAAGACAATCAAATTTCCAACAAATCCTTCATTCGTTATTTTTATATCAGTTCATAACTTTACGCGCAATAGGCAAACAAGGAAAAACTATTTTTTATTAACAAAGCTCATTTTTTAAAAATTTTAAAAACAGAAATTGTAAAAAAATATCATTTTTTTTTGTATTTTATCATGTATATTCATAAAATTTGTGATAACTTCGGAGTAAACCTATAGATTTTCATCAAATCAACTTTATTATATTTCTCAATGTTCAGGCTTTGCAGATAAATAAAAAGATGCAATTAATTGCAAAGATTTCTATTTCTTAAACTTTTTTTAAATGATTTGTTAATCAAAAAACTTATTTTAGTCATATGTTTGCCTATTGCGCGTAAAGTTATGAACTGATATAAAAATAATGGATGAAGAATTTGTTGGAAATTTGATTGTCTTTAATTTGGTTCTTATTGCGAAAAGATCAGATGAACGGAACTCAAGATATAAGAAAAATAGTCAAAATACCTCCAAATAACGCTAAAAAAATTATTTGCGCGTAAAGCTATGAACTTATGAAAAAATGATGAATGTAGGATTTGTTGGAAATTTGATTATCTTTAGTTTGGTTTTTATTGCGAGAAGATCAGATAAACAGAACTTAAGATATAAGAAAAATAGTCAAAATACCTCCAAAAAACGCTAAAAAATTCATTAAACAAAAAGTTATTCGCGAAATGTTCTTTTGATGAAATTTTTGAGTTTAGCGATCAAAAATACATATAAAAAAATTATTCGCGGTTAGTGCGCAGAAATTGTTTTTCATTTGTAAACGAGAGTTATTAACAAAAATCAATAAGGCGTTTCATGAAACCGCGTTTACAATTAAACCGCTTACCATCCCAATTTGGGATTTGCATATGTTGTTAAGTATATTTAGGGCTATATGTGCAAAAAAATATAGGAAAATTAAAGATACGCATTTTGAGATATTTGCAAATTAAGGACATTTTTTTAATTTCAATATCCTTTTTGCAAAGCATCCTATCCTTTTTCAAAATTCTATTTTAAGACCAGGACATAACCATTATTTTGCGCTTTATTTCGTGACAATCGGATGATGCGTTCCAAAGATACGATCATTTAAACATTATGTATTTTTCATAAAATTGTTGCAAAATACCAACTTTGAACAGCGATAAAACGCGAACCATTCACAATTTCGACTAAATAACAAAAACCGAAATTCAATAAAAATCAGAAGAATGGATATATTAATTTTTGGATAAATTGAACCACCATCGGCTGATTGCCTATGCTATTTAAAATGGAACCAGTCTATAAGCTAATTTGGTGGATATAAAACAAATTGAAAGTTGCGGTTTAGTACAGAAATTGTTATGAGTGTATATTGTTGACAAAGTATAAATGTGATGTTTAAATATGGAAAAAAATCCATTTTTTGACTTAGATTTTTAAAAAAGATGTAAATAATTAATATTGTGTAATAAGAAATTATAAAAGGTATAAAAAGGGTTAATAAGTACATGTAAATAGATATAATGGTTGTGTAGTTATTAGTAAGATTACAGATCATTAGAGGATAGAAAGTCCATTTGATCTTCATCGTTGATTGATGTTTGTTTTTTTTGTTTTTTTGATTTATGTTTTGTGGTGGGGCTAGTTTCCTTTTCTTTTGATTTCAATTTAGATTGGAGCCGTTTTGATGTTTTCCGGGGAAGTATTTTAACTTTCGGGTCAGTGCTGTCGGTTGCTGCGCTTATCTGAGTTTGAAGATCAGTTTCGGAATCTGTTATTGAATCGTATCTTATATTAGTTCTTGGAGTTGGTGTTACAAATACGGGATTGACTGATGTTTTTTGGGAAGAGGCAGAAATGTTGTTGTTGTTGTTGTTTTGGGTCATGTTTAGGTTATTAGTGTTCGCAACTGATGCGTATAATGATCCATCGTGGTGATGGCGTTGGTTGTAGATTTTATATGCGGTTTTGTTATCGACCTTATCAATTGTTTTTATTGCTTGTATTTCTTTATGTTTAATAAAAATTGGGCATATTTTATCTTTAGAGGAGTGATTGGTGTTTTCGATTTTGTTTTGTATGCAGTTTACACAGTTCGGCTCTTTTATACACTGTTCTTTTTCTGATTCTAAGTGATATTCGTTGGCGCATTGAAAGCAAATTTTTTTGTTTTTGCAAAACTTGGCAGTGTGCCCAAATTGTTGGCAGTTATTGCATTTCATTGGTAGTGGTATATAAGGACGAACATTGACTCTTTGATACCCAATATATATTTCAGTGGGAAGTGTAGTAGCAGAAAAGGTTAGAATTATAAGACCGGTTTCAATAGGTTCGTTATTTACAAATTTATTAATTTTTTTAACATCACATACGTTTTGATCTAAAAGTTCGATTGAAATTACACTCTCAGCTACCCCTCGTAGATCGTTGCAGTAAATGACACCTTTAGTTTCATTTAACTTCTTATATTCTTTTACTTCCACTTCTATTGAGTCAAAATTATTTTATCATGTCAACAAATAGTTTTTGTGTTTGTTGAATTTCTTTGTTGAAAAAAAAAAAAATAAGATTTTTTACGTTTGTCAGATCAACAAAAAGGGTTTTTGTGTTAGTTGAATTTCTTTGTTGAAAAAAAAAAAATTAAGATTTTGTACGTTTGTCAATGCAAATAATAAGTTTAGAGAGCTATTACAAACTCGTTTATCAATTTTTTTAAATTTTTTTTTAACAATCAAAATTTACAAACGTTAGTTGATATCACAAATTTCCGTATAGGAGCACTTTCGGTGAAAAAGTTTATTGTATTCACAAATATGGGAGTCAATATAACAATTCGTTTTTTTCTGTGTATAAGAAGTTAAATTTTCAAATCGGATTAAAAATAGAATGAACTAATAAATTTTGATAATGAATTTATAAAAACAGATGTGTCAGTTGAGTATATATTCCGCTGATCAAATAGTCTTATTGTTAGTATGATAAATATTATTGAGATTTTCATGCACTGAAGATCGAAAATATACGCTAAAAATTAAAAATTTGTACCAAAAAACCTAAAAATATACACTAAAAATTAAATGTGCGCAATAAAGATTATACGAAAATCTTCTTAAAAAGCAAAAAATAACACCGGGTTTAAATAGTTACACTTAAATCATTATTTTAGCAAGATTTTTAATAAATTATGACAATCTGTTCTAAATTTTATTATATTGGTTATTTTTGCAAGTCTTTTAAACACGTGTTTTGGAATCCGTCAGATTCCAACCAGAATAAACCTTCTCAAAATATAATATTTTTAAGGTCGAATAAAACAATTTTTATTTTTTAATAAAAATTTATCAGCATTTAAATTGAGGCAATCTTTAAAAAAATTAAAAAGAAAAAAAAAAATAATTTTTCTTATTTTTAAAATAAATTTTTAAAACTAAAAATAGTTTTTGAAACAAATAGATTTCAATTTGTTTCTTACCAAAAATTTAAACATTGGAATTTTTTGACAAAACTTTCAGGAACGACCCCTTTTCGTCCCCTAATGAAAAATAAATGTACATTTTAAACGTTTAAAGTTGATGAAATTGCTTTTTAGGAACGGCTCCCCCCCCCCTTGTGAAGGGCGGGCTTGTAAAAATTTTCCAACATATCTTCTTTCTTCACTAATAGAAATGTATTTTTTTTATGAAATTACAATCGTGTGTTCAAACACACTCTGGTAAGTAATAGGTTAAAACTTTTAAATATGCCCAAAATATGCATTTAAAAACAAAATATGTAAAAATATGCATTTTCTTACACTTATTTTACGCAATTTTCTTGATTCGGAAAGATAATAAGTCGATATCGTTTTTAGACCATAAACAAAAAACATGCATTTGCATGAAAATCAGATCCCTTATGATGAATATTTTTAAATTATTTTCAAACTATATCCTTTGTGATTTACCCTGTATGGAAATACTTTAGCAGAAGTGGAAGCATTCGTTGGCGAATGAAAATACATAGTAATAAAATACAATTTGTTCACTCTTAATAAGTATGAATATTTCTTTCCTGTTGTAATATTAATAATAAAAATAATAACTACGTAGTATTTCTTATTACCAAAAGATATGAAAAAAATATTTCATGTTATTAAAATTGTAAAAAAAAATAACAAGGAAAGTGTTATACACATTAGAGTTAATTTTGAAAATTTGATCTGCGGATATCATCATTTTTTTGAAGGATTTAGGGGAACTAAAAAGAATGGCGGTATTTTTTTGGAAAAAAATTCGCTCCTTGGGGTGGTTCAACGCATCTGAAAACGCGAATTTTGAGCTGATTTTTCTGCAGAGCAAAAACGGCGGAATATATCGCAAATATGATTTCACCAGTCGATTCTACAGCAAAAAATAGTACAATGGTCGTTTTTCAAACTCTTAAAAAAGTTCCAAAATCCCACCACAGAGGGCGGAAATATACAGTTTTTCCATTTTATTTTTAAATAAATTTTTTAAATATGCACAATAAAAGGACATTTTCAGCTTAACAAAATGGTACCAAATTTTCCGTTCTATCACAACCCGTTAAAAAGTTATAAGCTTTAAAAAATTTACAAAAACACGTTTTTTGATAACTTTGACCTCAATTTTCTCGAAAACATGACGTGATAGAAAAATTTGAAAACTAGATTCAGAATCAGCATCGAAATGTTAATCGAAAACAAGTTTTATGATCCCAGAATATCATCCAAAAACATCACAAAAAAATGCTATCAATAATGCACAAAAAGGCGTTTTTTGTGACCTTTGACCTCAATTATCTCAAAAACCTGACGTTACGGAACATTTTGGAAACCAGATTTGGAATCAGCAATGAGATGAAAATCGAAAACGAGTGTCCAGACCGTGGACCCATCCAAAAATTTTTCAAATTTCGGTCAGTGTTTTATAATTTTTCCATTAGAAAAAAAAAAACTTTGAAGCCTTATAACTTTTTAATGGGTTGTGATAGAAAGGTGACTTTTGTACCAATTTTCTTAGCAAAAACTGCCTTTTCATCGTGCATGATTAAAAAAATAATTTAAATTTAAAAAAAAAAAATCGATTTTTCCGCCCCCCTGCTGTGGGTTAATGGAACTTTTTTTAAGAGTTCAAAAAACTGCTATTGTTTTAATTTTTGGTGTAGAATCGACTGGTGAAATCAGATTTGCGATATATTCCGCCGTTTTTGCTCTGCAGAAAAATCAGCTCAAAATCCGCATTTTCAGATGAACCACCCCAAGGAGTGAAAATTTTTTCCAAAAAAAATACCGGCATTCTTTTTAGCACCCCGAAATCCTTTAAAAAAATGATGATATCCGATAAACAGATGAAGTGACATAGTCACCAAACGAACTCTAATACACATTCAATGCATTTATATTCATTTTATATACCAAAAACTTCTTAAAAAGCAAAAAATAACACCGGGTTTAAATAGTAACATTAAAACTTTATATAAGCAAGATTTTTTTTTTAGAAATTAAGAAAATCTATAAAAAAAAATTTCGAAGAAAAAAAAATTTTCTTATTTTCAAAATTAATTTTTAAAATTAAAAATAGTTTTTGAAAAAAATTAATTTCAATTTATGTTTTTGCTAATTTATTCAAAAATATGCACTTTAAAGTTAAAAATATGCACAAAATATGCATTTATAATCAAAATATGTAAAATATGCATTTTCACCAAAATATGTAAAAATATGCCAAAACAAATCGATGCCATTTTAACGCAAATTTCTTGATTCGGAAAGATAATTGGTCGATATCGTTTTTAGACTTTCAACAAAATACATGCACTTGCATGGAAATCTCATCCCTACTCATAAGTGTTCCCTTTCCCGAATTATTCATCAAAATGTTTAACATCTTTGTACCGATTGGTAGGATTTAAAAAAAAAATCTGATTGGGACCAGTCTCGCCATTTTCACTAAATTAAACAAAAAAAAAAAAAACAAGAAAGAAAATGATATAATAGTTACACCTGTGTTTCCCGGAAAATGGGTCCACTTTATTGCGGTGCATCTGCTGACCTTTAACTAATTCCACACCTTGTAAAAAACAGCTTATCTTAAAAAAAACTAACACTTAAAAAAAAACTAAGAAAATTTCCTTGTATTTATTTGTGATCAGCAGATTTTTCTGTTGTCTCCATATATCTGCTGGTTTCAACTACACCATTTTTAATTGAAATTGAGAAAATTCCAAATGAAATTGAGAACTTCTATTTGAAATTGAGAAAATTCCATATGAAAATGAAAATTTCCATTTGAAATTGATAAAATTCCATATGAAATTGAGATATTCTATTTGAAATTGAGAAAATTTCAAATGAAAATGGAGCTTTCCATTTGAAATTAAGAAAATTTCAAATGAAATTGAGATTTTTCATTTGAAATTGGGAAAATTTCATTTTAAATTGAGACTTTCCATTTTAAATTGAGAAAATTTCATTTGCAATTGAGAAAATTTTATATGAAATTGAGAAAATTTCAAATGAAATTGAAAAAAATTTAAATGAAATTGAGAAAATTTTTATATGAAATTGAGACTTTATATTTTAAATTGAGAAATCTACATATGAAATTGGAAAAAGTATAATTGAAATTGAGAAAATTTTCAATTGAAATTGAGAATTTCCATTTGAAATTGAGAATACTTTAAACGAAACTAACACTTTTCATTTGAAATTGAGAAAATTTCAAAAGAAATTGAAATATTTTCAATTGAAATTGGGAAATTAAGGGTTTGTGATTGAAGAAGAAAACATTGTATTTCTAAAGATTATTTTTAATGTGGATTTATTCCAGACCATGGTTTCTGTAGCCACCTCTACGTCATCAGTGGAGAAAATTACATTAGATAAATTGTTTGATTATTTGTAAGACTGTTTTTTCTATATGTTTTTTCATCAACAGACTTAACTCTGAGTGGAATAGAACCTACGTTCTTCAAATTTTCCATCAGTTTGCAAAGCAAGTACTCTACCATCTGAGCTATCGCCCTGCTTGACAAACTAACAGCAGAAGTTGGTTTGTTCGTATTTCATTACAGATGTTAAGTGTGTGACGTCAACAGAAGATTTTTATTTTACACCAACAATTACGATCCTTAGAAACAACAACATTCCTTAATCTCTCTTTGTCTCGTTTTTGCACATAACAATTTTAGCGCTGAATTATTTGTTCATACACGTTAAAGATGAGTGCATATATTTGAGACTACTTGCCCGTAGGGCGACATATATTTGCATATATTTTTGTCAATTCTGTATTTTTAAGTGTTTTTATCGTTTTTATTATTTTATTTCAAATGAAATTGAGAAAAATTTAAATGAAATTGAGAAAATTTTTAATGAAATTGAAAAAATTTCAAATGAAATTGAGAAATTTTCAAATTAAAAACTATGGAGATTTTCCCAATTTCATTTGAAATTTTCTTAATTTCATTTGAAATTTTCTTAATTTCATTTGAAATTTTCTCAATTTCATTTGAAATTTTCTCAATTTCAATTGGAAATATCTGAAATTCATTTGAAATTTTCTCAATTTCAACTCAAAAGTGTAAGTTTCGTTTAAAGTTTTCTTAATTTCAAATGGAAATTCTCAATTTCAATTGAAAATTTTCTCAATTTCAATTGTACAATTCCCAATTTCATATGTAAATATCTCAATTTCAAATGTACAATCTCAATTTCATATGAAAATTTCTCAATATCATTTGAAACTTTTTCAATTTCATTTGAAATTTTCTCAATTTCATTTGAAATTTTCTTTATTTCAAATAAAAATTTTCAATTTCAAATAGATATTCTCAATTTCATTTGGAATTTTTTCAATTTCAAATAAAAAATCTCAATTTCATTTGAAATTTTCCTAATTTCAAATGGAAAGTCTCAATTTCATTTGAAATATTCTCAATTTCAAATGGAAAATCTTAATTTCAAATGGAATTTTCCCAATTTCAAATATAAATTCTCAATTTCATTTGGAATTTTCCCAATTTCATATAGAAAGCTCTCAATTTCAATTGGAAATGGTGTAGATATGAAAATTTCTCAATATCATTTGAAACTTTTTCAATTTCATTTGAAATTTTCTCAATTTCATTTGAAATTTTCTTTATTTCAAATAAAAATTCTCAATTTCAAATAGATATTCTCAATTTCATTTGGAATTTTTTCAATTTCAAATAAAAAATCTCAATTTCATTTGAAATTTTCCTAATTTCAAATGGAAAGTCTCAATTTCATTTGAAATATTCTCAATTTCAAATGGAAAATCTTAATTTCAAATGGAATTTTCCCAATTTCAAATATAAATTCTCAATTTCATTTGGAATTTTCCCAATTTCATATAGAAAGCTCTCAATTTCAATTGGAAATGGTGTAGATAATCAAGACAGATATTTAACAAATCGAGTATGATAAAATCAGCAGATTTCTCGTATGGCTTAAAGTGGGTGTATTTTCAGCAGATTTTTCAGCTGATTGGACATAGGCCAATGATGCCCTTCATAGAATCTACACTCAAAAAAATAAAACTGTAAAGTTAACAAATTTTTTTTTGTTAACTCGAGTTTACTGGCTTTTTAGCAAATTTTTAGTTAAAATCAGCGTTTTAACTACTTTTTTTAGTTAAGTTCAATTTACGAAAATACTAGTTTTGAACAAATTTTGAATTAATTTTTTTTTGTTGACTTCAAAACTGAGTTTACGAATTTTTACTAATTAATTTGCTGATTTTTCGTAACAAATTTGTTAAGTGAAATTTCTTGTGTAGCCTCCTATGCGAATCTCATAAGTTCTACTTAAGCTGATGAAAAAACAGAAAAAATAAACTTACAATTTTTTACAAAATATTTTGTAAATTTTAGTTTACGAAAAGTAACAAAAAGTTTAGCTGAATTCAACTAATTTTTTTGTTAATATATGTACATAAAAACGTTACGAAATTTCAGCTAAATTTTTAGTTAAAGTTACGGTTTTTTTTGCTACATTCATTCTACGAAAAGTTAGCTAAATATTTTTAGTTAAATTAACTAAAAATTTAGTAGGCCCAAAAACAGGTGCTTTTTTAGTTAAATTTAACTAAATTTTTTGCTAACTTTACAGTTTTTTTTTTTGAGTGTATGAAACAAATTCATAGAAGCCAGAAACCTATAAAAAAGTTCAAGGCTATGAAAAAAAAAACATTATTATTCAATTCTATTCTATTTTAATTTATTTTATTTACAATTTTAAATTTTTTAACTTATCTCCACCGAGATTCGAACACAGAACCAGTTGTTCGTGAAGCTTAGTCTCTAGCCACTTAACTAAAGTATATACACAAATCATAACACTTAAACTCCATTTTGTTTAATATTCTGCTTTAACATATTGAGTTTGTATCTATGCTCTGTAACAATGCTCTGACAAAAGCTGTGTGTGCGTTTGTAGAAAACAAAATTTGTGTGTATTTACAAAAAAGAAACGTTACAAAAGTGTTAGTTGGCGAAATTTTCCTTCTTTGGTATCGCTGATAGCTAAGGCGTCGACAATTACCACTTCAGCCGGTAGGTCTTGGGTTCGAGCCCCGCTCAACACAGCAATGATGCTTTTTTTAATGTTTTTTTTTTTTTTATTTTTTTATATTTTTTAATATATTTATTCAACTATTTTAATTATTGTAACATTATTTTAATTATTAAAAAAAAAATTAAAAGGCATATTGATGACATTTTCTTCTATGAACGGCACTCATTAATTCTATCAATTTTTTCTATGAATTTAATAAGACCTATATATATATTAGAGTAAATTTTGAATATTTGATTTGCAGGTATCATCATTTTTTTGAAGGATTTAGGTGAGCTAAAAAGAATGCCGGTATTTTTTTGGTAAAATTTTCGCTCCTTGGGGTGGTTCAAAGCATCTGAAATCGCGGATTTTGAGCTCTGTTTTCTGGAAGTTCAAAAAACTTCCATTGTATTAGTTTTTGCTGTAGAATCGACTGGTGAAATTAGATTTGCAATATATTCAGCCATTTTTTCTCTGCAGAAAACTCAGCTTAAAATCCGCGTTTTCAGATGCTTTGAACCACCCCAAGGAGCGAAAATTTTTCCAAAAAAATACCGGCATTATTTTTAGCTCCCCTAAATCCTTTAAAAAAATGATGATATCCGATAAACAGATGAAGTGACATAGTCACCAAACGAACTCTAATATATATGTATATATGAAAAATTTCACAATACTAATAAATATTCAATCAATATTCATTCAGCCAATGAATTGTTTCACTGATTCTATGAATTTGGTTTTATGAAATTTATTCATAGATATCACGAACAAAAATTCTTCCAGTATGTAGGCTAACAATGATGCTAATTGCGTACTTTTCAATATGGTGGTATTGTTTGTAGTACAAAATAATCATCGCTGCCTTGTGTATGTGTGCATATTTTTTGCATATGTATTTGTGTTATTTCTTTACGTTTTGTATGTAACGTCAAAAGTTACACCGTCACAAAGTCACCGTGTGCTGTCACTCATACTTACTCACATCAAATGCAACTCTGTGAGTCAACTACTCATCTGCTGTGATTTGGACCCAGTTGCTTGGGACAATACATTTTAACTGAATTTTTGTTTGGGCAGTTTCATATTTATGTATTTCTCTATGCATCCCAGTTTGACAATGATAAGACTATTTTATTTTATGGTCCTTTGGTGTGGAATGTCACATTTATGTAAAAACAAGTAGAAAAGTTCAATTCGACTTTGCCGAATCTATGAATACCCTCCACATTACCTTTTTTTTTAAAGGATAGTACATTTTTTAACATGAAAAAAATTAACAATTTTGATTAGATATATCTTATGTTGAATAAAAAACTCTTTTTTTGTCATTTATAAAAATTAAGAAAAATTACAAATTTTTTTTTTAGTGTAAAACTTTTTTCGAGTGGAATGTTTTTTCTACTGTAAACATATTTCTGAGTGAATGCACGTACGTATGTACACAAAATATTGTCATTTTTGTAAAAAAAACTAAATTTTTTTTTTTGAGTGTAAAATTTTTTTTGAGTGTAAAATTTTTTTCGAGTGCAATTTTTAATTTACCAATGCTTTTAAAACTAAACATGTTTAAAAAGCATTGCTTTAAAATTAATCAAGTTTGAAAAGCATTGTTAAGTTACCACCAATGCCTTTAAAACTTGTTTAACACGTGGCATTTAAGAAGACACAAATCTGAAATTCAGGGTTTTTCTTATAACTTTTGAACTAATGGACCGATTGAGCTGAAATTTAAAGCCAACCCGACCTGAGGAACATCAAAGATATATGCTGAGCTTCAGCAGTCTCATTATTGTCTTTCGAAAGATAGCGTGTTTTTTAGCTCGTAAATTCGCGAAACACTCTTGCCGAAATTTACTCTTTTGCTCATAACTTTTGAACTACTGGACCGATTTGGCTGAATGGCACTACCAACTTGACCAGGTAAATGGCCAACATATATGCCAAACTTCAGTAGCCCCTATGAAGTCTTTCAAAAGTTAGCGTGGTTTCTACGGACGGACAGACAGACAGACGGACGGACGGACATCGCTAGATCGACTTAAAATTGATCTAGGATCATGTATATTTATACTTTATGGGGTCCTAGACCAATATTTCGATGTGTTACAAACGGAATGACAAACTTATATATACCCTCTATCACTAGAGTGGAGGGTATAAAAAACGTTTGTTCTAAATAAACTCTGACTTTTTTCTTTCAAAAAAATTAACTATTAAAATTATGGACGTCATGTGGTGTTATAAAATTATAAATTTAAATTATCTTGAAATTTCTTTTGAAAAGAAATAATTAGGGTTTTCATTTTAAACAAAATTTCAACAGATGTGTCAATTTTTATATTTTTTTTTGTTTAAAATATTTTTTTAACACTTCTTTAATAGTGGTAAATAAACAAAAAAAATTTAATTTGATACTTTAGCTCTAGGCATTAAATTACAAAAAAAAAAAAAGAAAAAAAATATGGGTGAAAACAAAATTTGTTAAGATTTTATTTAGACATGTCATACTTAACACTTGGATTACACCATTCGAATTTCAAATTTTGGATGTACACATGAACCAGATTAAAAATTATGGATGAATTATTTTGCAATTCTTATTTTGAATTTTTTTTATTTTTTTAGCCATTTAAAAAACGTTAAGATTGCGCAATTATTTTGTGAAAAATAATATTAAAATTCTATGCACAGTTTTAGAAAATTTTGTTGAAAATTGTATATTTTCTTCGATAAAAGCCAAAATCTGTTTGTGGGTCAGTCTTAGTGAAATCAATCAAAAATAGCTAAAAATTTTCGTGACCCCCTCCGATTTTGATGAAATTTGGTTTAGTTGTAACACTAAGTGATAAAATAATGCACACTTATTTTCAGCCCTCTAAGTAAACAGTGGGCGAAAACACGGAGGGTCAAAATTTCCCCCAAAATCTCCCAGTCGCGACACTTTGCACCGTTAAAACTTAATATCGTTGGTTCTATTATAGCTAGAAAGCCCATTTTTGGTTTGTTTTGAAGCTCATAATATGCTCTACAAGACCTATTATAACCAAAAAATTTTCGAAAAAAAATAAGGGTTACCTCCCTAATTTTAAGGTCGAGATATACGGAGGAGAAAATGGGGAGGATGGTATCCCCCGATTTTTTTTTTACTTGACAATCTTATAGAGAAAGTCCTAAAGAATATATTCTAAAATTTTTAAGTTGGGACAACAATGGGATCGCTCAAAATCAAAATTTTTCACAATTTTCCCCAAAATCTCCAAATCGCAACACTCTTTAACCTTAAAAATTTAATATCATAAGTGCTTTTGTAGCTACATATCCAATTTTTTTTTATTTTAAAGCTTATAATACGCTCAACAAGACATACCAAAACCAAAAATTTTTCCAAAAAAAGGAATTGGTGCCCCCTTATTTGATTTCGTGGCAAAGGGTGGAGGAAATGGGGCGAAAGTATCCCCCGATTTTTTTTTTACTTGGGATTCTCAAAGCGCAAGTCCTAATGAACATAGTCTACAATTTTTATGTTGGGACAACAATGGGATCGACCAAAATCAAAATTTTCATTGGAGTCCCAAGATAAAAATTTCAGGATATGCTCTCTAGAACTTACTCTTTAAAAAAAAAACAAGGTAAAAAAAATTGGGGGATACTTTCCCCCTATTTCCCCCACCCCTTGCCACGATCTTATAATACAAGAGGCACCCCTAATTTTTTTTTATTTTTTTTTTGTAATAGTTATATTGTAGGGCATATTAAGAGCTTCAAAACAAACCAAAAATGGACTCTGTAGCTACAATACAGTCCACGATATTAAATTTGTAATGTGCAACAGTGTCGCGATTTGGAGATTTTGAGGGAAATTGTGAAAAATTTTGATTTTGGTCGATCTGATTGTTGTCCCAACATAAAAATTTAAGGATATGTTCATTAGGACTTGCACTTTGAGAATACCAAGTAAAAAAAAAATCGGGGGATACCTTTCCCCCATTTCCTCCACCCTTTGCCACGACCTTTAAATAAGGGGAGCACCCTTCCTTTTTTTCTAAAATTTTTTGGTTAAGGTAGGTATTGTAGAGCGTACTATAAGCTTTAAAACAAACAAAAATGGACTCTGTAGCTACAATAGCACATATGATATTAAATTTTTAAGGTTCAAGAGTGTTGCGATTTGGAGATTTTAGGGGAAATTGTGAAAAATTTTGATTTTGAGTGATCCCATTGTTGTCCCAACTTAAAAATTTTAGAATATATTCTTTAGGACTTTCTCTATAAGATTATCAAGTAAAAAAAAAATCGGGGGATACCATCCTCCCCATTTTCTCCTCCCTTTATCACGACCTTAAAATAAGGGAGGTAACCCTTATTTTTTTTCGAAAATTTTTTGGTTATGGTAGGTCTTATAGAGCATATTATGAGCTTCAAAACAAACCAAAAATGGGCTTTCTAGCTATAATAGAACCAACGATATTAAGTTTTTACGGTGTAAAGTGTCGCGACTGGGAGATTTTGGGGGCAATTTTGACCCTCCGTATTTTCGGCCCCTGTTGACTTAGAGGGCTGAAAATTTGCATTTGTTAGTTTTTTACGTAGTGTAAGAACTTAACCAAATTTCATCAATATCGGAGGGGGTCAAGAATATTCATGATTGATTTCACTAATAATGACCCTTGTACAAGATATTTTTTGACGAAAAAAACTTTCCATGAATGTTTTTATTTTTGTATGACGACTTACTTTTAAGCTAAATCCAGTTATATATATATGATTTCCTTTAACTCCTACTGGAGCATAGGGCGTCCACTTCGGCTGACTTCCAACGAACACGGTTTTGTGCAAGATTTCTAAGTTGACTCCAGCTCAAATTTAGAGACCTCATTTCATCCTCTGTTAATCTCTCCAGGTTATACGAGGTCGACCGACTCCACGATTTACGTTATTGAAGGGGTTCCATTGTAAGGCATGCTTCGCTATGTTGTTATCATCAACGTATGGCCAATCCAGTTCCACTTTCTACGTCTTATTTCAATGGCAATTTCAAATTGATTAGTTCTTCGTAGTAATTCTTCGTTTGAAATTGTTCTTTGCCAAAATATGCGAAGAATACGTCTCAGACAAATCCAGTTATGAACAACTAGCTTACCATCCCGGTACTTCGTTACCGGTTGCATGAAATACCGGATAATAGAAGGATCAGAATTGCTCTACCGATTTCAGGAAAATTCCCCTACGTAGTCTTTGTTTTATTTACTTGTGCACGTTTAAGTCTTTCATAAAATAATATTTCAATCAAAAATTTAAACAATAAAATTTAAATAATTTTCGAGCCCTAAAATCGGGATTTTGGATTTGGAGTGAATATATATTTCAGTGAATAAAGAAATTGTAATAAAAATGAGTTTGAGTGAAAAAACATATAGAGAGAAAAAAATGGATTAAAAAAAGTAAAATACGAAAAATTTGAGTAAAAAGTATCATTCCATATTATTCCCTGCTCTATTCCATTTTGTTCCCCGTTCTAAAAGTTTAAATTTTAAAATATGTCCTTTTCTTGGGGCTTTGAGTTTAAAAGTTAGATAGGTAACCATATCCATTTGCCCCCTTTTCCCCTTAAAATTAAATTTTCCAAAAACTGTTTTTTTTTGTGCTAGGTGATCCTTTATTTAAAATATCAAGTTTCTGAACTAATATTTCAAGAAATATAAGAATAATCATAATTTACACTTTTTCATTATTATAAGAACAAAAAAAAAGTACCAAAAGCACACTTTCTTACCCCCGTTATAAACGGAATTTCCAAAAAGAACCTCTTCCAGAATTTTTGTATCCTTTTTTCCATATTTCAATTTCCTAGGATCATTATTTTAGCAAATATTTAAAGTACAAAGTGGATTTTACATTCCTAATTATAAGTTTCTCGTCAAAAATATACGTCAAAAAATATCAAAGGTACCGAAAATACACTTTATTAGCCTTTTTACCCCACTAAGAAGCGGAAAACGTATTTTTCACAGAATATAAAAGAGTTTCTATAAATATAATTTTAGGAAATAAAATAGTATCAAAAATTGTACTTCTGGTACTTTTAAAAAAAAGGTACTTTTTATAAAGGGTACTTTTAATGAAAGGTACTTTTTATAAGAGGTACTTTGTTTAAAAGGTACTTTTTATAAAAGATACTTTTTATAAAAGGTACTTTTTAAAAAAGGTACTTTTATAAAAGGTACTTTTTATAAAAGGTTCTTTTTATAAAAGATACTTTTTATAAAAGGTACTTTTTATAAAAGGTACTTTTTATAAAAGGTACTTTTTATAAAAGGTACTTTTTATAAAAGGTACTTTTTATAAAAGGTACTTTTTATAAAAGGTACTTTTTATAAAAGGTCCTTTTTATAAAAGGTACTTTTTATAAAAGGTACTTTTTATAAAAGGTACTTTTTATAAAAGGTACTTTTTATAAAAGGTACTTTTTATAAAAGGTACTTTTTATAAAAGGTACTTTTTATAAAAAGTACTTTTTATAAAAGGTACTTTTTATAAAAGGTACTTTTTATAAAAGGTACTTTTTATAAAAGGTACTTTTTATAAAAGGTACTTTTTATAAAAGGTACTTTTTATAAAAGGTACTTTTTATAAAAGGTACTTTTTATAAAAGGTACTTTTTATAAAAGGTACTTTTTATAAAAGGGACTTTTTATAAAAGGTACTTTTTATAAAAGGTACTTTTTATAAAAGGTACTTTTTATAAAAGGTACTTTTTATAAAAGGTACTTTTTATAAAAGGTACTTTTTATAAAAGGTACTTTTTATAAAAGGTACTTTTTATAAAAGGTACTTTTTATAAAAGGCTCTTTTTATAAAAGGTACTTTTTATAAAAGGCTCTTTTTATAAAAGGTACTTTTTATAAAAGGTACTTTTTATAAAAGGTACTTTTTATAAAAGGTACTTTTTATAAAAGGTACTTTTTATAAAAGGTACTTTTTATAAAAGGTACTTTTTATAAAAGGTACTTTTTATAAAAGGTACTTTTTATAAAAGGTACTTTTTATAAAAGGTACTTTTTATAAAAGGTACTTTTTATAAAAGGTACTTTTTATAAAAGGTACTTTTTATAAAAGGTACTTTTTATAAAAGGTACTTTTTATAAAAGGTACTTTTTATAAAAGGTACTTTTTATAAAAGGTACTTTTTATAAAAGGTACTTTTTATAAAAGGTACTTTTTATAAAAGGTACTTTTTATAAAAGGTACTTTTTATAAAAGGTACTTTTTATAAAAGGTACTTTTTATAAAAGGTACTTTTTATAAAAGGTACTTTTTATAAAAGATACTTTTTATAAAAGGTACTTTTTATAACAGGTACTTTTTATAAAAGGTACTTTTTATAAAAGGTACTTTTTATAAAAGGTACTTTTTATAAACGGTACAGAATTTTCAGAAAGTACTTGTTTCAGAATGTTTTATTTCACTAAAGGATCCTACATTCCAAATTTGAAGTTTGAATGACCATTATTTCAGTATATAAAAAAAAGTACCAAAAGTACACTTTTTTAACCATTTTGCCCCCTTGAATCAACATTGGCAAAAACCCAGACTTATTGTTAGTGAATCTTTTTTCCGGGAGGTGAACCTACATTGCAAATTTCAAGTTTCTAGTACTATTATTTAAGGAAATATAAAAGGTACCAAAAGTACAGTTTTTTACCCTTTTTACCCCCTTAGAATCATCATTGGCAAAAATCAAGCCCTAGTGGATCTATATTCCGGGAGGTGAACATACAGTCCAAATTTTAAGTTTTTGTGACCCTTTTTACCCCCTTAGAATCAACATTGGCAGAAATCCAGCCTTACTGGATCTATATTCCAGGATGTGAACATACAAACCAAATTTCATGTCTCTATGACCATTATTTCAGGAGATATAAAAAGTACCAAAAGTACATTTTTTTACCCTTTTTACCCCCTTAGAATCAACACTGGCAAAAATCCAGCCTTAGTGGATCTATATTCCGGGAGGTGAATCTACAGTCCAAATTTCAAGTCTCTAGCTTCAGCGGTTTGGGCTGGGCGATGATGAATCAGTCAATAAGTCAGTCAGTCAGTCAGTCACATTACTCTTTTATATATATAGATAAAAAATCAAAAAATTTACATTTTTTTTCTTAATTTTTAAAATTAACGATATTTGTGTTTTCACAAATGTGTTTCAAAACTCTCACATTTGTGTATTCCACCCATATGTATACAATTTTGACGATTTTCTTTTAAGCTTTGATGTGGAAACAATAGCAAATATTTCTAAACAACCCTTGAAAATGATTTATCCTCAATTAGGTTAGAATACTAGAACATAAAATTTATACATGATTGGTTATACACAAGTGAGTATCAAAGTAATTTTGAGTAAAATCAATTTCAATTTTTAAATCTGTGCAAAAATTTTAAAAATGTCAATCCAAAATTTTTGAAAATAATAAAAATATTACCGAGTATTTTAACTCCAAATAAGTTAAAAATATGGTTAAAGTTAGTTTAAAAAACCTCTTGTATTATGTTTTTTTTCTTTCATAAAATTTAAAAAAAAAAAATAAAATCTTGAAATAACAGAATTTTACATCCTATTCACATTGTTTCAGGCATACTCATCATTCATTTGAGGCATTCCACACCAAATGTCCCGCTACAGAAAAACATGTGTCCCGTAAATTTCTGAATAGGTTATTGGGATAGCCCTATATGGAACTAAGAAAATTGCGTTTTTGGTTTTTCAAATTTTCAAAAACTGGGCTGAGGAGGCGTGGTCAAATATTGGAAAAATGGTCAAATTTGTGTCGAGTTGCCTTGATTAAATATTTATCACATTAAAACGGAATGCACCACAATCTCAAAAATTTACATTCTTATATAGTTTTGTATGGGCTATCGATTAAAATTTTTTTTTTGGAAAATATTCAGAACCCGTTCTGAAATTTTCCATTTTTTAAAAAAGTCAATTTATCAAAAATCCGGCCACTTTTTTTTTTTTTTTTAAATTTTTTTTTTTAAAGTTTAGATGTTTGTCCATCCACACAAAAAAATTCAGAAACACGTTCGGCGTTTTTTTCGAGAAAATCGCATTTGAATATTGAATTTCACGACAATTTTGGAATTTCCTTGTATTTTCTTGTTAAAACATGGCGTATGAGTAACAAATTTTTGCGAAACCAACGAGTTGATCCCATTTTAATTATTTGTTCATGTGTGGTGCAATATAGAGATGGGCGTGAATGCGATTTGACCCACGCAAGATTTGACCCACACAATTAAAGTCACTGACGACTCGTTATTATTTTTAGTTTACTTGTGCAATCACGTGAGTCAATTTACTGTTACTCACGCTCACGCAATTTTTGATTACGCTCACGGTTGTTCACTCACGTTGATGATGATTTTACAAAAATAATAAAAACAACAAATTTTCTATGAAAACAAAGCACTGAAAACGGAAACTCAAAAAAAAAAAAACAGTAAGAATAAAAAAAAAGTTAAAAATCACATCGCAAAAATTGGACTTCCTAATCACTCACGAAATGTTTTGCTACTCACGCTACCTCTTTAATATCGTGAGTGATTTAGTTGTTACTCACGTGTGATTCGCAAGTGAGTCAACCATCTCTAATATAGTATAAATAGGAAAGCTCTCTGGTAACGTTTTTGCGTGATTCAGGCAAGAATGACACTAACGCATAACTCAAGTTTGTTAAGTGAAAACTAAGTGAGGGTTTAATTAAAAATAGCTTAGTACGTGACCCGCGAGTCAATTTTTTCAAATGTTGAACGTTAAAGGCTATGTACCTACAATGTAGTCTCCGATTTATTGCTCCCGCTTTAATGCGCTTATCCAAAATATAAGATAAATCAAAAGAATATTGATGCATATAAACGGTAATCTAGTGATCTTAAGTTTTTGAATTTGTTTATTGTTATTTATGCTTCCGCAAGTGAATCAATAAAGCGGGGAACTCATTTTAGTGGTGATATTTCAGTTCATTCTAGTTTTGATATTTCAGTGAACTTTGTATGAAACTCTTTTACCAGTCTTACGCATTTAAGCGGGGTTTTGTTTATCAGACATACAAGCAGACATACATACAGCCAAACAGATAGACATACATACAGACAGACAAACCGCTTGATGTGCGTTTATAAGAGTTTTTTTATGTAAATGCATCAATATCCTTCTGATTTATTTAATATTTTGGATAAGCGCATTTAAGCGGGAGCAATAAATCGGACACTACATTATAGGTACACTCAAAATAATTCTACAGTAAAAGGTTTAGTAAGTGATATTGTACCAAAATCTACTAATTGGTTACTAATTTTAGTATCTTCAAAGTACTAACATTAGTAATTTTTACTGGTTTTGACTAATATTAGTTAAAAATTTTAGTATTGGTTACCAATTTCTGCACTAGGTCCTTTTGGACTAAAATTAGTTAAATTTTTAGTATTGAATACCCACGTTTTTTTTTGGGTGTACATATCCTTTAACGTTCAACATTTGAAAAAAATGACTCGCGAGTCACGTACTAAGCTATTCAGGACATTAAAGAGATAGCGTTAGTAGAACATTTCGTGAGTGATTATGAAGTCCAATTTTTGCGAGATGAGTGAATGCTTAAAATTTTTCTTAAGTAAGTTTTTGTGATTTTTAACTATTTTTTTTTTGGAATTTTACTGTTTTTTTGAGTTTTCGTTTTCAGGGATTTTTTCATAGAAAATTTGTTGTTTTTATTATTTTTGTAAAATCATCATCAGCGTGAGTGAACAACCGTGAGCGTAATCAAAAACTGCGTGAGTAACAGTAAATTGACTCACGTGATTGTACAAGTAAACTAAAAATAATAACGAGTCGTCAGTGACTTTAATTGCGTGGGTCAAATCTTGCGTGGGTCAAATCGCACTCACGCCCATCTCTATATTGCACCACACATGAACAAATAATTAAAATGGGATCAACTCGTTGGTTTCGCAAAAATTTGTTACTCATACGCCATGTTTTAACAAGAAAATACAAGGAAATTCCAAAATTGTCGTGAAATTCAATATTCAAATGCGATTTTCTCGAAAAAAACGCCGAACGTGTTTCTGAATTTTTTTGTGTGGATGGACAAACATCTAAACTTTAAAAAAAAAAATTTAAAAAAAAAAAAAAAAGTGGCCGGATTTTTGATAAATTGACTTTTTTAAAAAATGGAAAATTTCAGAACGGGTTCTGAAAATTTTCCAAAAAAAAAATTTTAATTGATAGCCCATACAAAACTATATAAGAATGTAAATTTTTGAGATTGTGGTGCATTCCGTTTTAATGTGATAAATATTTAATCAAGGCAACTCGACACAAATTTTACCATTTTTCCAATATTTGACCACGCCTCCTCAGCCCAGTTTTTGAAAAAATTGAAAAACCAAAAACGCAATTTTCTTAGTTCCATATAGAGCTATCCATACAACCTATTCAGAAATTCGTGCGACACGTGTTTTTTTTCGCTGGACATTTGGTGTGGAATGCCTCATTTATGAAAATTAAAATCATAAATCAGGAACACATGTGACACTACAAAGAAATGATATAAAAAAGAAGAATCATATCACATACATAAGTATAAGAACAAAATCATCATTCATTTGTTTATTTTTTTGTGATTTTAGAATAATAAGAATTATGTATGTATGTACGAGTTCATTAAAATCTAAAAGTAAAGGAATATTCTGACTGAGAAGAGTGACTACATCAGACTAAAAAATTAGGTGCAAAACACTAGTATACAACCAAACTGCGCACTAACCTCAACAATTTTTTTGTATGTAATATTAGACTGGCATTTTTTTCTCAACTTTCGATTTTCCCAAGTGTCCGGGCAAATTTTTATTGTCCAAGGTCTAAAACTTATGTGGTACAAATTTGAGGTCAATCGAATTAAATTAACCCGTGGCGCCCGGTGCACAGTGCGACATTTGGCCAATCTAGGTGGACAAAAATCGAAAAATACAAGTTGGCGGATTGTTATAATTTAAATGAATGTGACAGCAAACAGTCCATATACTATGGAAATAATCATAATATGACGAAAAAGAGCTGTTTCATTTGATACAGGAGTTTAAAGTCACATCTTGTAATAGACTTTTGAGAAATAAAATATATTTTTGAGCACCATCCCAACTTCAAACACTTATAACTTTTTTGTTGTGGGAGTTATAAGTCCATTTTTTTTTTAAATATAGTATTTTTAATCTAGTTTTTAAATCCGTGCTCATTTTTCAATTTAATTGAAAACTTATTGTTGTAATTTATTAAAAACAAAAATTAAAAATTACAAAAAAAAAAAAAAAAAACGGAAATTTCGTTGGAATAAAACTATAGTTTCCTCACGCTCCCTCACACGATCTATACATGTGGCAGGTGTTGGAATATCTCTAGTAATAGATTAAACCATCTTTGCTGGCGATTTTTTGCGATTTATGGAGATTTTTAAAGTTTAGTGAACGTCTAAAATGGACTTTTTGCTTGATTTTTTTTTTTAATTCCAGAGACTTAATTTTAAACTATATGAAAAATACACTTATATTGCACATAAAATTGAATGATTATGTAAGAATACATTATAATATAAAATTTAATGTGTTATTACACCAAACCCTTGATTAACGGCATTATATTTTTTTAACGATGTTTAGTTTTTGTATAAAATATGGGAAAATTGGATAATTGTTAAATTCGTAGAACTCGCAATGGAATTAAAATAATGAAAACCAAATAACTTTAATTTTTTGATCTGAAATTCTAAAATATGAATGATTTATGAATTGCTTAAAAAATATTATTATTTTTTTTTTGTGTAATTTTTATAATTTTACTTGTTTTTTATTTAAATAATAAATGTAAATACTGTTTGTAAAATCTTTTTGTGTGTAATAAATTTATAAAACTGCAAATAGTGGGTGGACCTAGCCCCTTTTTGTTACAGTATAGAGTTAATTTTACAATGTACATAAGTCAAAAAATGAAATCTACCCCAAGGTTGTCCAACACAGCTTAAATATCTGTTATAAAAAAGTGGGCGTATACCGACCATCAATAATTATCTCAAGGTTATTGTGTACAATTTTTTTTACAAAATGGTGCATTAATAATAATTTTTTTACAAAATTTCATAAAAATTCTTCAAATTATTTAAGCAATTTCTTAAAAAAATAGTTAATTTCCCAAAAATGGGCGTGGCAATCGTTCGATTGTTCCAAATTTTGTTGTCAATATTAGTTATGTCCTACATTATTATCAAACCAAATTTCAAGCCAGGATCTTTTAAATTAGATTTTTGTCCACCTAGATTGGGCAAATGTCGCACTGTGCGGTGGTCAAAGTTTTGGATTTTTGAAAAATTAAAAAAAAAAAACATAAAAAATTTAAATTTCTTTCGACACATCATATTTGTTAATTTTGATGCGGTGAGCACGAATATCAAAAAAAAAAAAATTTGAATCGGTCGAACGGTTTTCGAGATATCGCCATTTGAAATTTGCAAAAAATGGCGGTTTTTTCCTTCGTTCAAGAAATTTTTTAAAAAACATCACAATTTTTTTCCCTCGGCCATTTCATAGAGCTTAAGACAATCTTTCATTTAAATCTAATTTGAGCCAAATCCGATCATTTTATCCCGTGGCGCTCTTCGGTCAAAGTTTTGGATTTTTGACAAATTTCCACCAAAAAAAATAGATTTTTTAAAAATTATAAAAAAAAAAAAAATGTTTTTGATACCTTATTTTAATTAATTTTGGCATGCTGAAAACGAATGTCATAAAAGTTATTGAATCGGTCTAACGGTTTTCGAGATATCCCCATTTAAAGTTTTCCAAAAAATGCCCGAAATGGTGGTTTTTTCCTACGTTCAAGAAATTTTAAAAAAAAAATCACAATTTTTTTTCTCGGCCATTTCATAGAGCTTAAGACAATCTTTCATTTAAATCTAATTTGAGCCAAATCCAATCATTTGATCCCGTGGCGCCCTTCGGTCAAAGTTTTGGATTTTTAAAAATTTCCACCAAAAATCCAAAACTTTGACCGAAGGGCGCCACGGGATAAAATGATCGGATTTGGCTCAAATTAGATTTAAATGAAAGATTGTCTTAAGCTCTATGAAATGGCCGAGGAAAAAAAAAATGTGATGTTTTTTAAAAAATTTCTTGAACGTAGGAAAAAATCACCATTTTTTGCAAATTTCAAATGGCAATATCTCGAAAACCGTTCGACCGATTTTATTTTTTTTTGATATTCGTGCTCACCGCATCAAAATTAACAAATATGATGTGTCGAAAAAAATTTAAATTTTTTATTTTTTTTTTTAATTTTTCAAAAATCCCAAACTTTGACCGCCGGGCGCCACGGGTTAATTTAATCCGATTGATCTCAAATTTATACAACATCCATTTTAGTCCTAGTAGAATAAAAAAATGCTCGGACTTTGAAAATTGGAGACAAATTTTTTTGGCCATACAGAAAAATGCCAGTCTAATGTAATATGGACCGCTAAGCAAGTATATTATAAAAATGCGTTTTTCGAATAAAAAAATAATTTTATTTTTTTTTTAAATAAAGCGTTGTAAATTAAAAAGTTTTTTTATTTAGCACAACAACAACAACTGCGTATAACATTTCCCTTAATTTTTTTTTTGTATTTTAAATACAACGAAAAAACTTGGTTAAATATCGTAGTGTTTTTTGCGTGTTTTTAACATGATAATGTTTTTAGGCTGGTGTCTAATTTTAAAAAGTTGCAGGACGCCACCTCAGTTTGACTATATAAGCTTACATTTAACGAAAAAGAAAACAAGAATTACTATTTTAATTTTTTAAAACCAAAAATTTTAATAACTTGGGTTTGAAACTTGGATAATAATTCACCTGGTGTTGAATAAAACCGTTTTTCACCAGCTGGTGAATAAAAAGTAACATAATTATTTTTCAACAAAAAAAATTTTTTTTTTCATGAAATTTTTTTTTTTAACTCACTTTTTTCAATTTTTTTTTCGTAAATTTTTTATCCATCAAATTTTTTGTTATCAATTTTTTTCTCACCAAAATTTTTTTTTTTCATATTTTTTTTTTCTCATCAATTTTTTTACATCAAAAAATTTTTCTTTTCATCAAAAATATTCATCAAAAACTTTTTTCATCCAAATTTTTATTCACCAAAAACTTTGGGTTCATTAAATTTTTTTATACCCTCCAACCAAGTATGGGGGTATACTCACTTTGTCAGTCCGTGTGTAACACATCGAAATATCAGTCGGGTACCCAACAAAGTATATCGTCCATTCCATGAGACATTTTAAAAAATCTGACCGAGGGTCTTCCGATTTTTGTTATATTTTTCATACAGATTCTCTATGGAGCCAGTTTCAAATTTCATCCATCAGATCGAAAATATTCGAAAAACTCGCGACTTTATTCACGATTTTCGTTTTTAAAAAAGTCAAAAAAATGTAAAATCTGTGTAACTTTGAGCAGCTGTATTTTCAAAACTACTTATCGCATTTTAACAATCTATAGCGCATACGAATCGTGTGAAAGTTTATTTTAATATCTTTTAAACTGAAAAAATATTGGTGGTTTATAAGTGCATTTTATATGCAAATGCAGTTTTGAAGTGCATTTTGCGAAACTTTTGCCCCTTTTAATTTTTTTTAATTAGCATATTTGGAAAATTTAGAATTTTTGCTACAAAAAAATGTTTTCACTACAATGGACCGAGAATGTACGCTATTTTAAATATTTATTTTTAAAAAATACTTCCTTAAATTTCCCTTATAAAAATTTTTATTTTTTAAATTATACCAAAATCATATAAAAAGACATATTTTTAAATCGTTATATTTTCAAAAGTACTAATCGTATTTTATTGTTTTTACATTAGAAAGGTATTTTTGTCCAATTCTTGAATTTATTGACCGCAATAATGTTGGTGTTTCACAAATGCATTTTAAATGCAAATGCAGTCTTGAAGTGCATTTTTCAAAACTTTTACCCCATTGATTGACCCACTGTGTGTGCTATTTTTTAAAAAATTTAAAAAAATTCCTTAAAACAAATTTTAATATTTTAAATTAAAACTAAAAAAAAAAAGAAATTACACGATTTTTTAAAATACTCTAAAAAATAGCACACACAGTGGGTCCATTATTAGGAGGACACTATTTTGTAGTAAAAATTGTAAACGTTCCGAATATGATAATTAAAAAAAATTCAAAGGTTTAAAAGTTTTGAAAAATGCACTTCAAAACTGCATTTGCATTTAAAATGCATTTGTGAAACACCAACATTTTTGCAGTCAATAAGTTCAAGAAATGGACAAAAATACCTTTCTAATGTGCATAAAAACAATAAGATACGATTAGTACTTTTGAAAATATAACGATTTAAAAACATGTCTTTTTATATGATTTTGGTATAATTTAAAAAATAAAAATTTTTAGAAGGGAAACTTAAGGAAGTATTTTTTAAAAATAAATATAAAAAATAGCATACATTCTCGGTCCATTGTAATGAAAACTTTTTTTTGTAGCAAAAATTCTAAATTTTCCAAATATGCTAATTAAAAAAAAATTAACAGGGGTAAAAGTTTTGCAAAATTCACTTCAAAACTGCATTTGCATATAAAATGCACTTATAAACCACCGATATTTTTTCAGTTTAAAATATATTAAAATAGACTTTCACACGTTTCGTATGCGCTACAGATTGTTTAAATGCGATAAGTGGTTTAGAAAATACAGCTGCTCAAAGTTACACAGATTTTACATTTTTTTGACTTTTTTAAAAACGAAAATCGCGAATAAAATCGCGAGTTTTTCGAATATTTTCGATCTGATGGATGAAATTTGAAATTGGCTCCATAGAGTATCTGAATGAAAAAAATAACAAAAATCGGAAGACCCTCGGTCAAAAAATGCCTAAAATCACCAAATGTCTGGTGGAATGGACGATATATCGTAGAAACCTTATTTGAATTTAACCAACTCGGTCCATCCATTCAAAAGTGGGCGTAGAAATGGAAAAATATTCTATCTGAAAAACCTTAGTTGGACTATGACGATCATTAAAAACAAAATAAGACAAATTGATCCAGTTCCATGATTTAAAATTTATATTTTGGGAAAAGTGAGCGTTAAAGTAGGCTTGGACAATTTTTCTTTCCTTAAAAATCTTTTGCAGACTATAACCAAATCGGTCTAGCTCTTATAGTTCTTTCGATACATAGAAAAAAGTGGGCGTGGGAAATTTTACTATCCGTAAAAATCTTAGTTGAATTATGACGAACATTTTCAACAAAATTAGCCAAAAAGGGCGTGATCAATTTCTTTTTTCGTAAAAATCAATGTAAGAATATGATGGAAATTCATTAAAAAAATAAATTTGTCAAATCGAGCTATTGTCAGATTTTATATAAATAGAAAAAGTGGGCGTGGTCGATTTTTCTTTCAGTAAAAACTTAAATTGGATTACTACGAAACTTTAAATAAAAAATTACCCAAATCAGTGCAGCCGTTTTCCGATTTTAGATAAATTGAGAAAAGTGGGCGTAAAAGTGGGCGTAAAAGTGGGCGTAAAAGTGGGCGTGGCCAATTTTTATTTACGTAAAAACCTAATTTGGCCTATTACGAACATTTCAAAAAAAATGTGTCCAAATCGGTCCAGCCGTTTTCAACTGATGCGGTTACCAACGAACGACAATTGATTTTTATTTATATAGATTAGGGTGGGGCGATTAGTAAGGAAGGAAAAAAATCTTAATGGGCGCTTCGCGTTTCTGATTCTTGGAATTGTACTGAGCAAAAAAGTCAACTGGACCATACGTCTACGGTGAAAATCGAGCCTCCCGATTTTGACTTGAAGTTTTTTCTCAGACTTTATTTTTTTTGGAAAATTTGCAAATTTTCTTGGGCACATATTTCGTAAACTATTTGAAATTTTGACTTATTTTCAAAATTAAAGTTGTAGCTATTGTCTCGGGCTACAATTTCTCTGAAAATATTACTTAGAAAAAACTTCGTTTTCATGGTCAAAAAGTCGAAAATGTAGAAAATTCACCACTTTTTGTAATTTTTTTTTTGGATATTTTGGCCTATAACAGCCAAACCATTGAGATTTTCGATCCAATACTAAGACAAAAATTGTAGCCAAGACAATAGTTAGGAACTCTCTGGTACATTGTAAAAGAATTGGAACGCTCCTTCAGGCAGTTTTGGCCTTGTGAAAGTGCAAATTTTTTGTGAAAATATTGATAAATTACCATTTTCAGTTGTTCATAGCGCAAAATCATAAAAATGTTCTATTTCATATTTTTATTCTATTTATTTTATTTCTTATTTTTTATTCTTGTATTGTTTTAAGTTCATTTAACGCATTTTTGTTAGTTTATTGTAAACGATCACCAGAGACTTTATAATATAGAGATAAAACAAATTTAGTTCTTCTACTGGCTCCTAGAGAGCACCAGTCTTTAATATCAGCTCAAGAATATTACTAATATTCTTGAGGTGTTACTAAGACTAAATGAAGGCTCAAATAACTCCGCAAATACTGCTCATATAACTATGAAATGATCAGTACACTCGTAAGAACTATCCAATATCTTACATATACATAAAATAAAATTTGGAAATTTTCCATGCAAAATTTAGTTATAGAGGTTCTAAAATTTAGTGTGCTACTAAGGTCTTACTAGCAAGTGCTGCCATCTGAATAAACGTAGAAAACTTTTTTTCCGTAATTGCCATACACGCAATGCCCTGACGATCACAGTCTCAAATACACATAAAATTAAATACGCATTTTAAAATATCTGCCGCAAATGTAAGCAGGGGTAACACATTTCCCGGCAGTAATATCGAAGTCGTTATAGATGTTTTATTTATACCTCAGGAAATAAAAATGTAACAAAAAGTGTATTTTCGGTACTTTTAATAAAAGGTACTTTTAATGAAAGGTACTTTTTATAAAAGGTACTTTTTATAAAAGGTACTTTTTATAAAAGGTACTTTTTATAAAAGGTACTTTTTATAAAAGGTACTTTTTATAAAAGGTACTTTTTATAAAAGGTACATTTTATAAAAGGTACTTTTTATAATAGGTACTTTTTATAAAAGGTACTTTTTATAAAAGGTACTTTTTATAAAAGGTACTTTTTATAAAAGGTACTTTTTATAAAAGGTACTTTTTATGAAAGGTACTTTTTATAAAAGGTACTTTTTATAAAAGGTACTTTTTATAAAAGGTACTTTTCATAAAAGGTACTTTTCATTAAAGGTACTTTTTATAAAAGGTGGTGATGAAGATCCACCATTTCCAGACCCAATAATACCTTGTCATATTCAAGGTACGGAGCGTCATGTCCTGCTACTAGCAAGTGTTGCTAAGCGCTCAATCGACAAAAACCGTGAATGTATAATGGCATCTGTATCTGAAGGCCGAAAGAAAGCGCCTCGTATGGAATCTCGAAAAGATTTGGAAGGCAATCTTTGAATGAAAAATACACAAAATTGGAATTCTTCTTGATTCATACCTTATCTCTACCAATACAATTACTTTGTACTTTAAATGAATTTTCACAATAAATATTGAACAAAACAAAAAAAAAAAAAGATTATATTTTTGGATAAAAAAAGTGGAAAAAATAAGAAATAGAACATTTTTATGATTTTGCGCTACACAGAAAAAATAAAAAAAAAAATTAGTAAATTTTTAATACTATTGAGTAAAAAATTACTCAATTTTGCACCAGTAAACGATTTAATAGTATTGAGTTAAAAATTATTAAATGCTTACTAAAAAATTTTTAATGGATACTATTACAAATTTAATTAAAAATTTTTCAATTTTTTAAGTAACTTTTTAATTTTGTCAAGTAAAAATTTACTCAAAATTTATCAATTTATTTTTTTAAAAAGTTTAAAAAAGTTTCACATTTTTTTTTTTCGAAAAAAATGTTTTTTCAAACTTTACCAAATATTTTTATGTCTTGAAGACATAGGAAAATTTCATAAAGATGATTTCAAACTTTCATATACATACACAAAAAACTATAAACTAAACGAGAATTCAAAACACGAAGAGAATAAAAAAAATAAAAAGAATTAAATTTTGTTTTAAATTATTTACTCAAATTTTTTTTTTAGTTTTTGAGTAAATTTTTAATTGCGTCAATTAAAAAATTACTCAAATCTTATTTTTAAATTTAAACAATTGATTACTCAAATTGTTTTTCTCAATATTTTTTTCTGTGTATGAACAACTGAAAATGGTAATTTATCAATATATTCACAAAAAATTTGCACTTTCACAAGGCCAAAACTGCCTGAAGGAGCGTTCTAATGCTTTTGCGATGTAATAGAGAGTTCTTAACTATTGTCTTGGCTACAATTTTTGTCTTAGTATTGGATCGAAAATCTCAATGGTTTGGCTGTTATAGGCCAAAATAAAAGTGGTGAATTTTCTACATTTTCGACTTTTTGACCATGAAAACGAAGTTTTTTCTAAGTAATATTTTCAGAGAAATTGTAGCCCAAGACAATAGCTACAACTTTACTTTTGGAAATAAGTCAAAATTTGAAACAGTTTACGAAATATGAGCCCAAGAAAATTTGCAAATTTTCCAAAAAAATAAAGTCTGAGAAAAAACTTCAAGTCAAAATCGGGAGGCTCGATTTTCACCGTAGACGTATGGTCTAGTTGACTTTTTCGCTCAGTACAATCCCAAGAATCAGAAACGCGAAGCGCCCATTAAGATGTTCAAATCGCCCCACCCTAATATAGATAGATAACATTTTTTGGTCCTCGAGCTAGGTTTATATTCTATTTAAATTTTTTTTATTAATTTACTGATTTCTTATTTTTTTTTTTTTATTTTCTTCGTCATTTAAATAAATTGAAAAAAAAAACAAAAAAAAAAAAATAAAATTAAGGGAAAAAGTAGGTATGTTGGTGGTAGACCATATGTCTCAGGCTTGAATCCCATGAGCTGAATTGATTTCTATTTTCTAAACATTTTTTATTTTTTTATTAAATTTCATCACAGTTTTTTGTAAACATTTTTTTTTTAATTTTTTTTTTTAAATTCCTTTTAAGACCTCCCGTACCATAAGTAGGGTAAAAATATGATACGTACTATAAATATATCACTTTGGTACATCTTCATTCAAATGACTCTTGCAGGTTTCCCTAAGGAACTCTATTTAATAAATCTTATTACCCCAATTACACTGTGCAACAAATTTTGGGTCATCGCATTGAGCCTCAATGCCTTCAACGTCATATGAAAGTAGACCATCAAATGGACAAAATCACCAAAGGGTTTTGCAAAGTCAGTTCGGATTTCTTTTTTATAGCCCACTGAAGTTTTCACTTTTTTTATCAAAGGCGTTTGGAAAACGTAAAAAATACTATAATAAGAACAAATCTGAGCTTCAAAATATGATGTGATGTCTACGGTGAAATTTTATGGCGGTTCTTTTCTTAGAACATTTTAACCCTCTAACTGCCATTTTAAGGGGTCATTTTAGTCCTCTTTCAAAAACTAAACACAGAAGTCTAATAAAACTACCATTTAGAGGGTTAAAATGTTCTACAAAGTGCTTAAAAAGGGTCAAGTATAAATAATCAAGGTTTGTTATTTTTTTTTACCAAAGCAGTGTTAAAAAATATCGACAAAAAACAGTGCAAATACACTTTTGAGCTAAAAATGACATTCTAATGTGTTTTATAAAATTTTATTATGATTCTTTTCTTTGACCAAATTAACCCTCTAGCTCCCGTTTTAAAGGGTCATTTTTGTCCTTTTTTAAAAGAAATACAAAAAAGTCTATAAAAAAAGGCAGTTAAAGGGTTAAAATGTTTTACAAATATTTTCTGCATCAAATTTTACTAGGGCACGTCTAAGACAGAAAGTTCGACCCTCTAGGGGTTAATTTGGTCAAAGAAAAGAATCATCATAAAATTTTATAAAACACATCAGAACATAATTTTTAGCTCAAAAGTATATTTGCACTGTTTTTGTCGATATTTTTTAACACTGCTTTGGTAAAAAAAAAATAACAAACCTTGATTATTTATACTTGACCCTTTTTAAGCACTTTGCGCATGTCGCACAAACTTTGAACATTTGACAACCCCTAGTGAAATTTTATGAGGAAAATATTTGTAGAACATTTTAACCCTCTAAATGGACGTTTTATTAGACTTCTGTGTTTAGTTTTTGAAAAAGGACTAAAATGACCCCTTAAAATGGCAGTTAGAGGGTTAAAATGTTTTAAGAAAAGAACCGCCATAAAATTTCACTGTAGACATCAAATCATATTTTGAAGCTCAGATTTGTTCTTATTATAGTATTTTTGACGTTTTCCAAACGCCTTTGATAAAAAAAAATAAAAACTTCAGTGGGCTATAAAAAAGAAATCCGAACTGACTTTGCAAAACCCTTTGGTGATTTTGTCCATTTGATGGTCTACTTTCATATGGCGTTGAAGCCATTGAGGCTCATTTTTCTTGTTGCACAGTGTTATAAATAATATGTATTATGAAAATTGTTGTTCCTTATAAAATTTTAAGCTTTGATAAGTTTTCTAAAACATATCTTCTTCAACTCAAAAAAAAATAATGTTTAGATTTGATTATTTAAAACAAAATAAATGAATAGAAATGAATTTCTATTGTTTTTTTTTATTTTATTTAAAATTTAAACAATAGCAGAGAATAGGAAAGAAATTTAATATCATAAAATTTTAGAATGAGATGTTAAAATAATAAATATCATCAGCATCATCTTCATTATTGTTGTTTCTATTTAAGTAATTAAACTTTTTCCTAAGAATTTTCCTACAAAAATACGATTTGCACTTGATTGTTTTCGTTATACAGTTCACACCAACTATTTCTTGACATTAGCTGACTGCCAGTCAACCATTCAGCCAACAATATACCCCAGCAAATCTTTGGTAATGGGTAGTGATTATATAACACATTACCAGGTAATGTATATACCTTATTTGTAGCATTATTTTAGGATGTCTTACCAAACATTTGTTCCACAACGTATTATTTTAAAGTGAAAAATAATGCATTACTAATAATTTGCTACGTAATGCATGATTATTGGAAAAAATGTATTTCACATTTATTATTTCTAAACATTAAATCATGGATGACTTATATTTGGTTACATTATGTATTATTTCAAAGTTTGAAATAATTCATTATTTATAATTGGATGCATAATGCATTACAATAATATAAAAATAATTATTTTATAAAAAAATGCATAAGTTTAAACTAGAGATGAACTCACGACAGAAAATTTCTAACGACACACACTCACGAGCATATTTTATCTACTTACAATCACGTGAGTAAATTTAATACAAAATTACTTTTTCACTACTCGTAACACCTTATATATTATATTCTGGTATGCTATATTATTCCATTTCTCGTAACCTATAAAATATCATATATTTTACACCTTACTCGTATTCTTCGTTATAAATTTATGACTTATTTTATACCTTACTGGTATTCTTTGTGATAATGTGGATGCATTACTTTGAGTCTCATCGCCTGTTAAAATCATCAATGCTGCAATGTATAAAATAAGAGATCCTATACCTTATTTTATACCTTATTTGGTAATCTAAGTTTTGCTGGGACACTTTAATAGAGTTTTTGAAAAATTTTTGGAATATCAAATACGCTGACAGTTGAGCAGTTTTATGTATTGTATTAAGTGAATATATCACATCAGCATATTTAAACAATACTATACTCCTCCGTTTATTTAAATGTATAGCCTTGAAATAAAGATGTGACAGTTTTTCTTATTTTTCGGCAGATGGGGGAGGAAATGTCACATTTTTTTCCACCATACTTGTAAGTGAAATTTTAGCGAATTTATTGTTGCAAAAGATAAGATTTAAATACTTTTTGAATGAATGGTTGATTTTGTAATTGTGTGATATTGAGTTGTTTTAAATTTTTTTTGTTCATACCCAGCAAAACTTAGATTACCAAATAAGGTATAAAATAAGGTATAGGATCTCTTATTTTATACATTGCAGCATTGATGATTTTATCAGGCGATGAGACTCAAAGTAATGCATCCACATTATCACAAAGAATACCAGTAAGGTATAAAATAAGTCATAAATTTATAACGAAGGATACGAGTAAGGTGTAAAATCTATATAAATAAAAATCAATTGTCGTTCGTTGGTAACAGCATCAGTTGAGAACGGCTGGACCGATTTGGACAGTTTTTTTTTTGAAATGTTCGTCATAGTCCAACTTAGGTTTTTATGTAAAGATAAATTGACCACGCCCACCTTTACGCCCACTTTTTTCGATTTATCTAAAATCGGAAAACGGCTGCACCGATTTGGGTAATTTTTTATTCAAATGTTCGTAGTAATCCAATTTAAGTTTTTACTGAAAGAAAAATCGACCACGCCCACTTTTACACCCACTTTTCCAATTTATCTAAACTCTGAGAATGGCTTGGCCGATTTGACAAAACTTTTTTAAATGAATTTCATCATATTCCAACTTTGGTTTTTACGAAAAAAGAAATAGACCACGCACACTTTGGCTAATTTTTGATGAAAATGTTCGTCATATTTCAGCTGGGGTTTTTACGGATAGTAAAATTTCCCACGCCCACTTTTTTCTATGTATCGAAAGAACTATATCTGCTAGACCGATTTGGTTATAGTCCACAAAAGATTTTTATGGAATTAAAAATTGTCCACGCCTATTTACGCTCACTTTTCCCAATATATATATTATAAATCATGTAATGGCTGGATCATGGATGGTTTTAGTGTTCGAAATAGTCCAACTAAGGCTTTTCGGAAAGAACAATTTTCCATTTCTACGCCCACTTTTAAATGGATGGACCGAGTTGGTTAAATTTAAATAAGTTATTTACGGTAAGAAAAGTTGTCGACCCACTCTTTTTTTCGAATATATAAAATGTGCTCTATAGAAAAATAAGATATAAAATTAATTATTTGAGATTCTAGAATAATAAAATATAAATAAAAACAAAATGTAGTTCGTTGGTAACTGACCGATTTGTTAAATATTTTTTTTTAATGTTCGCCTTATTTTTTTTTTAAATGTTTGACTTAGGTTTTTTCAGAAATAAATAAATCACGCCTACTTTTGCGCCTCCTTTTTTTGATATATCTAACATCGGAGAACGGCTCGATCGATTTGGCTAAACTTTTTTTTAAATGCTCGCCATAGTCCAGCTTAGGTTTAAACGAAAATAAAAATTGTTCACGCCCACTTTTATTTCGATATATCTAAAATTGAAGAACGGCGGGACCGATTTGGCTATTAGTAGTATTTGTTGACGTTCGTGATAGTACAAATAAGGTTTTTACGGAAAGAAAAAATTGTCCACACCAACTTTTTTCAATACATCTAAAATCGACTTGCCTTATTTGGTAATTTTTTTCTTTAATGATCATTATAGTCCAATTACGGATTTTACGGAAATAATTATTGTCCTCCACCACTTCAAAGCCAACATTTTTCAATATCCTTAAAATTTGCAACACTTGAGAACGCCTGGATCGATTTGGCTATTTTTTTTTAATGTTAGTAATAGTCCATATAATTGCTCGGAAATATAAATTGTCCTCTTCCACTTTTTTCGATATATCTAAAATTAATTTTTACTCTAATTCGATTAAAAAAAATAGTTCTTAATAGATTCCGCTTAAACTTGGTAAAAATGATTTTGAATCCTTGGGTATTGTTAACATATGTACAAGTTTAACTTAGCACACAAATTTTAACGCCCACTTTTGTCTAAATGTGTCGACTACTAATCACCGGACCGATTTTTTTATGTTCCAATTCCAATTAGGTTTTTAAGGAAATATAAATGAGAAAAGTGTCCCGGGAAAATGGAAAATTCGGGAAAACTATAAAGGTTTGTTTGAACTCCAGACAATAGCTCACAATTAGAACGAAGAATATGCGTAATTTATTTTTGTGTTGTTCGTAATAATACCAAAGAAGTTTTAAATATGTACAGATCGCAAAGTCTAAGACCTGGTAATTTTTTTTAGTTCCTAAAATATAATTTCAAGATGATTATCTGCGTAATCGGGTCTTTAAAACCACGCCCACAAATTTTTCTAAGCCAAGAAATTCATTACATTTTTTGCAGGGCTATATATTTGAAGCGAGACGAAATATAACACGGTTCTTATATTTGGGCCAGCAACGCGGACCGGGCCAGCTAGTATATGATATTTTATAGGTTACGAGAAATGAAATAATATAGCATACCAGAAGATAATATGTATATAAGGTGTTACGAGTAGTGAAAAAGTAATTTTGTATTAAATTTACTCACGTGATTGTAAGTGAGTGTAAGTAGATAAAATATGCTCGTGAGTGTGTGTCGTTAGAAATTTCCTGTCGTGAGCATATCTCTAGTTTAAACTTATGCATTTTTTTATAAAATAATTATTTTTTATGTTATTGTAATGCATTATGCATCCAATTATAAATAATGCATTATTTCAAACTTTCAAATAATACATAATGTAACCAAATATAAGTCATCCATGATTTAATGTTTAGAAATAATAAATATGAAATACATTTTTTCCAATAATCATGCATTACGTAGCAAATTATTAGTAATGCATTATTTTTCACTTGAAAATAATACGTTGTGGAACAAATGTTTGGTAAGACATCCTAAAATAATGCTACAAATAAGGTATATAAATTACCTGGTAATGTGTTATATAATCACTACCCATTACCAAAGTTTTGCTGGGTAGTTATATTTGTTTGAGTTTGAAGAATCACATCACTGAAATATCCCAGTAATTTTTTTTTGGAATCGTCTCTATTTTTACAAATTTTCTATAGAACAGTTTAAACTTGTTTAAATTTAAAGAAAAAAAATTTAATAATTTTTTAATGGACCCAATTAAAAATTTACTCAAAAGTATTTTGAGTAGGTTTTTTTTCTAGCTCGAGGTCATTATTTCCTTTACTAATTAAACCTATAATACTTATCCTCATAGAATAATTTTCAAAAAAATATTTTTCTGTTTTAAATTTATTTATGTTGGTAATTTTTTGCAAGACTTAATCGACCCGTGTTTGGGGAATAAAAGAATTAATCAGAATTCTGATTAATTTTTATTAAACAATAAAAATTGTTTTATTCGGCCCACATTGGGTTCAAATGGTACCAAAGTGGCGATTAATTAAAATTTATAAATTAAGTTTTTGTTATAAAATTTGGTATGGGGTAAAAGTAGATAAAATTCTGCAACACTAGTTATCAAAATCAGTCAACTAAGTTGTTTGTTTTTTTCGGTGAGCTGTCAAAACTAGCAAATTATTGCAGTCTTTTAAAAAAGTAAAAAAAAAAAATCAATTTTTTTACAATTCAAGCGATTATTAGTAGTATTAAATCTTTTAAAAGAAAATCTTTTATAATGGAACCTAAAACACCAGGTATTAAACTATTTTTGTTAATAAAAATTGAGTCTTAACATTTTTAATATTTTTTTTAAAAAGGACCCGAAATTGGAATATTTTCCACATTTAATGGGCAACACATATTAAGTTAGTAATAGTTGGATTTAGTTTTGTGGATTTTAAAAAAGTATAGGATATCAACTTTTATTTAAAAGAAAAAAGTACAGACAATGCCCGGCCCGTTTTTGTGTAAAAAGTCTGGGTATCAGTTATTAAACAAGACCATTATATGTGTGTTTATACCCTTCAACTACAGCATGGGCTTACACACACTTTGTCATTCCGTATGTAACGCAACGAAATATGGGTCTAGGACCCCATAAAGTGTATATTATTGAGCACTGATCGACTCTAAGACATTCTGTGACTAACCGTGTGTCCGTCGGTCCGTCTGTTGTTAAGCACACCATAAAGTACATAAAACAAGAGCTAGAATCCTGAAGTTTGTCACAAATATGTATAATGTATATAGGATAGTAAAGTTATTGAACGAGCAAAATCGAACCAGGGGGGAAAACGTTTCAACTTGAAGAACTAAAACTACCCCAGAAAAAAATATTTTTTTTTACAAGTTTTATTTGTATATTTGTTCAATAAATGAAACATTTTAATGCCATATGAAATTCATCGACCTGAATTCGAACCAAGGGGGATCAGAAAAGCCAATTTTTCCGGTCCGACTCTTTTTGGGGGCGTGTATAGAAAAAATAATTTAAATAATAATAAATTTTTATTAATGAGGTGCAAAAACTGACATCTATTTTTTTGGCAACGTTTATCGCGAGGGGAAGGTGTCCCCCATAGTCTCCCGGTAAACCCTCCCCCTACGCCAAAAAAACATGCCCTCCATTTGTTTTTGGAACTTTATTACATGTTCAAGGGTTTCTTGTTTGTTTTCGAAAAACAAAAAAAAAAAACGACTAAAATTTAAAAAAAAAAACATTTTGTTAAATTTTTTTTTCTAAAATGCTATGTTTTTATGTATTTATGATAATTCGTTAATAAAAAACTATAATATTCACATACTTAAATCACTTTTTTCAGATAAATTTGTACATTTATGAGATTTTGTGAAAAACAAAAATTGGATTTTAAATAAAACTTATAATAATATAAATACATCTTATGCGTTCTTTCTTTAATTACTTTGATAGCACATAGCCCAGTCAGAAAAATACAATCGGGTCAGTGTCGGCAAAGCGTTGGCGACAGTGGCCCAAACGCTGGCATAACGTCGGCTAAAGTAATTTACAACGTCTCCCCAATGACTAAATGATAACGTCGGAGTACGGTCTGGCGACGTCGGCAAGGCGTTGGATTTACAAATTTTACAGTGACCTCCAAATGTCAAAAAATAAAGTCAGAGGATGGTTTTTCGACGCTTTTGTACATCTTAAAGAAAATAATATATGAACAAATATTTTCCAAGTCGGTAAAAGAACTTTTATACTCATTTGTATTTTTTTAATAAATATTCGACCGAAAAACTTCCAAAGAAAAAATGTGGCAGTGAAAAAAGTACTGTGGTAACTGTTTATTACACTTTTTTAATAACAGAGTTGCATTTTTTTTTTTTTAATTGATGTCATATTTATTGTTTCTTTACAATACTGCAGCAGGAAACTGCTGCACCAAAAAAAAAAAAAAAACAGAAAAACCAAAAGTTTTTGGTATTGCTGGGCCAGATCGTAGCCTTTAGTTCCACTCTCGGTAAGCATTATCTATAGAGAAATCTCAACAAAATCGGTTCAGCCACTTTTGCGTGATTGCGAACGGACAGACGTAACGCTAAGTATAGTACAAAGCAGATTTGTCATTTTAGGCATCTTTATCGATTCGTGGATTAATGTTGCCCAAAGTTCCAAGTTGCGCCCTCGGTTAGTACTATCTGTGCTGCAAATTTAATTGAAATCGGTTTAGCACTTTTTGTGTGATTGCGGAAGAGGAAGAAATTACTTTTTATTTAATAAAAAAAGAAGTGCCTTTTTTATACCCCTTTGCGAATCGCAATATTATATGACCTACAGTTCCCGCTCGGTTAGTGCTATCTTAGTGACAGATTCGGCTTAGCCGTTTTTGCGTGATTGCAAAACACGCAGACATAATTTTTAATTAAATTCGGAGTTTTTCCTTGTCTGGAGTTTATATTATCCGAAGAGGGGTGGTATTTTTTATTATAATTTTTAATTTTCTTTTGAATGCTGTTAATTTTTTTAACAAAACAAAGACTTTTTTATTTAAAACTAAAAAATCAATAAACTTGAAAATGGTTGTAAATTTAGTAAATACAGTGCTGCCGCAGCACTGCAGGAGTGGTGCTGACTCAACACGGGTGATACAAAAAAACAGTGTTGGGGCAACGCTATATTTTTATAACCGTCGGCAATTTCTGACTGGGTATGTACACTTTAATTTCCAATTTTTTTTATAAATTTATCACTTTTCATTCCAAAGTTCCCAGCAAAAACTAGTTAATGTGTTGTGAAAAGTAATAATTGCCAATTATATTACTTATAACAATTACTCATTACCCACTGCATTACTTTTGTCCGAAAAGCAACTAGTGGCTTATATTGTAATATATAAGTACTTATTTGCAATAATATAAATAATAAGTTATTGACAGTGTTAAAAATAAGTACTTATTTGCAAGTTAACTTAGGAAATTAAGTCCAATCAGAAAAAACAACATTTATTTTACCTTTTTAGCTTAAAGTTTCGCGAAAACGAATAAATTAATGATAAATAGTTATTTGAAACTCTGTTTGCAACTATTTATTTTATTAGTTACTTATAACTACTTATTTTACTCGTTATAGGTAAGTAGTTATTTATCTCCCTACTCGTAAGCGACGGCCTTTATAGAATAAGTAATGTTTCATTATAGAATAAGTAGTGTTTCATGCAATGAGTAAGTACATACCAATAATTATTACTAATTACTATACTCATTACTAGTAATGCAAAAATTTGCTGGGTTACAGCAAAAATAGTGAACTATAACCCTTTTTTTCCGAAAAACAAAAAAACGCCTAACAGGTTAAAAAAAAAAATCCAATTTTTTTTTTTTAACATGATAATGTTTTTAGGCTGGTGTCTAATTTTAAAAAAGTTGCAGGACGCCACCTCAGTTTGACTATATAAGCTAACGATTAACGAAAAAGAAAACAAGAATTACTATTTTCATTTTCTTAAAACCAAAAATTTTAATAACTTGGGTTTGTAACTTGGATAATAATTCACCTCGTGGTGAATAAACCCGTTTTTCACCAGCTGGTGAATAAAAAGTAACATAATTATTTTTCAACAAAAAAAAAATTTTTTTTTAAATCAATTTTTTTTTTATCATTTTTTTTCATCAAACTTTTTTTTTCATAAATTTTTTTTTTCATCAATTTTTTATTTCAAACTTTTTTTTTCATAAATTTTTTTTTTATCATTTTTTTTTATCAAATTATTTTTTTTTTTATTAATTTTTATTTTTCATCAATTTTTTTTCCATCATTTTTTTTTTTCTTCATAAACTTTTTTTTCACCAATTTTTTTTTCATCAAACTTTTTTTTTATATTTTTTTTGTATCAATTTTTTTATCAATTTATTTTTCATAAAATTTTTTTTTCATTAATTTTTTTTTTCATCAAAAATTTTTTTTCATCAATTTTTTTTCATGTTTTTTTTTTCATCAATTTTTTTTACATCAAAAAAATTTTCTTTTCATCAAAAAAAATTCAAAAAAAACTTTTTTTCATCAAAATTTTTTTTCACCAAAAATTTTGTTTTCATTAAATTTTTTTTAACATAATTTTGTTTTTCGTGAAAAAATATTTTTTTTTTTACCAAAACTATTTTTTCACCAAGTCTAAGCTTTTCGCATAAAAATTTTCCATTTTTTTATCCAATGTACATAAAACAAGTCTTTTGGTTTTTTAATGGGGTCCTCGATTAATATTTCAATTCGTTTTGCATGGAAAAGCAAAGCAATATAACATTATTTTTTCTAAAAAAAACTTTGCTTTGGCAAGTACACCCAAATCTTCCGCAAAACATTATCATGATTTAATGTTTTGGGCAAGAGCACAAAATTCGCAGGCATTTTTTCCAAAATGTGTATTTTTACAAGTTTATACTAGCGTGCGCAGGGTATTTTGTTGCCCGTAAATACAGAAAAATTTCGTAATGATAATAAATGACCCATTTTTGGAACTTTGCGCTATGGAATTTTTATATACAGTGGGCGACAATACATTGGAAACTTTTTTATAGTAGATGAAATTTGTTAAAGACAAAGTTAACAAAACTAAACGTTATAATTATAATTATCATTTTTATTTTTTTTTTGATTCAAAAGAAAGCTTAGGTGATTTCCTTTAAGAGCTGTGGGGTCGCTTAGTGGGATGCGAGTGGGATATCTATGAAAAAAATTTTTTTTCAACTTTGGAACACAAAAACCGGTTCTTCAATTTGCACTATTAGGCGTGGGATAGCTAACCAGTTTTCGATTTCGATCCGCGATACCCTCTAATTTTTTTAGGTTCGAAAAAGAAAGCACGAGCCAAAAAATGGGGTCGGTGGGGAGGGGCCATATGGCCCCTCATTGGGGTCAAAGTTGGGCGTAAAGAGGTAAAAATCCCCAAAAAGCCCCAAAACTCCCCTAGAAACGCCCCTGGAGGGGTGCAATGTGAGACCGACCTCCAATAATTTTCTGCCCCCAACATTTTTCTTGAACATACCTTACCCCTATTTCCACTTCCTAAGGGGGCTCCCATACAAAACATTTTTAAAAAATTTGATCCTACCATTCCAACTTACCCTAAAGTGCCCCTAGTGGGGCCAAATGTATGACGACCTCCATTATTTTATTAATTCCAACATTTTTTGCAAACATACCTACAATGTATCTTTAACCCTTAAGGTGGTCCCCATACATTTCTTTTAATTTTTATAAATTTTTTTTATTAAACCAGCTCCTACCGCCCCTACCGTGCCTCCTAGAGAGGCAAAAATTACTACCAACCCCCATTATTTTTTAGTTACCAACATTTTGTCCGAACATCATAACACCCTATCTCCACTCCCTAAGGGTCTCCCATACATTATAAAAACATGTATTTTTAAAAACTAATAAAATAATAAAAAAAATGTATAGGGACCCCCTTAAGAGTTGAAAATAAAGGGTAGGTATATTCTAAGAAAATGTTGGAGTTGAAAAAATATTGGGGGTCGGTCATAAATTTTACATCTCTAGGGGCACCCTATGGACAGTTAGAGCGGTAGGAGCAAATTTTATAAAAATGTCATTTTGTATGGGAGCCCCCTTAGGAAGTGGAAATAGGGGTAAGGTATGTTCAAGAAAAATGTTGGGGGCAGAAAATTATTGGAGGTCGGTCTCACATTGCACCCCTCCAGGGGCGTTTCTATGGGAGTTTTGGGGCTTTTTGAGGATTTTTACCTCTTTACGCCCAACTTTGACCCCAATGAGGGGCCATATGGCCCCTCCCCACCGCCCCCATTTTTTGGCTCATGCTTTCTTTTTCGAACCTAAAAAAATTAGAGGGTATCGCGGATCGAAATCGAAAACTGGTTAGCTATCCCACGCATAATAGTGCAAATTGAAGAACCGTTTTTTGTGTTCCAAAGTTAAAAAAAAAATTTTTCATAGATATCCCACTCGCATCCCACTAAGCGACCCCACAGCTCTTAAAGGAAATCACCTAAGCTTTCTTTTGAATCAAAAAAAAAAAAAAAAAAGGGCCCAATTTGAGGAAAAAGTCAAAAAAGTTTTGGATTTTTAAGAAAAAAAATCAAAAATTTTTTTTTTATTTTTTTTATATTTTTTTTTCGAAAGACTGAAGACATAGGCGTAGATAGCCCTGTCTGGGGGGGGGCTTAGCCCCCCCCAGAATAATTTTAGCCCCCCCCCCAGAATTTTAATCATTCACAATTATTTTTTTTAATAATTTAATGATTTCATTAATTTTTGCAACACTAAATAATAATGATATGTAATGAGTCTTTAGGACTCGTTATGATTATTCAATGAGTCTTAAGGACTCATAATGACTATCATACAAAATCTAATAGTTTTTCCCATTGAAAAATAGTCTGAATTATTGAAAAAAGTTTTTATATGAATCTGATGTTTTTGTCAGTAATAAAAACTTCACCGAATCTTAGGGTTTTACCTTCAGGAAAACATTTTAACTTCTTTGAATTAAAAAAGTTTCTAAATTCTAAGGGTTTTTTTATAGACAAAAATTATTGAAAGAAAGAATCTGAGAATTTTGACTAATAATCATCAACTTTTGCAATCATCAGAACTTTTTCTTGAAAAAAATCATAGTAATCTAATGAGTTAACTATAGGAAAAACATTAAAAATCTTTCATTCTCAAAACATATCTAGGAGTTCTAAATTTCCGAAAAATCTACAGAATCAAAATTAAAAAAAAAAAAAATATGAATTTTTAACTGCTTTCGGGGGGCATTCGTTTCTAGGACAATTAGACGCATGTTAAAGGGAACGCTTCAGGAATAGGTCTGGGTTTTTCTATTAAAAAAATACCAAAAAATTAAAAAAATCTAGGGGCTTTAGCCCCCCCCAGAAATGTTGGCTTCCTACGCCAATGACTGAAGAAATAGCTATCTAAACTCTTTGGGACACATTTTGCTAAAAACAATAGGTAAGAAGTTACATGGATGAGAATAAACATCTCTTTGGCCAAAATGTCAAATTTCGACCCCCTCTAACTCAGAGAGTTCTTGACCGATCTCGTTGAAAAATTGTGTCTGAACTACTATCCAATAGGACTAACCTTGGTGCAAATTTCATCGGAAGACATCGGTTTCAAAACTTGTGTCAGTTGACACGAAAACCCCCATATATATGTCTTAATCCTTTACAAAAACTGTGCTTATGATGATCAGAACACTTACAATAAAATACCAAATACATCAGTTGATATAATAAATACTACGTCTACTTTAAGATGGTCTTATGTTTAAAAAAAAAAATAAAAAACTGATTTATTAATTTGAGCAAAAAAAAAACTTTGAGTCAAAAATTGAATGAAAAAATTTTGTAAAAATATGAACAAATATGTATGAATGAAACAAAAAAATTACTGAAAAAATAATTTATAAACAAATTTTAGTACAAAAAAAAATTTCATTTGAATTCGTCCAAGTTTCATTCCATTTCGTTCCATGTTAAAAAAAAAATAAAAAACTGATTTATTAATTTGAGCAAAAAAAAAACTTTGAGTCAAAAATTGAGTGAAAAAATTTTGTAAAAATATGAACAAATATGTATGAATGAAACAAAAAAATTACTGAAAAAATAATTTATAAACAAATTTTAGTACAAAAAAAAATTTCATTTGAATTCGTCCCAGTTTCATTCCATTTCGTTCCATGTTCTATTCCATTTGGTTCCCTGCTCCATTCAATTTCGTTCAATGTGGTGTTCATTCCTTTTCGAATAGTATCCGTTAAAGAACAAAAGAGTTTCTAGGGATAAGATCATTAAAAATAATTATTTTGCCCCTTATTTTGTTTCAGAAAATATAAAAAGTACTTCTTTAACTCCTTAGGAATCAGAATTTAAAAAAAAATCTTTCGGAAATGTTTTTTTTCGCTAGACGATCCTACATTCCAAATTTCAAGTTTCCAGTACCATTATTTCAGATAATATGAAAAGTACTAAAGTTCTCGTTTTTACTCCCTTAGAATCGAAATTTCGAAATAGGTACTTTTTACATATTTTTTTTCTGTTGTTGGATCCTACATTCCTAATTTTAAGTTTTTATGACCTGTATTTAAGAAAATATAAACAGTACCAAAAAGTAATTTTTGGGTGATTTTTTTCCCGTTAGAGGATGCTACATTCCAAATTTCAAGTTAATAGGCTCATTATTTAAGAATATCTAATTCCCTTTTTTAATTAATTTCCTTAGGAATCAGAATTTTCAAAAGTTATTCTTTTGGGAATATTTTATTTCGCTAGACAATCTTACATTCCAAATTTCCATCATAATTATTTCAGAAAATATAAAAGGTACTCGTTTTTATCCCCTTAGATCGGAATCGGAATTTCCAAAAAGTACATTTTTCATAGTTTTTTTCTGTTATTGGATCCTTCAATCCTAATTTTAAGTTTTTATGACTTTTATTTACTGTTTATTTCGCGTATTGTTAGAGTAATTAAAATTCGATATTCTACAATATTTTTTTAAATCAACTACACAGAAAAAAATATGGAGGAAACAAATTTGAGTAATCACTTGTTTAAATTTAATAACAAAAATTGAGTAATTTTTTAATTGACGCAATTAAAAATTTACTTAAAAATTTTAAAAATAATTTGAGTAAATAATTTAATAAAAATTTAATAGTTTTTTAATTTTTTTTAAACTCTCATATTTTTTTGAATTCTCGTTTAGTTTATAGTTTTTTGTGTATGTATATGAAAGTTTGTAATCGTCTTTATAAAATTTTCCTATGTTTTTGAGACATAAATATGTTTGGTAAAGTTTGAAAAAACAAGTTTTTTGTTTTTTTTTTTTGTAAAAAAATTTAAAACTTTTAAACTTAAAAAAAAAATATAGATAAATTTTGAAAAAATTTTTAATTGTGTCAATTAAAAATTTTCTCAATTTTTTTTCAAACATTTAATAAATTTTTATTAAAAATTTACTCAATACTATTAAATTGTTTACTGGTGCAAAATTAAGTAATTTTTTACTCAATAGCATTAAAAATTTACTCAAATATTTTTTTTATTTTTTTCTGTTTACTGAATCTCACATATAATTCGTTTTTTAAATTTTGCACTATTGGGGATATTATGAAAGATAGAGGGTTTTGTTTCTCAAAAATATTAAGTTCATGAATTAAAATGATCAGATAGAGGGTTTTGTATTTTAATAAAAATGAATTATTATGATTTCATTTATGACACCGGTAAATTTTTAACGTGATTATTAATGATTATAAAGATTTCCGAAATCGCGGTTTTGGTCCACAGGTGCTGATTTTTGAGACAAAAAATATTTTTTTTACCGACTTCATCTTAAAAGATGACAAACTGTTGAGTATGTTATGTAAAACAAGTAGAAAAATAAAATTCGACTTGGTCGTATCTATGAATACAATGTTATCTGATAGTAATTTTCTAAAAAAAAGTTTCAAAAAATTGCATTACAAATTCTTTATTATAAATATATTATTTTTAATAAAGCATTTTTTTAATCATTCAAATTTTTTTGAGTGTACAATTTTTTTGACTGTCAACATTTTTTTGAGTGTGATATTTCATTAAAAAAAAAATTAATGTGTAAATTTTTTTTGAGTGTAACATTTTTTTTGAGTGTAAATATTTTTTTTAGTGTACAATTTCTTTGAGTAACAAAATTACTTTGTAAAATATTTTTGTTGTTTTATACCACAAAAAAAACTATTTCACATATTTCCCTCTTTTTTAAAAAATAAAAAAAAAAAACAAACTAACATTCAATCATACACATACTTTATTTGATTTTTTTTCCAAAAATACTTACGCCGTTACATACAGTTACACTTAACAATAACAAAACAATAACAAATATTTACTTGTCTAACAACTAAACTGCACCCCACGGCAGGAAAACAAACAACAACAAGTTTTAAAAAAACTGGTATTTCACCATGCTTATAAAACTTGTTTAACGAGTTTTCAACAGTTTAAGGTGAAACAAATCCGAAATTCAGAGCGCTGCTTATAACTTTTGAACCACTGAACCGATTTTTCTGAAATTCAAAACCAAACAGACTTGGGGAGCGACAAATATATATGCTAAGCTTGAGCACCCTTAGAATTGTCTTTCGAAAGTTAGAGTGGTTTTAATCTCGTAAATTCGCAAAATACCCTTTCCGAAATTTACTCTTTTGCTCATAACTTTTGAACCACTGGACCGATTTCACTGGATTGCAATACCAACCTGACCCGGTAAATGGCCAACATATATGTCAAACTTCAGGAGCCTCCGTAAAGTCTTTCAAAAGTTAGCGTGTTTTCAACGGACAGACAGACAGACGGACGGACGGACGGACATCGCTAGATCGACTTAAAATCGATCAAGGATCATGAATATTTATACTTTATGGGGTCCTAGACCAATATTTCGATGTGTTACAAACGGAATGACAAACTTATATATACCCTCTATCACTAGAGTGGAGGGTATAAAAAATTAAAAACGCGATTTTGGTCCACAGATGCTGATCAGAATCCCGATTTTTAAGATTAAAATTTTTGTTTCATAATGTACACAAGACATCCAAATTTTGAGCGATATTTTTCAAAAAAGTCAAACAAAAATTTTGAGAAAAAAATTAGCATCTCTGGACCAAAATCGTGATTTTGGAATTTTTTGACAAATTCATGTTCAGCATGCAAAAATTAGTATGAAAACATGTAATGCATGATGAAATTATTAAAAAAAAATATTTATAAATTAATTATTTGAAAAGATAGAGGGTTTTGCATTCAGAAAAATTACTTGTATAAGAGATAGAGAAAACCAAAAATGCAAATAAAATAGCAAAAAAAATATTTTTGTTCTGAATTTTACACCATAGATGAGGGTCGTTTTACTGAATATTTTGCCATCAAAAAGTCATTTTCGTGAAAATGGAAGATAGAGGGTTTTGAATATAGGCCCTCGATATATAGATTAGTTCATCAATAAAAAAAATATAATATTCTAAAACTACTGCTTATCTGAATTAATCGCCATTTTGGGTACAATCGAACCCACTGTGCAACCTTTAAAATATTATATATACACTGTGCAACCTTTAAAATATTTTATATTTTGATGTTTATTCTGGCTCGAGGTCATAATTTTCTTTACTAATTAAAACCATGATATTCTCATAGCATAATTTTCAAGAATTTTTTTTTTTTTTTTTTTTTTTTGTTTAACCAACAAAAATATTTAAACCATCAGATTTTTACTCAAAAGTTTTAAAAAAGAATTTGAGTAAATAATTTAATAAAAATTTTATAATTTTTTTAATTTAATTTTATTCTTTTAGTTTTTTTTTTTTGAATTCTCATATAGTTTAAAGGTTTTTGTATGAAAGATTGAAATCATCTTTATGTAATTGTTCTATATCTTTATGACATTAATATATTTGGTAAAAGTTTTAAAAAAATATATTTTTTTTTTGGAGAAAATGTGAAACTTTTTTAAACTTTTTATAAATTTAGAGTAAATTTTTACTTGACACAATTAAAAGCCTAATTAAAAAACGAAAAATTTTTTGTAAAGTTTTAATTGTGTCAATTAAAAATTAACTTAAGTATTGAGTAGATCCTGTTCTAATTAATTGTTCTACAACTAATTCTGGCTAACCGAAAATTTTGCTGGGTTATATTTGCAAAAAATCATATAAGTAAATGCAAGTAGAGTGTTTAAAAATTCCATATAAAAAAAAATTTACCTGACAATAAAGTGGCAGCAAATGATATTTGAATTACATATTCAATAGGTTATATTTAACATACATATTGCCAATATCATCTTTGACATTTTGAATACACTGAATGGAATTCAAAGAGAGACAACATAGCTCTTTTACATGAATCGTGTCTTCCACAGATGGATAGACGCACGGACGTACGAACATAGCTACACTAAACAAAAAACCTTGTAAAACGACAAGAAAAGTTTGCACTTTTTTTTGCTACCTCCTATTTGACAAAAATTTTTTGTAATTTTATATTTTTTACCAATAAATTTGTAATTTTACAAGCTTTTTACCAATAAAATTGTAACTTTACAAATTTTTTTTTAAACATTAAGCTTTTAACGAAAAAGAAAACAAGAATTACTATTTTCATTTTCTTAAACCAAAAATATTAATAACTTGGGTTTGTAACTTTGATAATAATTCACCTCGTGGTGAATAAAACCGTTTTTCACCAGCTGGTAAATAAAAAGTAACATAATTATTATTCAACAATTATTTTTTTTTAACCAATCATGGTTTGTGAACAAAACCACAATAACCTTTACAAAAGAGAAAAAAATGTCTTTTTTCATAATTTTTTTTTCCATAAAATTTTTTTTTTCATCAATTTTTTTCATCAAATTTTTTTTCTTCATAAATTTTTTTTTTCATCAAACTTTTTTTTCATAATTTTTTTTTTATCAATTTTTTTTTCATTAAAATTTTTTTTTTCATCAATTTGTTTTTTTTTTTCATCAAACTTTTTTTTTCATAATTTTTTTTTTTTTTTTTCATAAATTTTTTTTTTTCATCAAACTTTTTTTTTTAATTTTTTTTTTATCAAATTTTTTTTTTTTCATTAATTTTTTTTCATAAATTTTTTTTTCATCAAAAAACAAATTTATTAATTAGAAAAAAGCAGAAAAGCTTTTTTCTAAATTAAACAATACTTTTAACAACATTTTCTTTATCTTTGCTTTTTGCTATAATAAATAATGTGGTCTTATTTAAATTTCCGTCACTTCATAACAAATGCATACTATCGCAACTACACGTTTACTTCCCATTTCGTATTGATATTTGCATATGTTAAACATACACACATACATTTGTTATACATACATTGAAAAAGTGTGTGTTACCCGAATAAAAAAGTTCAGATATTGCAACTTGTTATTTAATTATATTTATATATAGACATTTGGGTAGCACAAATAATGACTTTTTTGAAATCGCTGGGCAAATTATGGTTCGTTTTGGTCTAAAAGCTCTATGTTTAAATTTTAAGCCAAATCGGAGAAAATTAACCCGTGCCTTTGGGAGTTAAAGTTTGGCCCCAATTTTTTTTTTCGTACAAACCAACAAATTTTGTTTTTAATAATACAGCCGAACCCGGTTATAACGAACTCCGACGGACCAGTAAAAATAGTTCGTTATAAGCGGGGTATATTTTTTTATCAACCTAGCTTTATTTCCAAGAAAATATATCCAATTTTGTTTTATTTGATCATTTTTTTAAAATAAGTAGTATTGAGAAGAAATCATTAAAAATATAAATAAATTTTATCAAATTTATGATATAAACCAACAAATTCCAACCTTTTGTTGGCTTGATAAACATTATTGCCACATTAGACTGGCATTTTTTTCTCAACTTTCGATTTTCCCAAGTGTCCGGGCAAATTTTTATTGTCTAAAACTTATGTGGTACAAATTTGAGGTCAATCGGATTAAATTAACCCGTGGCGCCCGGCGGTCAAAGTTTTGGATTTTTTGTGGAAATTTTTCAAAAATACAAAACTGTGACCGAAGGGCGCCACGGGATAAAATGATCGGATTTGGCTCAAATTAGATTTAAATGAAAGATTGTCTTAAGCTCTATGAAATCGCCGAGGAAAAAAAAAATTGTGATGTTTTTTAAAAAATTTCTTGAACGTAGGAAAAAACCGCCATTTTTTGCAAATTTCAAATGGCGATATCTCGAAAACTGTTCGACCGATTTTATTTTTTTTTTGATATTCGTGCTCACCGCATCAAAATTAACAAATATGATGTGTCGAAAAAAAATTAAATTTTTTATTTTTTTTTTTAAATTTTTCAAAAATCCAAATATTTGACCGCCGGGCGCCACGGGTTAATTTAATCCGATTGACCTCAAATTTGTACAACATCCGTTTTAGTCCTAGTAGAATAAAAAAATGCCCGGACTTTGAAAATTGGAGAAAATTTTTTTTGGCCATATAGAAAAATGCCAGTCTATTGCCACATATTGAAAAATATTTATTGGAGTTCGTTATAAAAAGGTAAATATACATGTAGTTGTGTTCGTGGGACCATTATAAGTAGTTCGTTTTAACCGAGGATTTGTTATAACCGAGTTCGTTATAAAAGAAGTATTTTGTGTGAAAATTGATGCTAAAACGTCGGGACTTTAGAATTAGTTCGTTATAACCGAGAATTCGTTATAACCGAGTTCGTTATAACCGAGTTTGACTGTACATATCCACAAAAAAAAATTATTTTTATCTGTGGCATCTTTGCCGGTTTTTTTAAACGTATCAAAAAAAAAGAGTAAAAAAATGCTTTTTTACTCTTTTTTCAAATATTATGTATTATTACAAAAAAAAATGTTGAATTTCGTAGATTGTTAAGCAAATTATGGTTTGTTTTGGTCTAGAATCTCTATTTTTAATTTTTCAACCAAATCGAACAATTTTAACCTGTGCCGCTGGGAGGTTAAAGATTGGCCATACATTATTTTTTATTTTTTTTGATTTGAACAAAAGATTTGAACCCCCCCGAGGGCACGGATTATAATTGTTCGATTTGGATAAAAATTTAAACACAGAGTTCTTAGAACAAAACCAACTATAATTTGCCAGGCAATCTACAAAAGTAATTGTTTGTTATAATACATACAATTTTAAAAAATAATAAAAAACGCATATTTTTTTGCTGTTTTTTTTTATACATTTAATAACACGACAAAGATGTTACAGATAGGAATAATATTTTTTTTTATTTTTTTGTGGATATACTTATATTATTAAAAGCAACATCTCAGCTAAAATCCTTTCAAGTCAAAGCTAAAAAAAAAAATAATAATTTTTAGAGTAGGACCCCAACGGTATTATTTTTTTTTTCGTAGTCAATTTTGAAGCTAACACGGTGAGCCTCAGCGATGTTTAGGTTGAACTTTAGTGTCGACGAAAAGTGTAAGCGCAGTTCGATTTCTACTCAGGGTTCGAAAAAAAACTCTAACGTACGGTACGTTAGTGTTCTGTACGGAACTATGGAGTGACCGTACGTTATCGAAACGTACCGCTCCAATAACACATTCACTAAAAAGTTTTTTTGTGGTTGTGAAGGTGTTCGCAAACAGAATTCCGAACGTTATGCCTGCGAGTTGAAGAACAGAAACTTTACGACTCACTTTCGCGAGAAATATCGAAAAACAGCTTTTTGGGGGTATTTCTTGTTTTGATTAATAAAAGAAGTTTCTTTAACATTGTTGAAAAACACGAAATGCAGTTTGATTTGCTAATGATTAAAGGTGATGAGGCTGTTAACATTTAAATTCTAGCTGCTCAATTCTTCGAGATATCGCTAAAAAACTCGCTAAACTACTATTCATTCATTACTTTGTGCTATTTTTGGTCTGTAAAAACATTTACTTCAATTAACGACAAAAATGTGGTATGCAGTTTGATTTCGAGGTTATTAAAGTTGACAAAACTTCAAGCATAAAAATTATAGATGATCAATTTCCCAAAAAATTGCAAAATTACTGTTCAAGCTTTTATATTAAATAATTTATTTTTTCTTTAGTGTCTATGTTAAAATAAAGAAAAAAAATCAAGAAACGACAAATATATTGTATGCAGTTTAAATTTTATGTGGTTAAAGGTGGTAAAACTGCTCAAATCAATATCTTGACTGCTAATTTACGCGAAAAATAATATTTTTTCCAATTTTTTTTTTTTTTTTTAATTTTGCGATTTCTCGCGTAATTGAGAAGATATGATTTCGATGTTAACAGTTTTGTGACCTGTAAATAAATAAAATTCAAACTGCACACTCAGTTTTTGAAGATATTTAAAAATCTTCATTGTCAAAATTTTATAAAATACAAAAAAAATAATTTCGGGATACTTAGGCGCCCCAGTAGGCTAGTTGGTAGCGTGCTAGCCTATGAGTCTGGGGGTCGTGGGTTCGATTCCCACCAGAGGCCTTGGTCTGTTTCGCTACAACGAGACGAAGGTCATTGTTGCCAGTTCTCGGTTAGGTAAAATTATTATATAATTTGTAATTATGTGGTAATTCTTAATAAAAAAATGTCTGCGAAGTTTGTACTCGTGCCCAAACCATTGAATCATGACAATGTTTTGCTGTACAAGTAGGTGTTCTTTCCAAAGCAAAATTTTTCTAGGAAAAATAATGCTATATTAATTTGTCATTATATGCAAAATGCATTGAAATATCGGTCGAGGACGCCATTATGTTTATATATTATTGATCCGTAAAGCTTTCTAAGACATTCTAGTGATATCTATCTATCTGTTTGTCTATGTTTTTCGATAACTAAAAGTGTTTGATGAAGAAAAGGGTTTTAATGAAAAAATTTTATTGATAAAAATAAATATTTAATGAAAAAAAATTTATGAAAAAAAATATTGATGAAAAAAAAAATATTGATGAAAAAAAAATTTTTTTGATGAAAAAAATATATTGATGAAAAAAAAATATATATTGATGAAAAAAAAAATATTGATGAAAAAAAAAATATTGATGAAAAAAAAAATATTGATGAAAAAAAAATATTGATGACAAAAAAAAAATATATTGATGAAAAAAAAATATTGATGAAAAAAAAATATTGATGAAAAAAAAAATATATTGATAAAAAAAAAATATTGATGAAAAAAAAAATATTGATGAAAAAAAAAAGTATTGAAGAAAAAAAAAAAATATTGATAAAAAAAAAAAAAATATTGATGAAAAAAAAAATATTGATGAAAAAAAAAAATATTGATGAAAAAAAAAATATTGATGAAAAAAAAAAAAATATTGATGAAAAAAAATATTGATGAAAAAAAAAAAAATATTGATGAAAAAAAAAAAAATATTGATGAAAAAAAAATTTTTGATGAAAAAAAAAATATTGAAGAAAAAAAAAATATTGATGAAAAAAAAAATATTGATGAAAAAAAAAATATTGATGAAAAAAAAAAAATATTGATGAAAAAAATGAAAAAAAAAATATTGATGAAAAAAAAAAATATTGATGAAAAAAAAAATTTATGACAAAAAAAAAAAATATTGATGAAAAAAAAATATTGATGAAAAAAAAAAAATATTGATGAAAATAATTATGTTACGTTTTATTCACCAGCTGGTGAATATTTTTGTTATTCACCACGAGGTGAATTATTATCCAAGTTACAAACCCAAGTTAGTAAAATTTTTGGTTTTAAGAAAACGAAAACAGTAATTCCAATTTTCTTTTTTGTTAGTCGTTAGCAACTTTTTTAAAATTAGACACCAGCCTAAAAACATTATCATGTTAAAAAAAAAAAAAATAATTTCGGGATATATCGCGAATGCGAGCAGCTACGATTTCGCCGTTAACAGTTTTGTGACATTTAGTCAAGTAGAAATCGATCTGCGTTTACACTTTTTGTCGACACTAAAGTTGAACCTAAACATTGCTGAGGTTCACCGTGCTGAAGGGTTTATGCCAGCAAAATTATTTTTTTTTTTGTCGTTAATAATCCAATAAATTAAAATAAAAATTAAAAAATCGAAAAAAAATTTGTTTTGTATAGGAAAAATTTTTATTTTTTTTTTGGTGCAAAACTTTAACCCACTTGGATAAACAATTAAACATATAGTTTTTAGATCAAAACGGACCATAATTTGCCCGGCGATTGACGAAATTCGAAAAAAGTCATTATGCGTGCCACCCTAATGTCTATACACAGTACTTTACAAAATTATAGGTAAATGTATCTTGTATCAAGTTTTACACAAAAAATTTAATATGGTATTAAAAGGATACCAAATCATGTGTTGCTCCACATACAATATATAAAGTTTTATTTAATTAGATATTGCAAGTAATATTTTATATGACTTCATGCATGACCAAATACAAGATTAGATTACATAAATTCATGGTATAAAATCGGGGAAAAACAAATTTTCTAAGTCCCGAGAAAATTTTTTAAAATTTTCTACTTTCCTGACACAAATAATTTTTGCGTTTTGGAGTTGAGAGTTTTAAATAAAAATGACTTAAACAAAAATTTACCTCAATTTTTAAAAATCTTATAAGACCTCAAAAAAAGTACCGCATTTAAAATATTTTTGGTACATTTTGGGAAAAAAAATTTATTAACACAGCTTTAAAGAAAAAAATGTTTAAGTTCCAAATTTTTTCTGTTGGTAATTTTTTTATTTCGTTTCCCACATAAACCTGGGTACATGTGTACATAAATTTAAAAATTATAAGTTAAAAAAAAATATTTTCTATAAATTTTGCTTTTCACAATATTCTACATGTTTTATCTGATTTAATATTATTATAAAAAATTATATACAATTTTATCAAATTATTTAATTCCAATATTCGGATTAAAAATTATCATATTTAATCTAATATAAAAAAAATTGAGCTATTTTGATACACCAATTTCATCACCTTATTTTATCGAAATAAGTTTTAGGCCGTACTTAAATATGTGTGATATATAGGGGGCCTCGTAGGTTAGTTGGTAGCGTGCTAGCCATTGAACATGGGGGTCGTAGGTTCGATTCCCACCAGAAACCTTGTTTTTTTTTTGCTACAACGAGATGACGGTCATTATTACCAGTTCTCGGTTAGGTTGAATTAAATAAAAATGAGTTGTAAATGAATGAAAAAGAATAAATAAAAATAATTGATCATGTGATCAAAACTATATTATTATATATGACTTAATTTCAAATTATATATGTACCCGTAATTTGTTTTTAATCGGGTAGTATACATGTTTCAAAATGAACAGCAGTATGTAAGTGAAAACTTTATAAAATATTTGATTGGTTTTTTGAAATTATTTAAATTAAATGAAATGAAATTTTTTGACAGCTATAAAAGATATTTTTTCCTGGTATCGACAAGATTTTTAAAATTATGATAAGTAATCCAAAAAATGTTTAGTCCATACATAAACATATAAATATTTTGGTACACAATAAAAAGAAGAGAAAAGCGGCGTCGCACAGTGATTCGTTCCCATATATCGAGTGGGCAAAAATAGAATATTGGTCGCAGATTTCTGAAATTTGGTACACAAGCATTAAATTATCTAATCAAGAAAAAAACGAGTTTTTGGAAAAATCGGAGCAAGGACACGCCTACCCCCCATATATTCTGAAATTTAAATATGTCATTAAAACTACAAAAATGGTCACAAAATTCCCAAACTTTATCAATGTTACCAATTTAGATATAGTATTTTATGTGTAAATTTTTTTCTATATTGAAGCAAGGACTCGTGTGGCTGCCATATATCCTTTTTCTTAAAAATATTGTAAATCGCTCAAAAATTACTCGATACCCTTGAAATTTTTTGTAAAAATTTAAATAAGTGATGTCAATGTGTGTGCCAAATTTTGCTGAAATCGGTTTTGTAAAACAAAAGTTATTTATATATCCTTTTTAAAAACTGCATTAAAGTGTTAATATAGTTTAATCACAAAAATAAAATAGAAAGAGTTGTCAACGATTTTCCAAATTTGGTACGCAGGCACAAAATTAATTAATAGAAAAAAAATAAAAATTTTGAGCAAATCGGTGGAAGGACATTTGTACCTGTCGTATATCCTGAAATTTAAAAGTGGAGTTTTAGCCAAAAAAAATTAGTTAACTTAGTTATTGTCTTAGAAATTTAGATAACTATCGACGTACAACATTTGTATTTTAATCTGAGCAAGGACTCGCGTGGCTGCCATATATCCTTTTTCTTGAAATCGCTGTAACTATTTTAAAAATCTTTCAATTGCTATCAAATTAAATATAGATTAGATCAAATGGCGTCAATAAGTGTGCCAAATTTCGTTGAGTTGCTTTCAGTAACCAAAAAGCTGTTAATATATCCTTTTTTTAAATATAGTCAAAAATATAAAAATATATAATAACTGCAAAAACAAAACATTCGCAACACTTATTTCCTATTGCATTACGAAAATAAATTTATTCAAAATAAGTTTTAAGTAAACTCGTTTAAAAATTGTTTTATTTCTAAGTATATACCCCGTTAATACCAAAAAACTTAAAAAAATATTTTTTTTTAGTACTTCAAATTTTTTTTTTTCAAAAACTTTGTTATTTTTATTATTTGATCGTATAGAAAACAGTTCAGGATGTTAAAAAAATCAATAAAAAATAATTTTTTAGTACGAACTTTTTTTATGTATCTCAAAAAAAAATTTGGTTTTGATTTGGGATACTAACGAAAATCACATACTGGTTTTAAAGCATAATGGCCCACTGTATACTTATTTTATCGAATTATTTACTATAAATTTATGGTATACAATACAATAAATCCTTTTGTATAAAAAAACGCTAAAATGTTGATGTATTTTTTAAATTTATTTACAGTAGACAAAATAAATAAAAAAAAAATAATCCAATTTTTGATTTTTAAAAAAAAAAAAAATTTTCAACTTAAAAAAAAAAACTTAGTTATTTTTATTTTTTGATATTATAAAACATAGTTAAAGCTACAAAAAAAATAAAAAACCAAAAAATTTTATTCACGAACTTTTTTTATGAAGGCCATTAAAATTTGGTGATTTTGGGGATTTTAGTAAAAGTCATAGATAACTTTTAAAGCACAACGGCCCACGTACTGCATAATTTTTTTCTGATTTTTTATTATATTTTTACAGAATACTATATAATATATCAATGTGTAAAGAAAAAATACTTAATATTGGATTTTTTTTTTAATATTTTTTCCATTAATAATATAGCTTTTGAAAAAAATTAAATAAAGACACAAAAAAAACCTAACTTTTTTCCAACTTCAGACAAAAACTTAGTTATTTTTATTGTTTTCCCTTATAAACCATAGTCCGAGCTATCGAAAAAGCGAAAAAAATAATTTTTTGACTCACGAACTTTTTTTATGCATTCCATCAAAATTTGTCAATTTTTGGGGATTCGGTAGAAAAAATATAGATTTCAGAGCATTAGAAAAATGTATTTTAAGATTAATTCTACAAAATTGCAAAAACAACTTTTAGCAAATATATTTAAGTAACTTTTGCAAAAAAAAAGTTCATTGATTTCTTTAAAATTCGATTTTTAATAATTATTTTAGTAAACCTATAAAAATCAATTTTTAGGTTTTAACACAATAGCGTTGAATTTCCATACTTTAGCGCCCTCTTGTGGCAACATATGACTTCTTAAAAATAAGAAAAGTACATATTTCTTTTAGTTTATTATTAAACTGTAAAAATACAAAAAATCATCAACATTGAAGACATACTTTTTATACCCTCCAACCACAGTATGGGGGTATACTCACTTTTTCATTCCGTGTGTAACACATCGAAATATCGGTCGGGGACCCCACAAAGTATATATAATATTGATCCATGATAGAATCTAAGACATTCTATCGATGTCCGTCCGTCCGTCCGTCCGTCCGTCTGTAGAAATAACGATGCAGTCCAAACCAAAAGAGCTAGACTCCTGAAATTGTGCAAAAATATCTCTTATTTTACTGGTAAGGTTAAGTTCAAAGATGGGCAAAATCGGACCAGGGGGAAAAAAGTTCCCCCTTGAAGAACTAAAATGACCCCTAAAAAATACGATATTTTAACGATTTTTTTAATTTTTGCTCAACAAATGTAACATTTGTATGCTATATTATGTTCATAGACCTGCGCTTGGACCAAGGGGGTTAGAAAATTCGATTTTTTCAGGCCGCCCCCTTTGGGGGCGTGGTTATAGAAATTAATTGAAAATAAGCGTAAATATCATAAACAAATAATTTGTAAACATATATAGCGGGGGTACAGGTGTCCCCCACCAACTTCGCCGATCCCCCCCCCCACGAAAAAAAACGCCCCTGCGATTTTTTTTTTAATTTTTAACGTGTTGGAGGGTATAAAAGATTCGGCACAGCCGAATTTAACACTCTTACTTGTTTTTTTTTAATTTTGCCAATGAAACGAATCACTGTGCGTCGTTGAGATGTGGCATGGTTAGGATTGCCAGATACTAGAAGTCAAATAACTGGACAATGGAAAATTTTTCGCTGAATTTTGAAAAAGTAACTGGACCCATACTAAATTTTTTTTATATAATTAAAAAAAATCAACCGATTTTCATATGTGAGATTAGGGTTTGCAATGCGGTTTAAATCGTAATCGTAACCGCGGTTAACCGCACTAACATCGTAACCGCATAAAAAAGTAAATGCAGTTGTGTAAACAAGACCTTGAACCATCACTGAGCAATGTTTAAGGATTACCCCACTTTATCCGTAAAACCCGAGTAAAAATTTTTATATGATGCAATATATATTGATATGTAATCTATATATATATATAAAGTAGTTACGTGACTGACTGATGACTGATGACTGACTGACATACTAATCACGCATCATCCCACAGCCCAAACCACTGAAGCTGGAGTCTTGAAATTTGGATTGTAGTTTTACCTCCCGGAATACATATCCACTAAGGCTGGGTTTTTGGAAATGTTGATTTTAAGGGGTAAAAACGAAGGGTTGAAAATGTGGAAAAAGCGACTACTTTGGTACTTTTTATTTTTTCTAAGAAAAAAAAAAAAAAAATCCAATTATTTTGAAATTTGAAATGTAGGATCCTCTAACGAAAAAACATTCCCAAAAAAAAGAACTTTCTGGAAATTCGGATTCCTAAGGGTAAAAAGGGGTAAAAAATGGTACTTTGGTACTTTTTATATTTTTTGAAATTAAGGTCCTACAAAAAAATATTAAAATTTGCAATGGTGGTTCCAATAACGGAAAAAATTCTGAAAACGTACTTTTTCGAAATTCCGATTCTAAGGGGGGTAAAAAAGCGAGTACTTTGGTACTTTTTATTTTTTCTAAAAAAAAATCCTATTAATTCGAAAATTAGAATGTAGGATCATCTAACGGAAAAACATTCCCAAAAAAAGTACTTTCTGGAAATTTGGATTTCTAAGGGTAAAAAGGGGTAAAAAATTGTACTTTGGTACTTTTTATATTTTTTGAAATTAAAGTCCTACAAAAAAATTAAAATAAGCAATGTTGTTTCCAACAACAAAAATAAAATCTGAAAAAGTACTTTTACAAAATACCGATTTTGCTGCGATTTTGGAAATGTTGATTCTAAGGGGGTAAAAAAATGTACTTTGGTACTTTTTATCTATATATATAAAGAAGTTACGTGACTGACTGATGACTGACTGACATACTAATCACGCATCATCCCACAGCCCAAACCACTGAAGCAAGAGTCTTGCAATTTGGATTGTAGTTTCACCTCCTGGAATACATATCCGCTAAGGCTGGGTTATTGAAAATGTTGATTTTAAGGGGTAAAAACGAAGGTTTGAAAAAGGGGAAAAGCGACTACTTTGGTACTTTTTATTTTTTCTGAAAAAAAAAATCAAATTAATTCGAAATTTGAAATAACGAAAAAACATACTTTTGAAATAACGAAAAAAAGTACTTTCTGGAAATTCGGATTCCTAAGGGTAAAAAGGGGTAAAAAATGGTACTTTTTAAATTTTTTGAAATTAAGGTCCTACAAAAATATTAAAATTTGCAATGGTGGTTCCAACAACTGAAAAAATTCTGAAAACGTACTTTTTCGAATTTCCGATTCTAACGGGGGTAAAAAAGCGAGTACTTTGGTACTTTTTATTTTTTCTAAAAAAAATCCTATTAATTCGAAAATTGGAATGTAGGGTCCTCTAACGGAAAAACATTCCCCAAAAAAGTACGTTCTGGAAATTCGGATTCCTAAGGGTAAAAAGGGGTAAAAAATTGTACTTTGGTACTTTTTATATTTTTTGAAATTAAAGTCTTACAAAAAAATTAAAATTTGTAATGTTGTTTCCAACAACGGAAAAAATTCTGAAAAAGTACTTTTTCGAAATACCGATTCTAATGGGGTAAAAAGCGAGCACTTTGGTACTTTTTATTTTTTCAGAAAAAAAAAAATCCTATTAATTTGAAAATTGGAATGTAGGATCCTCTAACGGAAAAACATTCCCCCAAAAAAGTACTTTCTGGAAATTCAGACTCCTAAGGGTAAAAAGTGGTAAAAATGGTAGTTTGGTACTTTTTATATTTTTTTAAATTAAGGTCCTACAAAAATATTAAAATTTGCAATGGTGGTTCCAACAACGGAAATAATTCTGAAAACATACTTTTTCGAAATTCCGAAAAAAAAATCCTATTAATTTGAAAATTGGAATGTAGGATCCTCTAACGGAAAAACATTCCCAAAAAAAGTACTTTGTGGAAATCCTAAGGGTTAAATGTGGTAAAAAATTGTACTTTGGTACTTTCTAAATTTTTTGAAATTAAGGTACTACAAAAAAGTATTACAATGTTAGTTCCAACAACGGGAAAAATTCTGAAAAAGTACTTTTTCGAAATTCCGATTCTAAGGGGGGTAAAAAAGTGTATTTTGCTACTTATTATAATTCCTGAAATAATGGTCCTGGAAACTTTAAGTTTGGAATGCAGGGTCATTTAGCGACAAAAAGATTTCTAAAGAAGGCAAAGAATTTTCTGTTTTTTTAGCTCATGTAAGCGCATATTCGGAACGGAATGAAAGCCACTTAGGACTAATCGGAATGGAAAAGGGAATCAAATGGAATAAAACAGGGAACGAAATGGGGACTTGAAATTTGGAATGTAGATGCGCCTCCCGAAATATTGATTCGTTTAAGGCTGAGTTTTTGGAAATGTTGATTCTAGGGAATAGGAATAGGATTCTATGGAATAGGGTATTTTGGTACTTTTTATATTTCCACAATCCACTGAAGCTAGATACTTGAAATTTGGAATATATATATATATGGGGGTAAAACGGGTAAAAAAGGTATTTTGATACTTTTTATATATACTTAAATAATTGTTTTATTAGCTTGAAATTTTGGTTGTAGCATCCCATACTTAAATAAGGGTCATAAGAACTTAAAATTAGGAATGTAGGGTCCAATAACAGAAAAAAAACTATGAAAAATATACTTTTTTGGAAATTCCGATTCCGATCTAAGGGGATAAAAACGAGTAATATGGTACCTTTTTTTATTTTCTGAAATAATTATGATGGAAATTTGGAATGTAAGATTGTCTAGCGAAATAAAATATTCCCAAAAGAATAACTTTTGGAAATTCTGATTCCTAAGGAAATTAATTAAAAAAGGGAATTATATATTCTTAAATAATGAGCCTATTAACTTGAAATTTGGAATGTAGCATCCTCTATCGGGGGAAAAATCCCCCTAAAAATTACTTTTTGGTACTGTATATATTTTCTTAAATAGAGGTCATAAAATCTTAAAATTAGGAATGTAGGATCCAACAACAGAAAAAAATCTGTAAAAAGTACTTTTTTCGAAATTTTGATTCTAAAGCTAAGTACTCTGTTTCTTATGGCGAAAATTTCACTTTAACTTTGAACGCCTCAAATCGCAGTAAAACATTTAAAAATCAACAACTTTTGACAATTATAAGAAAGAAACGATCATAACAAAACTGAAATGTCACTTTTTCACGGCAATTTAAATTGTCTTGTATAATAAAAATGCGTGAAAACTTTTTTAACAATTTCCCTATAATTCCTCGCGTTGCCAAAATTTATTTTTTTTATATGGAGTTTGACAGATTTTTTCCCGTGAAATCAAACAGAGTACTATGCTTAAGGGAGTAAAATCGAGCTCTTTGGTACTTTTCGTATTATCTGAAATAATGGTACTGGAAACTTGAAATTTGGAACGTAGGATCGTTTAGCGAAAAAAAAAAACATTCCCAAAAGATTTTTTTTTTTTAAATTCTTATTCCTAAGGAGTTAAAGGGGCACTTTATATATTTTTTTTGAAACAAAATAAGGGTAAAATGATTATTTTTAATGATCTGATCCATAGAAAAAGGAATGAACACCACATTGAACGAAATTGAATGGAACAGGGAATAGAACATGGAATGAAACTGGAAACAAATTCAAATGATTTTTTTTTAATTTTTTTTAACTAAAATTTTGTTTGTACTAAAATTTTTTTATCAATTAATTTTTCAGTATTTTTTTTTTCATTCATACATATTTGTTCATATTTTTACAAAATTTGTTCATTAAATTTTTAACTCAAAGTTTTATTTACTCAATTGTTTTTTGCTCAAATTAATAAATCAATGTTTTTTTTTTTAATAACATATGACCGTCTTAAAGTTGACGAAGTGGTTATTTTATCAACTGATGTATTTGGTATTTATGGTAAGTGTTGTGATCATCATAAGCACAGTTTTTGTAAAGGATTAAGACATATATATATATGAAGATTCCATAGCGAAAAGTTCCAAAAATGGGTCATTTATTATCATTATGAAATTTTTCTGTATTTACGGGCAACAAAATACCCTGCGCACGCTAGTACAATATATAATTAAACGCAATTTGATCCGAAAAATGGTGGATGTTTTTGCATTAAAAAAGATCAATTTGTATAAAATATGATTTGATTTCATCCGAGTTTTGACCAGACATTGCCATATATTAGTGGATCTAATTAGATCTAATTGCATAAAAACATGTAAAATCCTGGTGTTTTTTGGTTTGGGTTGAGTTACACCACAGGTCAACGATACATTCACCAAACATATAATTTCTTAAAAAAAAAATTTTCGGGTACGCTTCGAACCAGATAGGTGATATACATAACCCTAACAAGGAAATGTTTAGGAACATTTTAAAAAGTTTCTTATACTTTGCCTTAAAAACTTAGAAAATTGTTGGTTAAATGGAAACATATAGTGTTATATATGGAACAGAATTGGATATATATAATTTTATATTAAATTATACAGAAAAACAAATTTTGTATTGACCCTCATGTAATTTTATATAATTATATCAACCGTACACCTTTTAATCCGAATCATGATTCAATTATATATTACTACATATGACTGCATTAAAAAAATTTAGAAAATATCTCACGGATGTATAATCATATATAATTTATTATGTTTGTATCAAGTTATGTATTGTAATATATGTTTATTTTTACTCGGGAAGTTACAGAGGGTTAAAGTTGAAAAATCGATAAAAATGGCTTGAAATAATCTATAGTTTTTACCTTCTTTCGCTTTTTCTTTTAAGTTCTTCTTATATTTCAATCTTATCCGGCATAACACAAAGTCAGTACACATAAGAGATTATTTTAATGTTGGTTTGATAGATGCTTCATCGCTTGGTAAGAAGTTATAAAACGGTTAAATTTTGAAACCAAAAATTAAGAGTTTTTAAATTTTCGAGGTTTTTTGATCAAGGATTTCGACCCCCTCTATAAAATAAAAAAAGTTGAACTAGAGTTAGTAGCTGTTGTAATTCTTAACATTTTGGAATTAATCCCGTTAATGTGCCACGAATACTTAAGGAGTTTCAGCAGATGAAAGTTCGAAAGAAAAAACGTAATTTTTTTAAAATACCAGTTTTTCGCGAGGCATTTTAATATATTTTAATCATTTTAATACACCAAAAGACGTGCCTTAACGAGTAGAACTGATTTGCTTTTTGACTTTTTACTTTAAGCCATTCTGAGCGGAAAGCGCGATGATTTTATCTAAACCTGTTTTGATCTGGCACATCCAAGGCTTTACACGAAATCGGATGATTTTTTTTTTAAATGAAAGCCCACTTGATATGTCATCATAAAATCAGAGGCGGGTTAAACAATTTTGATGTTTATAGATTTTTTGGACCATATTAAATTTTCTTGTTATAAAAGAGCATCACCGATTTTTTTTAAACTACTGGTACAATGATACGATTTTCCGTGATTTTTTTCAGTAATACCAACGCGCATTGCCTAAATATTTTATAAAAAATTGTGAACTTTTCTTTTACCGCGAATTAATCGCAAATTTAGGTACTTAGATATTTTTTTTTTAAATCGTTTGATCATCAAAGGGTTAAATTTATATCATATATTTTAGAAGAAATGATATATCCCGGCATGTTTTAATAACGCATGAAACAAATGTGTAGAAAAAAAATCTTTAAAATATTTTTAAGATTTTTAAAACCGCTAAATCTTAAAACCGCCATAACTTTTGACACCCTTACGCGATTTAATTGACGCGAACGAATTTCTTATTCTTAAATAGCTTCTAATATTTATGCCAACTTTCATCGATGTGCCATCAAAACAAAAATCACATCTTTTTTTACCTCAAAATTTAAGTCTTAGACGGAACTCCTCATATGTATTTAAAAAAATCCATAGAATCTAAAGGCATAATTACTTGAGCGAATACGGTTCGGAGACGTGTCAGCTGATACGTTAGCTTGTATTAAAATAAATAGAAATAGGTACTTAAACGAATACGTGACGGTGCTGTAGCGGCCGAACCTAAAAAATGATTTTATTTTTTATTTTGTGTTGTGTGGCAGAATTGACAAATGAATATACATACATAAATAAACGAAAAAAAGAAATGATTTTCTCTAAATATAAATTAAAAAAAAAAAAATCACAAATAACCACTTTTTAAAATAAAATTTGTTAATTAATATGACACGTTGAAACGGAATCAGTAAGTGCTTGAAAAATACAACAGCCCGTCACGCTACAGCACCGCTCCAGTAGCGCTCAAGTGCCTAGGTCTTTATATTCTTTTTAAAGCAAAATTAGTAATCGGCAGAAAGAGAGCGAGAGAGAGAATGTATTGGTGCATGAATATAAATATGCATGTATTGGTTTATTTTTTAAAATATGCGACAAAAGCTAACATGCTATTGAATGAAATATTTTAATTTTTTATGCTCTTTGTTCAAAGATTTGATGATATTAGCGTTGTATACGTGTAATTAACCGATTGTGTTCGGTTCTTGAGTGCTATCACTGATCTAATTCTTAGATAAGGCGTTTTCTATAGACCAATATCTCGGAAGCTGGATGAAAAACTTTTATTAAGCAAAACCCAAAGCTATTCCCTCAGAAGCCAACATTTATGCACAAAACCAGTAATGTAGTTCCATTATAAATTTTTATCAGTTTAAAAAATAATAAAATTTAAATTATTTAAAAAGAGTGCGGTTAACCGTTAACCGCGGTTAATCGCATGAATTTTAACCGTAACCGCGGTTTAGGGAAACTGCGGTTATTTGCAAACCCTATGTGAGATAAATATTTTTATTTTGGACTAAATGGCCGTCTCTATTTGTCACGGCAAAATGTTTCTTTTTTATGCATTTACTTTTTCGTCATTGGCCTGTGGATTATTAGAGTATAATTTTCTTTTTAAATAACGCCACAAAATTAAGTTCATAGTGGTCAAATCTGAAAATCTAGGAGGATAGTTAAAATTTCCCGGACGTGCGAAGTCAAAAAAGAGCGACAACAACTGACCATCATTTGCAGATTCGACCCATCTAGAAATAATTTTGTGGGTTTATTTTAAAAGAAAAATGTACGCCAAGAATACTTACATCTTCGACGAGCTCAAGGAAAACATTCGTGCCGAAATCAACGCTAGACTGGTCGAGATGCTCGAAAAAGTTGTAAAGAAATTAGTGAAAATGCAGCAAAAAGAGCACATTTTCCGTATCCAAAAGAGGCATTTATGTTATACTAGCTCGCCCGCCGGAACTTCGTTACCGGTTATGTTAAATACCGGATAATAGAAGGATCAGGATTACCCTACCGATTTCAAAAAATGACTCATATGTAGTCTTTATTTTATTTAAGTGTGGACGTTTAAGTCTTTCATAAAATAATATTTCATTGAATAACTTAAACAATAAAATTTGAATAATTTCGGTGGTACGTTGTCATGTACGTTCCGGTGAAAAAGATTTTGAGTATTTTCGAGCCCTTATATCGGGATTTTGGATCTTGAGTGAATAAATACTTCAGTGAAAAAAGAAATTGGAATAAAAAAAATTTGGGTAAAAAAACATATAGAGAAAAAAAATATGGAGTTAAAAAGTTTAATACAAAAAATTTTAGTAAAAAGTATCATTCTATATTGTTCCGCGCTCTATTCCATTTCGTTACCCGTTCTACTCTATTTCATTTCCAATTCAATCTCCATGCAAGTTTCATTCCTCTCCATATAATATGCGTTACAGAAATAAAAAGTGCTATTGTATTTATCTTATAGATATAAAAATACCATTTTACACCACTTGTACCAATTTAGGTACCCCTTTTTACCGTGTCCATCTCTTGGGTGTTATTTCGGCTGGAGGATACTGCACGTCAAATTTTGAGTTTCTAGGCTTTAATAGTTAGATAGATACAAATAACCATTTGCCACCTTTACCACTTAAAATTAAATTTTCCAAAAATCTTTTTTTCTGAGCCGTTATTTCAAGAAATATAAGAAGTACAAAACTTACACTTATAAGTACAAAAAGTATACTTTTTAACCCCGTTAAGAAACGAAATTTCCAAAAGTACTTTTCTTAAAATTTTGGGTTTCACCGAAGTATTTTACATCCAAAATTTTAAGTTTCTAGAACCATTGCGCCAAAAAATATCAAAATTACCGGAAGTAAACTTTTTTAGCCATTTTACTCTACTAAGAAGCGGAATTTCCAAAAAGTATTTTTTCTAGAATGGTTTTTTACCGAATGATCCTACATTACAAATTTCAAGATTCTAGGGCCATTACTACCGGAAATTAGAACGTACCTAGAGTTTAAATTTGTACCCGTTCCACAAAAGGACATTTTAAAAATTACTTTTTCCAGAATTTGTTTTCACTTAAGGATCCTACTAGAGTTTCTAAATTCCCGGACTTTTTCAATTCCCGGGAAAGCGTTTTAAAAAAATCGTATTCCCGGGAATTCCCGGGAATTTTTTAATAAAAAGAAATTTTGAACTTTATCATGTGAAAATTATTATATTACAAATTACGGTCGTATTTTCCAATTTAAATCCATTTTAGATGCCTTCTTTTGTTAAATTGTTTTTTAACCTCTAAAATGTAAGTAGAAAGTTCATAAAATCTAATTTTTGTAGAAATATTTGACCTTATCACAGTTTTAGTATTTGCATCAACGTATTTCCACTTCATACAACATTTTTTACAATTCAGAAAATATGTTTAACAAATGTGTGTAACGTAAGAAGCAGTAAGATTATATTTTGAAGATATTTTAATTTAAACTTTTGAATTATTAAAATAATTTGGTTTAAGGCATCCGTGCCAAAATGAGAACACCAATACTGTGGATATCAGACTTTTACTTCATATATGAAATTTTAAGCTTAAAAGCGGGTTTGTTATATATTCTTAAAAATACTGATTTTTTTTCTTTAAGCACTATAAAGATTGTTGATCTTATTATAAAATACCAAAATTGCGAAAAGCAGAAATCATTAGAATTTTAAATTTAGAAAACTTTTGCCAATTTGCAACCAACCTTCGAAGTGAAATTAAGTTTCATTCCGTATTTTGTAACGCAATCGATTAAAGAAAAATACTTATAAGGCCTAAATAATATGCAAACTGAAGCATATCCTTGCTAGTTTTTCTTCAAAAATTTTAATTTTTTCAAAGTTTTATTATTATTTTTAATCAATCATTTAAAATTGTGTTAAAAATTTTTAAATTAAATATATTTTTCTTAAAAAAATTAGCGAAGAATTCCCGAAATTTCCCGAAGAAAAAATCCCGGGATTTTAAGAAAAATATTTCCCGGGAATTCCCGGGAAATTTTTCCCGAATAGAAACCCTAGATCCTACCCTTTCCGTAAGAAGTATCACGGTTACATTAGTAGTTGATAGGCAGTATTGCCTAAAAAATAAAAGGTACTTTTTATAAAAGATACTTTTTATAAAAGGTACTTTTTATAAAAGGTACTTTTTATTAAAGGTACTTTTTATAAAAAGTACTTTTTATAAAAGGTACTTTTTATAAAAGATACTTTTTATAAAAGGTACTTTTTATAAAAGGTACTTTTTATAAAAGGTACTTTTTATAAAAGGTACTTTTTATAAAAGGTACTTTTTATAAAAGGTACTTTTTATAAAAGGTACTTTTTATAAAAGGTACTTTTTATAAAAGGTACTTTTTATAAAAGGTACTTTTTATAAAAGGTACTTTTTATAAAAGGTACTTTTTATAAAAGGTACTTTTTATAAAAGGTACTTTTTATAAAAGTTACTTTTTATAAAAGGTACTTTATATAAATAATACTTTTTATAAAACGTACTTTTTATAACCGGTACTTTTTATAAAAGGTACTTTTTATAAAAGGTACTTTTTATAAAAGGTACTTTTTATAAAAGGTACTTTTTATAAAAGGTACTTTTTATAAAAGGTACTTTTTATAAAAGGTACTTTTTATAAAAGGTACTTTTTATAAAAGGTACTTTTTATAAAAGGTACTTTTTATAAAAGGTACTTTTTATAAAAGGTACTTTTTATAAAAGGTACTTTTTATAAAAGGTACTTTTTATAAAAGGTACTTTTTATAAAAGGTACTTTTTATAAAAGGTACTTTTTAAAAAAGGTACTTTTTATAAAAGGTACTTTTTATAAAAGGTACTTTTTATAAAAGGTACTTTTTATAAAAGGTACTTTTTATAAAAGGTACTTTTTATAAAAGGTACTTTTTATAAAAGGTACTTTTTATAAAAGGTACTTTTTATAAAAGGTACTTTTTATAAAAGGTATTTTTTATAAAAGGTACTTTTTATATAAGGTACTTTTTATAAATGGTACTTTTTTAAAAGGTACTTTCTTAAAAGGTACTTTTTATAAAAGGTACTTTTTATAAAAGGTACTTTTTATAAAAGGTACTTTTTATAAAAGGTACTTTTTATAAAAGGTACTTTTTATAAAAGGTACTTTTTATAAAAGGTACTTTTTATAAGGTACTTTTTATAAAAGGTACTTTTTATAAAAGGTACTTTTTATAAAAGGTACTTTTTATAAAAGGTACTTTTTATAAAAGGTACTTTTTATAAAAGGTACTTTTTATAAAAGGTACTTTTTATAAAAGGTACTTTTTATAAAAGGTACTTTTTATAAAAGGTACTTTTTATAAAAGGTACTTTTTATAAAAGGTACTTTTTATAAAAGGTACTTTTTATAAAAGGTACTTTTTATAAAAGGTACTTTTTATAAAAGGTACTTTTTATAAAAGGTACTTTTTATAAAAGGTACTTTTTATAAAAGGTACTTTTTATAAAAGGTACTTTTTATAAAAGATACTTTTTATAAAAGGTACTTTTTATAAAAGGTTCCCCCTAAGAAACGCATATATTAAAAAGTACTTTTTCCAGAATGTTTTTTTCACCGAAGGATCCTACATTCCAAATTTCAAGTTTGTATGACCAATTTTTCAGTAAATAAAAAAAAGTACCAAAAGTACACTTTTTTATCCATTTTATCCTCGTCGAAACAACATTGGCCAAAAACCCAGCCTTAGTGGATCTTTTTCTCCGGAGGTGAACCTACATTGCAAATTTCAAGTTTCTAGGAATATTATTTAAGGAAATATAAAAGGTACCAAAAGTACTGTTTTTTACCCTTTTTACCCTCTTAGAATCAACATTGGCAAAAATCAAGCCTTAGGGGATCTATATTCCATGAGGTGAACATACAGTCCAAATTTCAAGTCTCTAGGAACATTATTTAAGGAAATATATAAAGGTACCAAAAGTACATTTTCTTACCCATTTTACCCCCTTAGAATCAACATTGGCAAAAACCCAGCCCTAGTGAACCTATTTTCCGGGAGGTGAATCTATATTCCAAATTTCAAGTTTCTAGGACCATTACTTAAGGAATCATAAAAAGTACCAAAAGTACGGTATTTTTTACCCCTTTTACCCCCTTAGAATCAACACTGGCAAAAATCCAGCCTGACTGGATCTATATTCCAGGATGTGAACATACAGTCCAAATTTTATGTCTCTATGACCATTATTTCAGGAGATATAAAAAGTACCAAAAGTACAGGTTTTTACCCTTTTTACCCCCTTCGAATCAACACTGGCAAAAATCCAGCATTGGTGGATCTCTATTCCGGGAGGTGAACATACATTCCAAATTTCAAGTCTCTATGATCATTATTTCAGGAGATATAAAAAGTACCAAAAGTACAGTTTTTTACCCTTTTTACCCCCTTAGAATCAACATTGGCAAAAATCCAGCCTTAGTGGATCTATATTCCGGGAGGTGAACCTACAGTCCAAATTTCAAGTCTCTAGCTTCAGCGGTTTGGGCTGGGCGATGATGAATCAGTCAGTCAGTCAGTCAGTCAGTCAGTCACTCACTCACCCAACTCTTTTATATATATAGATTTATGATTAATGTTTTATTCTAAAAGAAGTCCCAAAAAATTGTAAAAAATATTTATTATTAAAAAAATAGTTGTTAAAATTAAAGAAATCCTTTTTCAACTGCACAAATTATGTTTTAACTGGAAACTGGACTAGACCTCAAATAACTGGAAAATCCAGGTCATTCCAGGCCTTTTGGCAACCCTAGGCATGGTACACCTTTTCCATGCGATAAAAAAGTTTAAAACTTAAGTTCAACCTTAAGTAAGGTTGTAAGTGGCTGCTGACATTTTCGACAGCACAAGTAGAGTCTAAGATCCATTGTAATACCACGGTACAATACTTGGGTTCCCCTACTTGTACCAGCCGTTAAACCATTTTAAGCTCCTTATGAAACTTCTAAGATATTGAATTTTGACATCCGACAAATCAGAAAGATCGTGCAGCTCCCTAGATCGCAGTGAAGCAAGTCTCTAACCAGAAAGTGCCGTTTAATGACAGATAAAGCGTTCGATAGTTTCCAACTCCTCATCGTCCATGCATCTCCAGCATAAGCACGGCTCTGCGTGCTTTCCTATAAGACAGTGTCTGGAAATATAGCAGCTACCATCAAAATTTCCCTTCTTGAAAGCGATATCAGCTCACTTGTGCGCTTCTGATTAAGAGAATGCCAAATCTGTAGTGTAGACATACACGCTGATCCATTTACCCATCTCTGATTAGTCCCCAATGCTAAACAAAGCCATTGATTTTGCTTGCAAGTTTCTAGAGGCATATCAACTCATTCCCATTCTGTTGAAGCCTGTAAGGCAGTTCCCAGTTTTGCAATTATCGACTTTGCAATTCCCTGGAATGTCTCCGTACCCAGGGATTAGAGTCGGATATGTACAGTTGTGTTCAAAATAATAGGAGAAATATAGGAGTGCGTATCGAACATTAAAATTCATAAAGGTATATCTTTGAAGCGAAAACGAATATTTTTAGTAGATAAAAAGTGCATCGTAGAAAATGTCGCAAGCTTTAATTTAAAATTAATCCCTTCCAGATTGGGTAAAAAATAAATGAGATACATGGGTCAAACTGCAAAATTAAATTTTTGGAATACTTTTTTTTGGATTTTTTAAAAAAATACTTACGAGTCGATTTATTTCAAATACACAATTTTGGAATTTAGCATTAGCATTATAGTTGATTTTCAGTAATCAAATAATTTTTCTACCTACCAGGAAAAAAATCCAAGACCTTCCCGCATTGTAAAAAAACACGTATTTTTGGGCATCCAGTTTTTTGCAAAAAAAAATATCTGCGAATTTTGTACTCTTGTCCAAAACATTAAATAATGATATTCCATGCAAAACGAATTGAAATATCAGTCGAGGACCCCATTAAAAACCCAAAAGAGCTGTACATATCGTAAGTGAGTGCAAAAATAAGTGCAAAAAAGTGTTTTTACATTTTGGAGAGTATAAAAGATTCGGCACAAAAGAATGTTTGTTTTATGTACATTTGATAAACAAATGGAAAATTTTTATGCGAAGAGCTTAGACTTGGTGAAAAAGTAGTTTTGATAAAAAAGATGATTTTATTCACGAAAAATAAAATTATGTTAAAAAAAATTTAATGAACCCAAAATTTTTGGTGAAAAAAAATTTTGATGAAAAAAAGTTTTTGATGAATTTTTTAGATGAAAAGAAAAATTTGTTGATGTAAAAAAAATATAAAAAAAAAATTTTTTAGTGAGAAAAAAATTTATAATAAAAAATTTGATAAAAAATGTTGATGAAAAAACTATGATAAAAAAAAAAAATTGGAAAAAAATTTTGTTGAACAAAAAAAATTTGATGAAAAAAAAATTAATGAAAAAAAAAATTGATGAAAAAAAATTTATGAAAAAAAAAATTTATGAAAAAAAAAAAAATTTGATGAAAAATAAATTTTGATGAAATATAAATTTTTGATGAAAAAATTTTATGGAAAAAAAAAATTTATGAAAAAAAAATTGATGAAAAAAAAAAAATTTGATGAAAAAAAAAAATTTGATAAAAAAAAAAATTCATAAAAAAAAAAATTGATGAAATAAGTATGTTACTTTTTATTCACCAGCTCGTGAAAAACGGTTTTATTCACGGGGGGGGGGGGGAAATAAGGCCATATGGCTTTATTACCAACACGATTGAGCAATAAAGTCATATTGATTTTGCAACCAAAGTGGAAATAAAGCCATATCAGTTGAAAATGTGGAAATATATTTCCCCGTAAATCCTGCTACCCAAAAAAAAAAATTATTTAGCGAAGCCGCTAAATTAATTTATGGAGTTTGTAATCCCTAAGCCCGGCCGAAGGCCCGCTACGCAGAAAAAAAAAATTTTTTGACTATCTTTAAATTAAAAAATTAATATACTTATACTTAGAGGGGTCTAGAGGCACCAATTTTTTATTGGCAGGGTTTTTAATTTAAAGATTGTTTAACAAAAAAAGTTTTTCTGTGTAGCCGGCCTTCGGCCGGGCTTAGGGATTACAAAATCCATGCATTAAACCCACCCTCTCCGCAAAGTAAAGTTTTCTGGGGTAGCAGGCCTTTGCGCTATCAAATTTGTTATGCCTCAAAAAGGCCTGATAACCAAAATAGCTTTGGTTTGCAGAGAGGGTGGGTTTAATGCATGGAGTATGTAATCCCTAAGCCCGGCCGAAGGCCGTCTACGCAGAAAACCTTTATTACAAAAACACAAATCATAGAAGTGGTAAGTTCGACATTTCGCCCAAATAAAATATTTCGGATTTTTTGACAATTTTGTTTTGCGAGAAGTAACATTTTTAGACCTATCATTTTTGGCTATATGTCGCAGCTTGGGCGATATGACATTTACGGATTTGGGCGATAAGACCTTGGGCGCTATGTCCGTACGCCATTTCAAACCCCATAAATTAATTTAGAGGCTTCGCTAAATAATTTTTTTTGTGTAGCAGGATTTACGTGGAAATATATTTCCACACTCTCCGCAAAATAATGATGAACATTTTTAAAAAATATTTAAATGAGTAACAAAGCCATATATGGCTTTATTTCCAACAGTGGTTGGTAATAACGCCATATGGCCTTATTTCTCAACTCTTTGGGAAATAAGGCCATATGGCCTTATTGCCTATGGCTTTATTTCACCCCCCCCCCCCCTTTATTCACTACGAGGTGAATTATTATCCAAGTTACAAACCCAAGTTTTTAAAATTTTTGGTTTTAAGAAAATGAAAATAGTAATTCTTGTTTTCTTTTTCGTTAATTGTTAGCTTATATAGTCAAAATGAGGTGGAGTCCTGCAACTTTTTTAAAATTAGACACCAGCCATAAAACATTATCATGTTAAAAGTAAATATTACTTTCCCAATATGGCTCACACAGAAAATGGATTCAGTTGTTGCAACTGAATTGTTTGCCAACTGAATTTTTGCGGTTGCACCAACTATCACAATATTCAGTTGCCTCTACTGCCAATTCAGTTGTCTCTACCGGTAAATATCTATCATAAGAACCGAATATTTTTATGTTAAAATTGACATTGGTTAGAGTGATCGAATTTTAAAAGCGTTATATAGTTGTACCAATCAATATTTTTTTAAACTGTTTCTTTTGAATTAAAAATTTTTAATATTTTTTTCAAGCAATTTTACTAATTTATTTGATTGAAAAAAATTATAATTTAAAAAGTGAAATAAATACATACAACAGAAAAAATAAATTAAAACTGATAATTCTGATAGAAAAAATTTAACATCTAAGAATTTTTCTAAAAAACATATGGAAGCATATATCAGAATCCTAGGATTTTTTAATAGAAAAAAGGAAAAGTCCCTAATTCTGAAATTTTTCCTATACAAGGTTCTGAAAAATTTTTCCTACAGAAAAAGTCTCAGATTTTTAATAATTTTTCCTATAGAAAATGTCTCCAATTCTGAGAATAGTTTTGGATGAACCTTTCTTAATTTCAATATTCTGGCATTCACAAACCTAAAATTTGTACCACTCTCTGGACACTTTGGACTCTAAGGATTTCTTGAAAACTGCACCAAAGTTTTTTATAGATGGCTCAAAAAACGATTCTGGAATTAATTTAAATTAAAGTTTAAGCAATTATCTACAACGCACTTTTTATTTGCTTAAAATACTCGTTTTATTTTCGAAGATATACCTTTCTGAATTTTTACGAGGATACTCCTATTTTTCTCCTATTTTTCTAAACACAGGTGTATGAATACATGATCATTAGACCCTTTGCTACTTGTAGTATAGGGTTTTTATTTTTGCTAAATAGTCTTGACAATGGGATCTGACAAATCCCGAAACACGTTTCAATTAAGTCTTGCAAAAAATTACCAACATAAATAAACTTATTGTTAGAACAGAAAAATAATTTTCTTGAAAAATCTTCTATCAGAATATCAAAGTTTCAATTAGTAAAGGAAATAATGACCACGAGCTAGAATAAAACTACTCAAGATATAAAAACATTTTTTTTTTTAATTATTTTAAGCATAAGTTGTTCCACAATCGGTTTTTTGCACCCGAAAATTTATTACTTTTTTTTAATTTTATTGTTGTGCATTTTTAAATGTTTAAATATGAAAAAAAAATTAAAATTATACAATATATTTTTTGCTTAAATTTTCAAAAATACACTTTACAACATAGATTTAAATCTAATTTTAATGCAAGCACCAAAAGGGTTGATCATCATGTATAATTCAATATTCCATTGAAGTTTAATAATTTTATTTTCATATCAAATATATCAGTTGATGTTGGGAAATAAATAGGGGGAATATATGAAATTTATCTTATTTTTTTTTTTTTGAGGGTGCGTAATAGTAATACTTTTCTTTTGTCATTTGTAATTTATTGTTAATATCATTTTTCTAGTTTTTCTATTTTTCTATATTATTAAATTAAATTTGAACATGCAACTATTTGTTAATGGTATTGAACGAAAGGATATATTGCAATAAGTCAAATCAACCCTTTTAACATTTTAACGAAATATTATTTGCTAAAACTTGTAGTTTTTGATATGTAAGTGAACTTTACTAATATAATAACAACATCTATTGCACCGTAAGTATATTAGGGTGGCACGAATAATGACTATTTTCGAATTTTGTCGATTGCCGGGAAAATTATGATTTGTTTTATTCAAAAAACTATATATTTAAATTCTTAGCCAAATCGGGGAAAATTAACCCGTGCCTTTGGGGGGTTAAAATTTTGCCCGAAAAATTTTTTCCCCTACAAACCAAAAAAGTTTTTTTAAATTTTTTATTTTTTAATTATTATTTACCCTGAGTAGCTTATTAATGATAAAAAATTTGATTTTGGTGGGATAAACCCTTCCGCTTCAAAACTGACTTTGAAAAAAAAAATTAGGGCCGTTGGGGTCCTACTCTAAAATTTTTTTTTTTTTACTTTTTTTAAAGTTTTGACTTGAAAGGATTTTAGCTGAGATGCTGCTTTTAATGATATCCACAAAAAATTCATTATTCCTATCTGTGACATCTTTATCACGTACTAAAATGTATCCAAAACAGCAAAAAAATGCACTTTTTTACCCTTTTTTCATAATTATGGTTGTTTTGTCCTAAGAACTATATATCGTCCATTCCATGAGACATTTTAAAAAATCTGACCAAGGGTCTTCTGATTTTTGTTATATTTTGCATACAGATTCTCTATGGAGCCAGTTTCAGATTTCATCCATCAGATCTAAAATATTCGAAAAACTCACGACTTTATTCACGATTTTCGTTTTTAAAAAAGTAAAAAAAATGCAAAATCCGTGTGACTTTAAGCTGCTGTATTTTCTAAACTACTTATCGCATTTTAACAATTTATAGCGCATACGAATGGTATGTAAGTCTATTTTGATATCTAATAAACTGAAAAAATATTGGTGGTTTAAAAGTGCATTTTATATGCAAATGCAGTTTTGAAGTGCATTTTGCGAAACTTTCACCCCTTTTAATTTTTTTTAATTAGCATATTTGGAAAATTTAGAATTTTTGCTACAAAAAAATGTTTTCATTACAATGGACCGAGAATGTTTGCAATTTTTAATATTTTTTTTTTTAAAAATACTTCCTTAAATTTCCCTTATACAAATTTTTATTTTTTAAATTATACCAAAATCATGTAAAGACATGTTTATAAACCGTTATATTTTCAAAAGTACTAATCTTATATTATTGCTTTTATGCACATTAGAAAGGTATTTTTGTCTATTTTTTGCATATAATGACCGCAAAAATTTTGGTGTTTCGAAAATGCATTTTAAATGCAAATGCAGTTTTGAAGTGCATTTTTTCAAAACTTTTACCCCTTTGTTTTTTTTTTTTAATTATCATATTCGAAAAGTTTACAATTTGTACTACACAATAAAGTCCTCCTAATAATGGACCCGCAGTGTGTGCTATTTTTTAGAATTTTTTAAAAAATCATGTAATTTCAGATTTTTTTGGTTTAATTTAAAATATTAAAATTTGTTTCAAGGAAATTTTTAAAATTTCTTTAAAAATAGCACACACAGCGGGTCCATTATTAGGAGGACATTATTTTGTAGTAAAAATTGTAAACTTTTCAAATATGATAATTAAAAAAAAAATTCAAAGGGGTAAAAGTTTTGAAAAATACACTTCAAAACTGCATTTGCATTTAAAATGCATTTTTGAAACACCAACATTTTTCCAGTCATTAAATGCAAAAAATGGACAAAAATACCTTTCTAATGTGCATAAAAACAATAATACACGATTTGTACTTTCGAAAATATAACGTTTTAAAAACATGTCTTTTTACATGATTTTGGTATAATTTAAAAAATAAAAATTTGTATAAGGAAAAGTTTGTTGTTAATAATTTTGGTTAGCGTCCAACTATACAAAATGAAACACGGAAAAAGTCTATTCAATTCAGAGTTTTATTAAGAACTAACTTATAAAGTTTAAAACGAAATAACTGAAAGTATATGGAAATAAGTAGAAAACATAAGAAGATAAAATAACGGTTCTTAAAGAACATGTAGAGAAACACAAATTAGGGTTGCCATTGTGTAATATTTTCAACACCCTTCCACAAACCAAATTTGTGCTTTTACAAAAATAAAATATAATCATTTCAATCCTAACATGTTTACAAATTTAGAATGTTTTCCCTTCAATAAACATTTTGTTAAAACATCAGCCACCATGTTGTCGGTTGAGACATATTTTAATTGTACGTCCTTATTCTCCACTACTTCACGAACAAAATGGTATCTAATGTCAATGTGTTTAGATCGGGAATGGTAGACAGGATTTTTTGCAAGTTGTTGTGCACTTAGGTTATCACCATAGATTACGATAGAAGTCCCGTCTGCCATATAACCAATTTCAATTAAAAGCCCTCTGAGATATACTGCTTCCTTGGCTGCAGTGCATAAGGCCATATACTCAGCCTCGGTGCTACTCAAAGCTACAGAATTTTGTTTCTTGGATTCCCAAGAGAAAGCGCATCCAGCTAGGTAAAAAGTAAAACCAGTATGGGATTTTCGATCCAATGTATCGCCTCCCCAGTCTGCATCCACATACCCATGTAAGGGCACACCAGTTTTCTTGTATTCCAGTTTTTTATCACTGGTACTGGATAAATAACGTAAAATATGCTTAATACCCGCAAAATGCTCACTGTGTGGATCTACATTGTGCTGTGCTAATTTGGAGACCGAATGTAAAATATCAGGTCTGGTCGCCAATGCAAGGAACATTAAAGATCCAATCATGGACTGGTAACTTTTGGGATCAACTCGACCGCATTCGACATCATTACAATTAAGTTTACTGCCAGGATCTAATGGGGTCGATGCAGACCGACAATCACTCATACTATGTTGACTTAGTAATTGTTTTATATACTGCGTTTGATCGACAGTAATTGCTCCCAATTCACCATCACGAGTAATTTTCATACCCAAAAACAATTTAAGTTGACCAGAGTCCACACAGTCAAACTTATCCGAGATCATCCTTTTTATGTGCAGGATGTCTTCTTTGGATTGACACCCTATAATGATATCATCAACGTAAATAACAATTAAACATAATTTACCTTTATTCAACAATTGGTATAAACACGGTTCATGATCAGATTGTTTGAAACCAATTTTCTTTAATACTGAATCAATTTTGGAGTTCCACTCCCTTCCAGACTGTTTCAAACCGTAGATCGCCTTGTTAAGCTTCAAAACAAGATTTGGACGAGTTCCATCCACATAACCCTCAGGCTGCTTCATGTAAACGTCATCAGTCAGCTCACTGTTGAGATACGCGGTACATACATCTAGTTGGTGAAGATACATTTTCTTTTCAACTGCAATCGCCAATAACATTCGAATTGTAGCAAAACGGCATACTGGAGAAAAAGTTTCATTGTAATTAATCCCGTACTCTTGGCTGCACCCTTTGGCTACAAGCCGCGCCTTAAAACGTTCAATACTGCCATCAGCTTTTCGTTTTATAGCATAAACCCATTTACAGCCAACCACTTTTTGGCCATCAGGTAACTCTGTCAGACTCCAAGTTTTGTTATTTTTTAAGGAATTGTACTCTTTATTCATTGCATCGAGCCACTGTTTCGATTCTGAACCATTCATCGCCTCTGACACAGTTTGTGGCACTGTTATATTATCATTTACCATAGCACTCAAAACATTGTACACTTTCTTTGGTCGGCCTGGTTTACCGGTACGTATAAGTTTTGGTCTACCTGGACCAACAGCCAGATCATCAACCTTGACTGGATCATCTAGTTCTTTTGCACTTTCATAGCATTCTTCATCTTCATTTTCATCGGATATAGAATCATCATCATCATCTTTCTTGATAGTTTCTTCAGCGCCATCTTCCTCTATTTCACTTTTATTGGCTAATAAATCAAACGATAAACTATTATCAACATTATGTGTTACCTGTTGAGGCTCGTTAAATAGAACATCACGTTTTTCTACCACTTGACGTGTAACCGGGTCATAAAGTCTATATGCTTTTGATGTTAAAGAATATCCAATCATACGATATTCTTTGCCCTTTGCCTTGAACTTACTGTGTTGTGTTTTGTCAAGGGCAACGGCTTCGCATCCAAAAGTTCGCAAATGCTTTACCGATGGTTGCTTGCCACTCCATACCTCAAAAGGTGTTACACCATCTAACGCTCTTGTAGGTGATCGATTACGTATGTATACGGCGGTAGCGATTGCCTCAGCCCAAAGACTTTCACTCATATTTGAATGTACCAGCATACTCCTGGCCATTTCAACCAAAGTCCGATTAAAACGTTCGGCTACACCATTCTGGGGTGGACTATATGGCACTGTAAGTTGACGTTCAATACCATTCTCCTCCAAGATTCTATTAAATTTATTGTTAACGAATTCGCCACCGTTGTCGCTTCGAATTTTCTTTATTTTTCGGCCAGTCTGTCGTTCTACCATATTCTTAAAAATCACAAATTTATCAAAAGCTTGGTCTTTTGTTGCCATAAAATAAACGAAAACACGTCTAGAACGATCATCTATAAACGATATAAAATATTTCGAGCCAGAAATTGATTGTTTTTCAAAAGGGCCGCACAAATCTGTATGTATTAAATCAAGAATATTTTCTGCTCTATTTTCTGTCGCCTGCGGATATGGTTGTGTACAGACTTTCGCTTTCATACAGGTCATACAATTCTCTTTTACAAAATTTACTTTTTCAATACCGCGAACCATTTTCTTAGCATCACACAAACTTTTAAAATTTAAGTGTCCATATCTATTATGCCACAAAACTGCAGAAAAACATTTGTTTTTTATTTCATGATCGATAACATACAACTTGTTCTTTTTCTCAAATGTAAAAATAATTTCCCCTTTAGAAACGATACAGGCAGAATTTCTGTTAAATTTAACAGAGAAACCTTTTTGTGTTATTTTGTCTACAGACAAAAAATTACCCTTCATCGTAGGTACAAAAAGAACATCACTCAAAACGAATTCACAGCTGCCAAATTGTAGTTTAACTTCTCCTACACCTTCAGCTGCAATATAATTTTCTCCAGCCAACTGTATGCTCTCTTTATGTAAATTAAATTTAGTAAACAAACTTTTTTCGCAACACATGTGAGTTGTCGCTCCGCTGTCCAAACACCATGTATGTCTGTTGATAGTGTGCGTTTCTGTTGCTGCGAGCATTGAAAATGCATAACTTTGTTCTGCTTTCTTACCGTCGTTTTTCTTTGATGTACATTTCGCTGCTATGTGACCATGCAAACCACATTTATAACAATTCCCGTTGAACTGTTTTTTGTTCTTAAAACTTTTGTTGTTGTTATTATTTTTATTATTTCGTTTGTTGTTGTCTTGTGCATAAAAAGCAAGTTGTTCTGTTTTCTCATCTGATGTTTTATTTTCTTCATGTCTACGTTCTCCTTCTTTCAAAAGTTTAACTCTTAACACTTTAAGGACCGGAAGCTCATCTCGAGTTTCCATAGCAATAACGAAATTTTCATATGTTTTTGGCAAACTGGAAAGTAATATAATTACCAAAAGCTCATCCTTGATGTCGATTTTAACTTCTGACAATTTTTCCACAAGGTCGGTAAATAAATTTAAATATTCGGACATACTCATACCAGCAGTCATTTTTAATGACAACAACTTCTTGTAGAGTGTAACTTTACGAGCTGGTCCACTGGGTTTATAAATTTCTTCTAAACGATCCCATGCCTCTTTAGCTGTTGTAAAATTTTTTATGTAGTTTAGCTGAGATGGTTTAACACTAAGAACAATAGTCGCCAATGCCTTTTCGTTGGTAGCATTCCACTTTGTTTCAGCATCTGCCTTTATTAACACACCATTAACAACACACCACAGCTCAGAATGGATTAAAACATTTTTCATTTGTACACTCCAACAGTCATAATTTGTATCATCCAATTTTTCTATTTGATACAACGAACTCATTTTGATCTTTATTTTAAATCTTAAATATTTTTCCGTACAACGCTTAACCAATACACTTTTTATTATACGTGGGACCTGGGCCCATAACCTGTTGTTAATAATTTTGGTTAGCGTCCAACTATACAAAATGAAACACGGAAAAAGTCTATTCAATTCAGAGTTTTATTAAGAACTAACTTATAAAGTTTAAAACGAAATAACTGAAAGTATATGGAAATAAGTAGAAAACATAAGAAGATAAAATAACGGTTCTTAAAGAACATGTAGAGAAACACAAATTAGGGTTGCCATTGTGTAATATTTTCAACAAAGTTAAGGAAGTATTTATTTAAAAAAAAAATATTAAAAATAGCATTCATTCTCGGTCCATTGTAATGAAAACATTTATTTGTAGCAAAAATTCTAAATTTTCCAAATATGCTAATTAAAAAAAAATTAAAAGGGGCAAAAGTTTCGCAAAATGCACTTCAAAACTGCATTTCCATATAAAGTACACTTTTAAACCACCGATATTTTTTCAGTTTTTTATATATTAAAATAGACTTACATACCATTCGTATGCGCTATAGATTGTTAAAATGCGATAAGTAGTTCAGAAAATACAGCTGCTCAAAGTTACACAGATTTTGCATTTTTTTGACTTTTTTAAAAACGAAAATCGTGAATAAAATCGCGAGTATTTCGAATATTTTCGATCTGATGGATGAAATTTGAAATTGGCTCCATAGAGTATCTGTATGAAAAAAATAACAAAAATCAGAAGAACCTCGGTCAAAAAATGCCTAAAATCACCAAATGTCTGGTGGAATGGACGATATATAAGTTTTTAGCCAAATCGGACAATTTTAACCTGTAGCGCTGGGTGTTTAAGGTTTGGCCCTAATTTTTTTTGGTTTGTACAAAAAACTTTAATCCCACAGGATGTGACATAGTATAGGTTGTTGGTTTTGTCGAGTAGATCACCAAAATGCCCATTAAACTTGCCAGACACCCTCAAATTTTAGAGTTATTTTCAAAAAAACTTTTTTTTGGGACTTTGCTCTCTAAACCTTGTGTAATTCAGAACATTTTTGACCGATTTTAAATTTTTTAACTGGTTTGGATAGAAGAGGGATTGGGCTTTCCATGTGTGTGAATTGGTCTATACATATAAGAAAGATGTATATTGATTTTTTCTATAATATCTAATTTTTTTGTTATTTTTTGAAAAATTTTCGAGTTAATCGATTTTTTTCTGCTATAGTTCGTTTAACAACCTTTATGTTTATAAACGTATTTTTAAAGAAAATTTAATTCTGAATACGATGAGCTTTATTTTGAAAAAATCAGATAAGAATTGACAGAGTTGTGATAATTTTACTAAAAAAGAAAATTAAGATTTTGCAGGAAATCGCCCTTCAAATAACCCAGGCAAAAAAAAATAAATTTATCATAAGGGGTCATGTACAATAATTTTAAAGGTTTTTGGTGCGCTGATTCCGAATTTGGCCTTTAAATTGCTCTATCGCGTCAGGTTTTTGAGATATTAAACAAAAAATTAAAATATCAAAGATTGCACTTAAAATATTTTGTAAGTAAATTCAACGGAAAAAACGTTTAAAACAATCGTTTTTCCTTTTAAAAAACGGACTACTTATATTTCATTTAAAACAACATACTTTTTCAGTTATTTTTAAACATTATAAAATGACTAGACATTCTGTAAAATCAAATGATATTTCAGTTATTTTAACTGTTTACAAGTTTTTATTTTGTGGAGTAAAAATATATTTTTTTGAATAACAAACTACAAAATCCGTACTTCTGTAAAATTATACGGAATAATCAGTCAGAAATAATTTAACTGATAAAACTATTTTTCCGTAAAGTTTGTAGTTAGTTTTTTTTACAACTGTTTAAATCGTTCAATATTTTAGGTTCCTTGAAAAACAAACGAAAAAACGTTTAAAACGACTTTAACTAAAAACTTTTTGAATAACCGTAAATACACTCAAAATAATTACTCTGTTAAATACTCTGTAAAATGACTGTAATCTCCATTCGACAGATATTTGACAAAGTTATTTGTCGAAATACAGAATTTAAGAAAAAACTTTGTATTTTCTTGTAACCGAAAAACAAAATGCTATCTGTAATTTTACTTTATACTTTGTAATCTCTATTTTACAGATAATATACAGAGTTTTTTGCTAAAATACAGATTTTAGAAAAATACTTTGTTTTTTCTCGCAACCAAAATACTAAATTTTATCTGTAATTTTACTTACAAGGGAAGTATCTCAACCCTTATGAACCGATTTGCCCGAAACTTGAAATATATATAAAAGAGACGACTTTAAGGTTGGGGTTTCTCGGCTTATCGGCTATATCAGTGTTTTACAAATTTCGTTGTCTCCTTATGAAACAATATGGACCTTCGGGAAAATTTCGATAACTCATGAACTGACAGGAATATCGTCTAGAGCAAAAATACGTGTCGACTTAAATTTAATAGAGATTATTTCGTATTCATATGGACATCGTAGGTTCTATGTCTTCATATTAATACCCCCCCAACAATTATACATTTTTAAGAAAAAATTATTTAACGAAGCCGAATTTTTAAAAGGTTATGCCCCCGTTGGATGGGCATTAAAAAACCCTTCCTTCTCATATGTAAACATCATATAGTTTCTTTGATTAAAATAGCTGAAAAATCCAAAAAACGATTTTTTCGCCATTTTTTGACCCATGTTTTGAACCCCTAAATCCCTGATATGGCCGATATGCCGAGACACCCCATCCTTAGAATTGTCGCCTTTATATATATTTCAAGTTTCATGCAAATCGGCTCATAAGGGTTGAGATACTTCCCTTGTTAGTGCTCTGTAATACAGTTTTCAAATAAAAATCTCGTCAAAAAACTTCCAAATTTTTCAACCCCTCTTTAAAAAACGTCTTAAATTACAATAAAACCTGGTAAATTTTACGAGGATGTCGTGTAAAATTGGAGGTACTCGTAAAAAACTCGTAATTTTCACAAAAATTAAAAAAAGTAAATTTACAATTTGGAAGCATTAAAGCGGGCCAATTTACTCGATGGCATTTCCAAATTTTCAATACTACTTGCACATTAAGGAAAGAGAAATTGAACAACCCGGGTGAAAATGACCATGTATGTTCATTAGAGTGTCCCTTATTTTGGAAATGTTGGAAATCTTGAGACGGTACCCGCTCATTTTTTTCCTTTTGACTTAAAAATAACTCAGGAAAAATTTTACGCCCCTAGGACCACGCCTTCCCTACGCGACGGGGCCTTAAAGAGCGGGGCCTTAAAAATCATTTTTCCATACAAACCAAAAAAATTTTTTTTTGATTTTTAATTTTTTTGTTATTATTTATTATATTACTTGGTTTGCTTATTCACGACAAAAAATTTGATTTTGGTGGGATAAGTCTTTCAGCGCTAAAAAATTTTTCGCAAAAAAAAATTTGAGCCGCCCGGGTCCTACAGTAAAAAATTTTTAAAAAATATTTTTTTTTTAGTTTTGACCAGCAACGATTTTAGCTGCTATGTTGCTTTAAATGATATATATTCATAAAAAAATATTTTTTGTATCTGTGACATCTGTATCGTGTTCTAAAAAAGGGTAAAAAATGCATTGTTGATTTTTTTCGATACACGATCAAGATGTCACAAATATGAATAATATTTTTTTTGGAATATATATCATTAAAAACAACATAACAACTAAAACCGTTGCTTTTCAAAACTAAAAAAAAAATATTTTTTAAAAAATTTTTACCGTAGGATCCCTACGGCTCAAAATTTTTTTTTCGAAAAAGATAAAGATGTCACAGATATGAATAATTTTTTTTTTTGGAATATATATCATTAAAAGAAACATAGCAGCTAAAACCGTTGCTGGTCAAAACTAAAAAAAAATATTTTTTAAAAATTTTTTACTGTAGGACCCCGGCGGCTCAAATTTTTTTTTTGCGAAAAATTTTTTAGCGCTGAAAGACTTATCCCACCAAAATCAAATTTTTTGTCGTGAATAAGCAAACCAAGTAATATTATAATTAATAACAAAAAAATTAAAAATCAAAAAAAAATTTTTTTGGTTTGTATGGAAAAATGATTTTTAATGCCCCGCTCTTTAAGGCCCCGTCGCGTAGGGAAGGCGTGGTCCTAGGGGCGTAAAATTTTTCCTGAGTTATTTTTAAGTCAAAAGGAAAAAAATGAGGGGGTACCGTCTCAAGATTTCCAACATTTCCAAAATAAGGGACACTCTAATGTTCATATATGATGCATATATGGATGTCCATACATGTGCATATCCGTAATTTGAGGGTACATGTACATTAATGATCATACATTGTCATACATGAATTTGTATGTAATTTTTTTTTTGTATTTTTTTCCATAAAACGTCTATATAATAGCTATTAATTGAAAATTTTCAAATATAAATAATTTGTATTAATTTATGACACTATTTTTTATGAGAATTTATGAGAATTTTAAAAATTGAATGCATTCATTTATTATTCATGAGACTTTTAAAAATTGAATTTATAAAAACTTACGCATTCAATTTTCAAAGTCGAATGGAAAAGAAATCGAATGCATTCTATATTTTAAAATCAAATGTAAAATCATTCGATAAATTGTGATTGGGGAACGCAATCATTAAAGTTTAATTCAGAACACCAAATCAAATTAAGGAATGAAATCCTTCGCAGCTCAGACTGTAATACCGTCAGAGTTCGCATTTTCTTCTAAATTTGGTTACGTTAGTGCCGTTCATATTCGCCTATAGATCACAAAAATTATAATCAATTTTGATGATGTATGATCAATATTGTCCGACCGAAAGACTTTTTCAGACTGAACACATACATGAACTTCGTCAAATTTTGCAAAGTTCTGCCGTACCCAACCTTTAAAAAAAAAGTTTTTAAGACATGTATGCTATGCAGATGCATTGCATATATGAAGGTGTGTGACATGTACATATCCACACATAGATGCATACATTTACATATATGGAATATTACATTACTTGTGTATGTTCATATATGCTCCCATGTATGACATTTATTTCCATATATTGTTCATATACTATCATACATGTAATCATGTATGAGCATGTATGATCATGTATGAACATACATGGGCATTTTCACCCGGGAAGAATCAAATAAAATAGTAAAGTTCTGGTCGCTTTTATAAATATTTTACAGATAATTCTGTAAATTTACAGTTTTTTTTATTGAAATCACTTTACAGAGTTTTCTTCGTTAAATAACAAAAAATCTTGCTGGTTGGAAATCTATGGTATTTTCTGCTGGCTCAGCAGAGTATCTCTGTAATTTAACAGAGTGATTATTTTGAGTGTAGTTACTGTAAAACTTTTCTAGGTGTTAATAAGATAGCGCAATTTCAAGGTCAAATTCGAATTCAGGGGGCCAAAAACCTTTAAAATAATGATACGCGACACTTAGTATGTTCGTTTATACTTTTATTTTTTTGTCTGGGTTGTCCGAACGGCAATTTCATGCAAAATCTTAATTTGCTTTTTTAGAAAAATTATCACAACTCTGTCAATTGTTATTCGATTTTTTCGACATAAAGCTCATCGTATTCACAATTAAATCGTCTTTAAGAATACGTTTATAAATATAAATATTGTTAAACGAACTATAGCATAAAAAAATCGATAAACTCAAAAAATTTTCAAAAATTAACAAAAAAAATTAGATATTGTTGAAAAAATCAATACATATCTTTCTTATATGTATAGACCAATTCACACACATAAAAAGCCATATCCTTCTTCAATCCAAAACAGTAAAAAAAATTTAAATCGGTTGAAAACTTCTTAAGTTACACGTGGTTTAGTGAGAAAAGCAGCGTTTAAATTACTACGAAGAAAGTAGCTTAAACAACTAAAATTGACGATATGTGTAGTTTTAAAAACAAACAATATGTAAATCATTCAATTGCTATAGCTACTAATACTTGCACATTTCTGTTTTTGTAGCGATAGCTTACGATTGTTTTTAAAAATGAATAAGTAGCAAAAAAAACAAAAACATTAGAATTGTGTAGCCTACAAGTAGCCTACAAATTATTTTTGGTAGCCTACCTGTAGCCTACAAATTATTTTTGGTAGCCTACCTGTAGCCTAAAAATTATTTTTGGTAGCCTACAAATATTGTTTTTGTAGCCTACAAAGAAAAAATTTAATAAAACTATAACACACACACACACTTATCTTGTTTAACATAACTGTTTTATTTTAATGTGTATAAAGAATAGGGTTGGATTGTTTTAATGTAAAATTATAATTCAACTTCTCAAAAAAAAAACTTTGGCAAACATTGTTGTGGTGTTCCCTTGTCATTAAAAGTAGAGATGGGCACATGAGCAGATTAGAACGTGATTCACGCGTGACCACGCTTGAATGTGACTAAATTCAATTTTACTCACGCGCGTGTGAGTGGAGTGTACGTGAGTAAGATTTTTGCGTGAGTGTGCGTGAGTCGATTTTTTAAGTTACGCTGAACTTTAAATTTTGTTGAAAATTTTAAAAGATCTTTCAAATTTTAGTTTTTAATTTTTTTTTTTGTATGAATAAGAGTTTCGTGAGTGTGAGTCAACGAGAGTGTGAGTGAAGCTTGAGTGAGTGTGAGTTGTATTAAATTTACTCACGTGATTGTGAGTGTGAGTAGAAAAAATTTGCTCGTGAGTGAGTGTGCGTGATTCAAAAATTCCTGTCGTGGGCGTGAGTGAGTGTGAGTCAAAAATCACTCACGCGCCTATCTCTAATTAAAACCATGTTTTGTGTATTTTTCACCACGTGAATTTTCGAAAAACCCAATGTAGAGATGGGTGCGTGAGTGGATTTTGACTCACACTCACTCAAGCTCACGCAAAAATAATCGAATCACTCACGCAATTTTTTTTTTATTCACGCTCACTCACTATTCACGTGAGTAATAAAAATCTTACTCACGCTAGATTCAATCACGCTCACGCGTGAGTAACGCAAAATCTACTCACGCAATAAAATTCTCTTACCAAAAAAAAAAACTCCAAAAAAATTTTTTTACAAAAAATAAAAAAAATTGGGCTAATCTAAAAATCTTATCACGCAAACTCACGCAAAAAATAAATGACTCACTCACTCAGATTTTTTTTCAGCTCACACTCACTCACAATCACGTGATTTAAATGAAAATCACTCACGCGTGATTCACGTGAATCACGCAAATCACGTGACCAGCGCCCATCTCTAACCCAATGTTAATGCCACGGTTTTTCTCATAACTTCTGAGCGTCTAGACCGATAATATTAAAATCGCGTACATATTCGAAAATATCGAAAAATTCGACAAAATTCCAAATTTTTCTATATTTTTTTGACCAAAATTAAAAGAATTTTATTAAAAATTATTATTATTCTTTTTTCGATGTTATATTCATTTTACACCATCTTAACGAAATTTTTAATATGATCACGTTTTTATATTGCAACATTTGTTTACAATGTGATACTGTAGTAATACTGTAGTAATACTACTGTAGTAATACTGTAGTAATACTGTAGCCTACAAATATACTACTGTAGTATATTTGTAGCCTACAAATATACTGCTGTAGTATATTTGTAGGCTACAACAATAAAATTTGTTTTCCGCTACTGCTTTGTTTGGAGTTTTAATTTTTTTCATGTTGTTGTAGTTTAAGCAAACACAAAAAAGAAAAGTAAACAAAAGCTATAACTTATAATATTGAAATTGTTTGAAGTGATATGAAAAGCAAAAGCAAAAAAACAGGTAGCTAACGTAGCCTTTCAAACGCTGGAGAAAAGTCCCAATAAAACGTTTTTTGACAATAACTTCAAAATTTGAGGGTGTCTGGCAAGTTTGATGGGCATTTTTATGATCTTTTCCACGAGACCTACAACCTGAACTACCTCATTTCAAAAGTATATTCGATTTTGTGTTTTTTGTAGCACAGTGTAATTTTCCACACTCAAAAAAAACCTTTTAAAATTACAAGAAAAACTTGTAATTTTTTTTTTGCTACCTTCTATTTGACAAAAATTCCTAGTAATTTTACAAGCGTAATTTTACTAGATATTTAAAGCTTTTTCACCAATAACTTTGTAATTTTTCAAGCTTTTTACTACTAATATTGTAACTTTACAGTTTTTGGCGCAATAAAAATTACAAGGAATTCTAGTGAATTTTCTAGATGTTTTTTGTAAAATTATCTTGGAAATTGTAAAATTACAAGAAAAATTGTAAAATTACAAAAAAAAAAATTTAAATTACCATCCAAATTTGTTTGTTAAAAAACCAGTAAAACTGTCAAATATTGGTAAAATGGGATTACGAGACTTTTCCTAGTAATTCGAAAAAGTTTTTTTTGTGTGTAAGCAATCTACAAAAGTATTTTTTTGTGATAATACAAACAATTTGAAAAAAATCTTTTTTTTTGATACATTTCAGAACACGATAAAGATGCCATAGGCAGGAGTAATATTTTTTTGTAGATATGTATCATTTAAAGCAGCAATTAAGCTAAAAGCCTTTCAAGTCAAAACAAAAAAAAAATGTTAAAAAATTTTGGAGTAGGACCCAAAGGCTCTAATTTTTTTTTTTTCAAAGTAAATTTTGAAGCAAAATAAAATTTTTATATGTTGATAAGCTAATCAAGTTAAATAAAAATAAAAATAAAAAAGCGAAAAAAATTGTTGGTTTGTATGGGAAACCTTTTTTGGGGGGAAAACTTTAACCCCCAAAGGCACTGGTAAATTTTGCTAAAAATTTAAACATAGAGTTTTTAGACTTAAACAAACCATAATTTCCCCGGTGATCGACGAAAGTTGAAAATAAAACATTATTCGTGCCACCCTAATGTATATGCCAAACCTTGTCAAATTACTAGAAAAAGTCTCATAATCCCATTTTGCCAATATTTCAAAGTTTTTCTTGTTTTTTAACAAATAATTTTCGATGAAAATTTAAATTTTTTTGTAATTTTACAGTTTTTCTCGTAATTTTACAAATTTCCAGGATTTAAAAAAAAATCTAGTAAATTTACGAGAATTTACTGTAAGTTTTATTTTGCCCAAAAAGTTGTAAATTTACAATATAATTTTTATTTTTTTTTTAAATTACAAAAAAGATCGTAATTTTTACTAGGAATTCTCGTAAAATAGGACGTAGCAAAAAATCTTGTAAAGTCACAAAACCTCCTTGTAAGTTTTATAGCTTCAAAAGAATTGTAAATTTTCAATTTTTTTTAAAAAAGCCTTTAAAATTACAAAATTATTGGTAAAAAGCTTGTAAAATAACAAGAAATTCTTGACAAATAGGAGGTAGCAAAAAATGTTTAAAAATAATTGTAAAGCTGCGTTAAAAACATTCATTTTGCAAAAAAACGTGTTTTAGAATAATTGTTCTAATGGCCCTTTTCGCATGAACTATTCAATTGTAAAATTGGAACAGTAAATTTTTTCGGATAATTTTTTGATTAATATGTACGTTCCAATAAGATTTTTGCAATACCTAGTATAGGGTACAGATGAAAAAAAAAAATAACATTTAGCATTTCAACAATTTATTATCCACCACTTAGTATCAATATTAAAAAAAAATATCCTTTATCGGCTTATTATGTTGTCAAATACACTAGACTGGGTCGACCATAAAGGAGAAAAAAAAAGTTCCCATTGTGCGGGCTTAATTTTAAAGCTTACCTCGAAAAAGTTCCATAGCCAAAATATTAGATTTTTACGTCGCGATTTGGTACCGCCGAAATCGTTTTTTGTTCATAGCTTTGTCAGTTGATGTCCGATCGTTTTAAAAAAAAATTGTTAGAAAGTCCTCAGCGAGTACTAAAGTTGACTCATATATGGTTTTAACCTCAGAGGTCATCTTCTTGTTATGATTGTTAGTTTCTCATCTTTCTACCCACTTAAATGATTTTTATTTTTCCATTAAATTATAGCACTAAAAAATTCATGAAATTCTTCCCTTGGAAGTATCCAGTTAAATTTATTAACAAAAAAGTTACATTTGATTTAAGATTTTTATATACAATATAAAGAAAATTAGAAAAAACACTTGATATTATGCCTTTAAACTATATTTAATTTTTTTAGTTTGTATTTAAATACATACACTCAAAATAATGACTCTGTTAAATTACAGAAAAACTCTGCTAATTTAACAGAGTACACCATACTTTTCCAGCTAACAACATTTCTTGGTAATTTTACTAAAAACTCTGTAAAATCATTTTAACAAAAAAAATGTTAATTTACAGAGTTTATAGTAAAATATTGGTTAAATATAAAAGCTTTTTGACAGAGAAAACTCTGTAATTTTACTTTAAAACTCTGTAAAATGATTTGGACAAAAAAACTGTTAATTTACAGAGTTTCTAGTAAAATTTTGGTTAAATAAACCACCATTTAGCAAAGAAAACTTTGTAAATTTACATTTATTTGTAAAATGCATTTGATGCAAAAACTTACAGAAAGAACTCAGTAAATATACAGAGTTAGTTAAATGCATGTTATTTTGTAAAATTTTTCTAAGATTTCTAAAAAGATTTCTTCTTAATAACTTTTTTTGCTACTTTTTCAACTTAAAAATAAAAAAAATATACAGATAAAATTTTGATGTTTGGTAACATGTTTATAAAAAAATACGAAGTATTTTGCTTATATCTGTATTTTTGCAGAAAACTCTGTTAATTATCTGTAAAATTAAGATTACAAAGTAAAAAGTAATATAACAGAGGAAACTTTGGTTTTTGTCACAGCAAAATACAAAGTATTTTCTTTAAATCTGTATTTTGACAGAAAACTCTGTCAAATATCTGTTGAATTGAGATTACAGTCATTTTACAGAGTATTTTACAGAGTTATTATTTTGAGTGTACGAACAAGTGTTTTAAATCTTTTTCTATGGAAATTTAAAATTGAATGTAACTTTTTTGTTAATTAATTTAAGAGGGTACTTCTAAGGGAAGAATTTCATGAATTTTTTAATGCTATAATTTAATGAAAAAATAAAAATCATTTAGGTGGGTAGAAAGCTGAGAAACTAACACTCATGACACGAAGATGAGCTCAGAGGTCAAAACCAGATATGGGTCAAATTTAGTACTCGCGGAGGACTTTCAAACAATTTTTTTTTTTAAAACGATCGGACATCAAATGACAAAGTTATGAACAAATAACGATTTCGGCGGTACCAAATCGCGACCTAAAAATCTTATATTTTGGCTATGGAACTTTTTCGAGGTAAGCTTTAAAATTAAGCCCGCACAATGGGAACTTTTTTTTTCGACCCGGTCTAAAATACACACTACATTGTTAAATTATAAAGACGCCCTTTTCCCTCAAGTATGTTTGTACTTACATACAAAACAACATTTTGTAAAGTACTTATACTCATGAAATAAATATTAAACAACACCCCTTTATAAATTTTTTTAAAAATATTACTTATAATAACTATAATATAGAAAAAAAATAACCCTTATATAAATATGGTCATAAATTGTTCCATACAAAAGTGATAAACATAATGTTAACTGCATTTCTCTATTTTGGGATAGATGAAATTTTTATAGACCGTCAAAATGATAAATTCCATAATAGCTACCAAAAAAGGGGGGAAAGACAAAATATAAACAAAATATGAAACTCTTAAAAAATAAAAGAAAATTGAAAAGGAAAAATCCTAACAAGAAGATATATTGTTTTGAAAGAAAACATGAAATTTAGATTAGATATTGTTTGAATGACATTCGTTGATATATTTGAGTATATTCACATAGGAGTTTTCAGTTAAGGTGTGAAATCAAAACAGTTAATACTAAAACATACACTCAAAGAAAATTGCTTCATCATATTGATGAAACGGTTTCATCACTTGCTGTCATCAATGTTGATGACAAATTTCATTACGTTGATTAGGATTTTTTTGTTTGCTAATAGGGATTTGTAAAGACTCATTTTATTAATGTACAAAATCCACCTTGTTCCCGCTCACAGCTTTTAGCAGAGCATAGTTACACACAAATATTTAACGTTATAATTAGCACACAATAAACAAAACGGCGTTTTAGTGTTTTTATTTATTGATATGCTTTAGGTAAGTAGCTAGAGGCAAAGCCAGACAAACAAGAGGTCCGGTGGTCAAATCTTGGTGAATACGAATAATATGTAAGTTTTTAAAAATAGAAAACAACAATTTTAAGTAAATGAAAATAAATTAAATGAAATAAAAAAAAAAAAAATTAATACATTTTTTTGTTGTTTTCCAAATAAATAAATAAAAATGTTATTGATGACATCTCTTCATAATATTGATGACACCGCTTTATCATATTGATTACACGTTACACGAAAAATGATGTAACATTTGCAACTTTTCATCAATATGAAGAAGCCTTTTCTCTGAGTGTACATAGAGTACCATATTTGTATGTTGTCATCTTTTGGTTAAATGTTTTACTTCCGTTTCCGTTTGACGCGTGTGTGTCTTTTACTCGCAAGAGTGTGTAGACAACGTATTCAAATTTAGATTTTTTCTTTTTAAGTGAACGACAACTTCACATTAAATTCAGTAAAAATAATATTTTTATATGTTGTCAAATTCATATTTTGTCTTCTTACTACATGAGTGTGTTTGTAAGTGAAGTGTGTTCATGCATGCGTTAAGCAAAATGTCTGCTGTATATAATTTTTTTAAATTGTTTATAACAAAAAGGGTTTTCATATTTTTCATACACATATTTTTTCAATATTTACCATGAAATTGTTTTTACATTACTTTGAACATTTTCTGTCTGATAAGTCTATGAAAACATTTTACTTGTGTGTATGTCTAGTTTCATGCATGATGAAAGGGTTGTTGCTATTTTTATTATTGGCATAAGAGATTTAAAATTTGTTGACATTAACAGGTTATTTTATTTTAGTTTTGAATTTATAAATTGGATATTAAATTTAAAGTTTTAAAAACATTATCAGAATGATTCTATAAAAAACTTATTCAGATCTCTGTGAACTTTTCTATACGAAAAATGTTTCAAAATCGGTAAACAAAATATGTCTCAGGATTTGAAAAAAAAAATACTAAAATAAAATAACAAAGTATCTTTAAAAATGGTTTATGTATTTTCTTAAATTTAGCTAAAATTAACAAAAAAATGGTAAATTTGGCTAACTATTGCTATGTTTTTCAAAAAGTGGATTTATTTTTATTTATGTAGTTTAAGAAAAATATTTTGACATGCCAAAACAAATTTCGGAATATTGTTTTCCATAATCTATGATAAATAAGCAATTTTAATCCGAAAAAATAATAAAAATCCAGCAAAATTTGGCATTACCAGTAATGGGTTTTGTAATCCGAAACATATGTTAATAAGTAGGTTAGGGGTGGTGGAGCCTAAAGTTCAGACTCCTCGCTCGTTTATAGCGATAAAGAGTTCCTTCCTGAGAAAATAATTTTTATTGTACACTCATAATAATAACTCTATTAAATACTCTGTAAAATGACTGTAATCTCAATTCAACAGATATTTGACTGAGTTTTCTGTCAAAATACAGATTTAAAGAAAAAACTTTGTATTTTGTTGTGACAAAAAAACAAAGTTTCCTCTGTTATATTATTTTTTACTTTGTAATCTTAATTTTACAGATAATTAACAGAGTTTTCTGCTAAAATACAGATCTAAGCAAAATACTTCGTATTTTTTTTATAACCAAAAAAGTTTTCTGTTTTAAGTAGTTTTTGTTTTTGTTACCAAACATCAAAATTTTATCTGTATTTTTTTTTTTTTGAGAAAAAGTTGAAAAAGTAGCAAAAAAAGCTATCAAAATTTATTTTTTAGAAATCTTATAAAAATTTTACAAAATAACATGCATTTAACTAAACTCTGTAAATTTACAGAGTTTTTTCTGTAAATTTTCTTTGGCATCAAATACATGTAAATTTCATAGTTTTCCTTGCTAAATGGTGGTTAATTTAACCAATATTTTACTAGAAACTCTGTAAATTAACAGTTTTTTTTGTCCAAATCATTTTACAGAGTTTTATGGTAAAATTACAGAGTTTTCTCTGTAAAAAAGCTTTCATATTTAACAAATATTTTACTATAAACTCTGTAAATTAACAGTTTTTTTTCTGTCAAAATCATTTTACAGAGTTTTTTAGTAAAATTACCAAGAAATGTTGTTAGCTGGAAAAGTATGGTGTACTCTGTTAAATTAGCAGAGTATTTCTGTAATTTAACAGAGTTATTATTTTGAGTGTATAAAAAACACTCAAAAATAATGCCGCGTGTATAATAAGTAGATAAATAAATAAAAAAATATTTTCGCAATAAGGAACTCTCGATCCATTTTTTGAAAAATGTTGGATCCATTAGTATTTTTTTTTGAAAGTTAAAATAATAAACTTAAAACAAGTTTTTTTAATTGCAATTTGTGAAATTGATAAAAATTTATGAAAAATTTATAAAAAAAAAATATGAGTGATGTGAGAACACAGGTTCGAAACTCATGGCAGGCTAGTCTGTTGATAAAAAAACATGTAAAGAATTTTTCTAGCAAATATCAAATAATCAATTTAATGTAATGGCCTACTGATGACGTAGATAAAGTGGCTACAGAAACCATGGTCTTGGGTAAATCCACATTTAATTTAATCTTTAGAAAACACAATTTTCTACTTCAATCAAAACCTCAAACAAATAATAAAAATATATTTGGCTTACGCCGAAAAAATATACTAAATAGAAATACTGACAAATGTCGCCCTTGAAAGCATTCACTGTAACCATGTGTTGCTGTAGTGTGATGAACAAGAAATTCACCACTATAGTAATTCACAACTATAATAAGTAAATAAAAGATTAAGAAATTCCCAGCAAAATTTTTTGGAATCGTTTCTTTGCAATGTATTCTAGAATAGATTCCCCAGTAATGTTACTCCATTCCTCTACTGTTTCCACAGAATCGATAAAAAAACTTATAATTTTTGGAAAAAATGTCAAACTGAAAATAAAATTTATAAAAAAAAAAACAATTTATTTGTTATTTTTTTGGTGACAAAATTATGGATTTTCGCAGCACTAATTGTGCTTTTAAATACATTCTCGATACATATGACAGAAAAACCGTAAGTACACATCTTAATTTGGTATATCTACGTGGTACTTACAATTTGTTTCATGGTTTCTTTCAGATTGTAAAAATTTATGTACATTTATGCTGTCGGCTGTACTGATGGAAATATTAAGAAGCATATTCTATCCATTTTCTCAAAACTAAAAGCGTGGGATATTATATTCATTGTTAAGGAATGATCAGGGTTGTACCATGTATGTATCTACAGTTTAAGATAATTTTTTATAGGTACAAAAAGTTTTAAAGTCCGATATTTTTTCTTAAGGGAAAATGTGGCGAATTTTATAGCAAAAATGTGTCAAAATCTAAGCCATTTCTATAGGAAAATGTATATTTTTCCTATAAAAAAGTCCCGGATTCTGAGACATTTTGCCTATAGAAAAAGTCTCAGATTCTAAGACATTTTTTCTATAGAAAAAGTCTCAGATTCTGAGACATTTTTCCTATAAAAAAAGTCTCAGATTCTGAGACATTTTTCCTATAGAAAAAGTCTCAGATTCTGAGACATTTTTCCTTTTATGGAAAAATGTCTCAGAATCTGAGACTTTTCCTATAGAAAAAGTCTCAGATTCTAAGACAGTTTTTCTATAGAAAAAGTCTCAGATTCTGAGACATTTTTCCTATAAAAAAAGTCTCAGATTCTGAGACATTTTTCCTATAAAAAAAGTCTCAGATTCTGAGACATTTTTCCTACACCGAAAAAAAATCATGCCTTATATGAACGAAATGTTTCGTACATTGTACGAAAAGTTTCGTAGTTTTTGCTTACGAAATTATTTCGTAAAAATTATAAGTTTTTACGAAAAAGTTTACTAAATTCTACGAAATATTTTCTTGTTTTTACGAAACAATTTTCTATATTATACAAAATAATTTCGTAAATTACAGAAATAAATTCGTACATATTAGATATAAAAAAATACAAAAAAAATTATGTCTTATATGGTCGAAATGTTTCGTATATTGTAATAGTTTCGTACTTTTTGCTTAGAAAATTATTTCGTAAAAATTATAAGTTTTTACGAAAAAGTATGAAACAATTTTCTATATTACACAAAATAGATTCGTAAATTACAAAAATAAATTCGTACATATTAGATATATGTTTTAAAAAAGCACATGTTTCGATCTCTTCAAGATCTTGTCAAGACTACATAGCAAAATATAAAAAGCCTATACGACAAGTAGCAAAAAAAAGTTAGTAAAATATATATTTTTTCAAATTAACAAAAAAAAAACGTTAAATTTTAAAGAATTTTATTTAAAATTTTTCTTAAAAAATTTTCACAAATTTTCTAACAAAAATTTTTTTCGGGCACAAACATTTTTGAACATTTATTTTTTTTGCGTTTCGGAATTAAAAAATTCATTAAAAATGCATTAGGGAAAAATTAATCTTAAAATAAAATTTCGAAGTTCAAAAAACTTTGAAAATTTTCTAATTGTAAGTCCTATGCCTTTTTATATGAAAGATTTCAAAGTTTGTGATATGTCATTGTTCCGTTTGACATGTCACGTGACCTATCAAGGACCGGTAACTTTTCGTGCAGGGAAATTAAAAATGTTCATGATTACGAAATATTTTCGTATGTTTCGTAAATTTACGAAAGTCCGGACTAATTTCTTTTTCGTAATATAAAGTAAATTTTCGTATATTTTACGAAACAAGTAAGTACGAAATTTTATTTCGTGAAATGTTGCATGGATTTTTTTCTATAGGAAAAATGTCTCAGAATCTGAGACTTTTTCTATAGAAAAAATGTCTTAGAATCTGAGACTTTTTCTATAGAAAAAATGTCTCAGAATCTGAGACTTTTTCTATAGAAAAAATGTCTCAGAATCTGAAACTTTTTTATAGGAAAAATGCCTCCGAATCTGAGAATTTTCTATAGGAAAAATTGTCTCAGAATCTGAGACTTTTTCTACACGAAGAATGTTGCAGAAAAATTTCTCAGAATCTGAGACATTTTTTTTTTTTAAATAAAAATAGAAAAAAATTCTTAGAATCCAAAATTTTTTCAGTACGAAAAAACGCTCAGAATCTCAGACTTTTTCCATAGCAAAAATGTTTTAGAAGCTGGCACATTTTACTTTTTACTACAAAATTTCTCAGAATTTGAGACATTTTCTATTGGAAAAATTTCTCAGAATCTTACAATTTCTCTCTAGAAAAAATGTGCCTTCTTTTTTATTGGTTGTTTTATTCCTTAATACATAAGACCATAGATTTTCTCTTGATAAGATTATTGTGATAAAATAATTGTTAATTTATACTATATACTTGTGTATTTAGTTTTAAAATGTTTTTAAGGAAGAAAAATAATTAAAAAAAGGAAAAAAATATCATTTAATTATTCAGAACCAATCCATAATGCATTACATGGAACAGATATGTAACCGTTAAAAAATCGCGGAATCCATTCATGTACCACTACATGCAACATATTCTAGAATAGATTCCGTAGAACAGATAAGTGTTCTAGTTTAGAGGAAAAGGATGTATTGCTTTCGTGACAATCTCAAACAAAAATCATCGATGATGCAATGCATAGTAGAATCGATTGCAGGGTAGTATAGTTGATTCCACAACAGATTCTTTGGAATCGAACATTTTGCTGGGTTGTTGTAGGTCTCTAGAAAAATGAATTACTTGAGTTAGAGAAAAGCTTTTCTGCATACGTCACATACAAAACTACTGTGCGTTAAACAAACTACGTTTAGTTACTGATGTTTGAACACCGACAATAGCCTAAGCAGTTAGGTGGCGGTATTACAAAACATGAGTGATTTGAACACAGGTTCGAAATTCATGGCACGCTAGTCTGTTGATAAAAAAACACATAAAGCATTTTTCTAGCAAATATTAAATAATCAATTTATTGGAATGGCCTACTGATATTTTTCTCCTAATGTACTAAAAATTTTTCTAATTTTAACACCAATTGCGGCCAAAACAAAAAATATTTTTTTTGACAAATACACTACGTTTGCGAATTTTAAACGGTTGTAGGAAGGCAAAGGCAGGCTCCAAACTATTTCTTTTGTTTTTCCCATCATCAGCTTTCGAAAGACCTTCGATTTATTGGTATTACCTACAATTTTATTTTTCGGGGCAGGCTATTTTATATAGTCAAACTGAAGTGGCGTCCTGCAATTTTTTTAAAATTAGGCACCAGCCTAAAAACATTATCGTGTTAAAACTAATTAACGGCGTACGGACATAGCACCCAAGGTCTTATCGCCCAAAATCGTTAATGTCATATCGCCCAAGCTGCAACATATAGCCCAAAATGATAGGTCTAAAAATCCCAGGCAGAAAAATACAGACAGGAAAGTGCTGGCAAAGTACCTTATTTGGTAGTGCTGGGAAAGCAATGCGGTAAAGTACTCTATCAGCGCCCTAATGATAACCATGGTAAACGGTCTGCCGTATAGGTTTTTTTTAACTCTGTAACAGAGCTGTTTTAGAGTACTTTAGAAGCACCATAACAAAGTACTACTTTAAGAGCAACATCACAAAGTTTTATTAAAACATTTTTTTATACCCTCCACTCTAGTGATAGAGGGTATATATAAGTTTGTCATTCCGTTTGTAACACATCGAAATATTGGTCTAGGACCCCATAAAGTATATATATTCATGATCCTTGATCGATTTTAAGTCGATCTAGCGATGTCCGTCCGTCCGTCCGTCCGTCTGTCTGTCTGTCCGTTGAAAACACGCTAACTTTTGAAAGACTTTACGGAGGCTCCTGAAGTTTGACATATATGTTTTCCATTTACCGGGTCAGGTTGGTATTGCAATCCAGCGAAATCGGTCCAGTGGTTCAAAAATTATGAGCAAAAGAGTAAATTTCGGCAAGGGTATTTTTCGAATTTACAAGATTAAAACCACTATAACTTTCGAAAGACAATTCTGAGGGGGCTGAAGCTTGGCATGTATATTTGTCGTTCCCCAAGGCTATTTGGTTTTGAATTCCAGCAAAATAGGTTCAGTGGTTCAAAAGTTATAAGCATAGCACTGAATTTCAGATTTGTTTCACCTTAAACTGTTGAAAACTCGTTAAACAAGTTTTAAAAGCACGGTGAAATACCAGTTTTGTAAAACTTGTTGTTGTTTGCAGTGATGCCATTTTAGCACTTTTAGTGCTAGATCTAGCACTTTTTTTTTGGACTTAGCACTAAAGTTTTGGAAAAAAGTGCCAAGTGCTAAGTTAGCACTTTTTTATAATTTTTTAGCATTTTTAGCATTTTTTTTTTTACATTTAAATATGTTTTTTTAATCTCTTGTAAAAAAATTTTCCCTGCGGCGCTTTCTTTGCACCTGTATAATGAAATAACTCCCATATCGTATAGAATTTATTTAATTTTTTTCTTCTTGGGACTTATTTCATGGCGCCCAATTGAAAATCAGGAATCCCAAGAAATAAAGAAAGTATAAATTGAAATTCAAAAATTAAGAAAATATAAAAAAAAATGTTTTCACGGATTCAGTTATTTAAAAAAAATCGTTTTTCTGTCTATTTTCCTTATATATCGCGTTGTATACATCCGAACTTCTCGCAACTTAAACCATTGTAAAGAGAATCATACTTGCAACAAATCGTATAAACATTATTTTTCCAATCAACACATTATATAACGTGGAATTGGCATACATATGACAAAAATGCATTATTTGAGTAAGAAAATATGAACTTGATTGCAACCGTAACAAAAAAATGTTATAGTTTTTTTTAAGCCTGATTCTTAACTAAGATAACAAAGTCGGTTTGATGAAAATCTATGGGTTATCACCGAAGTTATGACTTATTATATGAAAATAAACACAAAAAACACTATGGTACTTAACCAAGTTTTTATTCTTGTATTTTAAATAAAAACAAGTGAGAGTGTTAAATTCGGCCGTGCCGAATCTGTTATACCCTCCAACATGCAAATAAATAAAAAAAAATTGCAGGGGCGTTTTATTTTTTTTTGGGGGGGTCGGCAGTGGTAATTGGGGGGGGGCATTTCTTCTCGAATATGTGTTTAAGAATTCATTCTTATACTTTTTGCTCTAAAGAAATACAAGTTTATCATTATTTAAAAAAAAAAATTTTCCACGCCCATAAAAGGGGGGCGGACCGAAAAAACGACATTTTCTAATTCTGTGGGTCCAAATGCAGGACTTTGAACTTCTTGTAGCATAAAAATGTTGTATTTGTTAAACAAAAACAAAGAAAATCATGTAAAAATGTGGTATTTTTCAGAGGTTGGTTTAGTTCTTCAAGGGGGAACTTTTTTCCCCTTGGTCCGATTTTGCTCCTTTACGAACTTAACCTGCCTAGGAACATAAGACATATTCGTGCCAAATTTCGGGAGTCTAGCTCTTTTATTTTGGACTGCATCGTGTTAACTACAGACGGACAGACGGACAGACGGACAGACGGACGGACGGACGGACATCGCTAGAATGTCTTAGAATCGATCACTGATCATAAATATATATACTTTATGGAGTCCTAGACCGATATTTTTATGCGTTACACACGGAATGACAAAGTGAGTATACCCTAGAGTTGTCAATTATTCGACTTTCAACTTTGTTCGAATAATTCAAATAATTGTTTTTCCTCGTTCGATCAAACGATTAAAGATCAAAATTTATTCGATTAATCGAAGAGAATAACGAATAAAAAAATTATTTAAAAAAAATATTTTTATTAACAAAAAATAAACAATTCATATAAAAAATCTTAAAATAAGAAAGTTAAAATTTTTATTAACGAAAAAATGCATACAAACTTAAAAATAAAATAGTTAAAAGTTAAAAAAACTTAAAAATTGAATAACTGAGATCACTTTTAATTAATGGATGTCGATTTTAATACTTGTTGAGAAATAATTCAAATACAAATTATTATTTGAAATATTCAGACAAAATATATCATAAATGATTTTAAATTTTGTCAAATAAGACAATTTAAGTTGTTCTTAAGAAATAATCTTGTAAAAATAAAAGTTGACTTAATTTTTTTGCTTTCAAACGATTTTTGGTTTTTGTTTTTATTAAATTAGATTTTGAAAACACTCTTTCGCTAATTGTTGAAGTAGGTGATATAGTAAGAAGAGCATAAAAAAGTTTATCAATTATTTCTGTTCTTTTTTCAGATTTTTCCAAATATACCATATCGTCTGATATATCGCTAAAGTCCTTTTTATTTTCTGAATTTTTAATATGTACTTTGAATTGAATTATTTAACTCGCACAAAAGATTATTATTTTCATTACTAATAACTTCCTCTATTTCAATACTTTTATCTGAATTATTGTGATTACTTTAAACATAAAATAATCTGGAGTAAATATAATTAATTTGCATATTCTTTTGTTTAGCTTTTTGGAGAATATTTTAAGAAACTTTCATTGCTCGGAAAATTTCCAGAATTTAGAAAAATTATTAACGTATTTAACACTTTTATACGTCTCTCATTAATTCTTATTTTAATACGTTTTAGTAAGTCTGATGCAAAAGAATTATTAATTTTTTCTAAATTATTTATTAAAAACTTGATAACTCCCCCTAATTCTATAATGGATGTGCTATCCAGGGCTATGGCTACAATATATTTTAACTTTCCTACATTTTGTATAAAATCTTTCAAAATTTATGAGAATAAATCAGATTCTAAGCATTTATTTAATTTTTTAATTAAAAAAAATTGTTCGATTAATCGACATTAATTAATCGATTTATTCGTTATTCGAAAATCGTCATTTTTGAATTATTCGAACAAGAGTTGGGTTTTGTTTGATCGATTAATCGAATTATTCTTAATCGACTGACAACTCTAGTATACCCTCATACTGTAGTTGGAGGGTATAAAAATTAAGGAAATTTTTATGCGTAGTTTCAAAAAATTCATTATAACTTTGGTGATTGCCTATAGATTTTTATGAACCCCATTTATGAATAGGTTCAGGCTTTTAAGGTAAACAAAAAAATTAAAAATGAGTTTTTTGATAAAAAAAATGAATTTTTACAATATATTTGACTATCGCGCGTAAACTTATGAAGGATGGAAAAGTAACGTGTGTAAATTTTGTTGCAAATTTGATTAATTTTAATTTGGTTTTTATCGTGAGTAGATCGGAGGTACATTACTCAAGATATAGGGGAAAACAGTAAAAATAACTCAAAAAAATTATTAGAAATATGTATCCGTGAAAATTTTGTTCGATAAAATTTTTAAGTTTAGCGGTCAAAAAAAAAAAAATATGTAGACGAAGTTAGTGCGCATTTTCGTGTTAAACTAGAGTTATTGTTAAAAATTATGATTTCTTAATTTAATAAAAGAAAAAAAAAAATCTAGCACTTTTTTTTTGGTCTGTAGAGCATTTTAGCACTTTTTTTTCTGTAATTTAGCATTTTTTCAAAATTCTTTTATGGCAACACTGGTTGTTTGTTGTCTTGTCATGGGGTGCAGTTTAGTTGTTAGAAAAGTAAATATTTGTTATTGTTTTGTTATTGTTAGTGTAACTGTATGTAACGGGAAAAAAATCAAATAACGTATGTGTATGATTGAATGTTGATTTGTTTTTGGTTTTTAGAGAAGAAGATGGTAATATAAAAAGAGGAAAATATGTGAAATAGTTTTTTTTGTATTACATATAGGTATAAAACAACAAAAATATTTTACAAAGTAATTTGTTACTCAAAGAAATTGTACACTAAAAAAATATTTACACTCAAAAAAAAAAATGTTACACTCAAAAAAAAAAATGTACACATTATTATTATTTTTTTTTTTTTTTGAATGAAATGGCAGACTCAAAAAAATGTTGACAGTCACAAAAATTTTACACTCAAAAAAATTTGATTGATTAAAAGAAAGTTTGACTCAAAATAATATACATATTTCTAATAAAAAATTTGTAATGCAATTTTTTGAATTTTTTTTAGAAAATTACTATCAGATAACATTGTGGAGGGTATTCATAGATTCGACCAAGTCGAATTTAATTTTTCTACTTGTTTTAAATTAGTATCGATATAGATCGATAGTTTTAGATTTTTTTAAAATAATGATACGGAAACGAATCTTAAAGAAATTAAAAGTTAACTTCAAAAGTTAAATAAAAATTTAGAGAAAAATTAAATAAATAATAAAATGAAAGATTAACTTTAAAAAAAAAAAAAAATTAAAAATTAAGTAAAAAATTTCAACTTAACGGAAACTACGATCACCATTTCTGTCTTTGGCGCCACTTCTGTCTTTCTAATAGGTTTATATAATTTAAAAAAAAAATCATTTTAGAAACACATTTATTATCCAATGAAGATATGAATTTTATTTTTAATATAATACCATAATTTTAGTTCTCTTTTTAAAAAAAAAGGTATTTAAAGATAGAATGTTAAAGGCAACACTGTTAATATTACGAGAATTTTCAAAAAAGTAACTTGCGAAGAACGTACTTTAAAGTCCATCCGACAAAAAATGAATCTTGATCATCACAAAAGTTAATAAAATAATACATTACAAATTTTTATCTAGTTAAATTCGTAAAACTTTGGCCTCTGTTCTGTCTTTCACACTTTTTAATTCACATGAAAATCTCCGAATCACATGAAATCAAGTTTAGTGTTTTGTTGAACACGTTTTCATTCGAAGTTGAAATCGAATAATTAAAATTTAAAAAATTATAAGGAAAATAATTTAAAATATTCTCTTGGAAATTACAAAGAACTTCTAACTCGAGAGTGATTTTTTCTTTTGTAAATATTCATGGATTTAAAGTTAGATCATCCCATCCTGATAACGTATGTTTGCTGCAAATAGAAATGATAGTTGTTAAAGAAATTTTTAGTAAAAAACGGTCGAAATACAAAGGTATTGATATTTTATTGAAAGGAAACATTTTTAAAGAAAATGTAGATTTTTTGGAGTATCCACTGTCATCACTAGAAACAGAATTATATAATGTTCGAGATTTTGGATAAAAAATAGTACTGGTGAAGACCTATCCTATATGTGATTGCATACCACTTTTTATACAAAACTTAAGTGCTTTACAAGAACTTTATATTAAAATTTGGTCGAAAACAAACTCCGGCAAAGCCCTTTCCTATGTGTAATTGCATACTACTTTATATACTAAAAATAAAGTGCTTTACCAGAGCCTTATTTTTTGTACCGTCATATTTTTCTGCTTGGGATGCTATTTCTCTCAAAACAAAATTGTCAAAAAATCAAAAAAAAAAAAATTTTTGGGCGAAATGTCGAAATTACGACTTCTATGATTTGTTTTTTTGTAAAAAAGGTTATCTGCGTAACCGGCCTTCGGCCGGGCTTAGGGATTACATACTCCATGCATTAAACCCTCCCTCTCTGCAAACCAAATCTATTTTGGTTATCAGGCCTTTTTAAGACATAAAAAATTTGATAGCGTAAAGGCCTGCTACCCTAGAAAAATTTACTTTTCGGAGAGGGTGGGTTTAATGCATGGATTTTGTAATCACTAAGCCCGGCCGAAGGTCGGCTACGCATAAAAACTTTAAAATATTGTGTTAAAAAAATTTTGGTGAGTTTTATGATTATTTTTTTGGGTGCTATACTCAAAATATTTTGTAGGCAAAAACAAATGACAAAACACACTTAAAACAAGTAAATAAACAATTGAAAGTCATCCCAGTAATTATTCATTTATTTTAACAAACATCAACATTTATTTTTAACTGTTGACAAAATTTTCTAAAATAAATAACATTAAACATTAAAAAATTACTTTTTTCATTCTTTTTTACTAACAAATTCGAAAAAAATAACCTACGAAACATCCAAAAAAAATAACTTACCAAAACATTAAAAATTAATGATTTCGTAGGTTATTTTTTACAATTTTCTATTGAAATATTTTTTTAAAAATTTTTAATAAAATTTTGGGGAATCGATCCCGCAATCAACTACATTCTGGCCAGACACTCTACCCATCGTGCCAAAGTCACTTGATACAAACATGTTTTTATATTTCTACAAATATTTTTTTTAATTTTTTTTTCTACAAAAAAATAACCTACTTGTGCAGGTAAAAACTAATGATATCTCATTAAAAAATACCAACAATTAAAAAAAAAAATGACTTACACAAATCATTAAAAATTTAAAGAACAATCAGTAGTTTTTACATACAGAACAAAAATAAATGACTTTAAAGATTAAATATAAATGAAAGTCTTTATTTTTTAGTGTGTTATTTTTGAAACAAAGGACAGAAGTAGTCATTAATAAAAACTGAACATCAAACAAATGTTTTTTCTTTTAAAAACGACTAAACGGAAAACTTTTTAAATAAACTACAAACAGTTAATGACATAATTTTTTGAGTGTACGACATTTTATAAATTCAACATTTTGATATTTGGGTAATATGACTTTTTGATAAATAAATTTAAAGAAAATTGTTAAAATACCCAAAAATAATGGCCATATCGTTCAAAAAATTTTGCAACAACAACTAACACACATTTTTTTGGGTGGAATGAATTTTTAAAATTGGGCGATATGCACTTGGGCGCTATGTCCGTACGCCTAATTAACAATATAGTCTTAGTGAAAATGTTTACAGCTTTCGTTAGTTAAAATTGGCCCAAAATTTAATTATTTTGCATTTCTTTAAAAAAAATGTACTTAAACGAATGAAAAAAGTCTTTAGCGGCAAATCATTGCCATTTTATCTTCAATTTAGATAGTTTACCCATTTTTTAGCTCATTTTTTGTGTGAGTGTCATCCATTTTTTTTAAATCTGTTGTAGGTTGTTATATTGACGGTCTTGACCGAATATAATTTTCTTATTGTCTAATATTTTAGCTGTTAATTATAAAAATCAATCCCTTACATTGATAAAGTATGACTACAAGTCATACTTTATTATTGCTTCTGGTGTAAAATACCGTCATAAAATCTCAAATTTTATGATCCGAAATACTAATCATATACAGGTATAAAATATGCCATTTCTTCAACATACACAAGCAGACACTTTTAGCCATTTGCTAATTAAATAAATTATTCAATAGTCTGCTCAAGAAAGTAAAGATTTTTTTCAATTATGTCTAAGGCTTTATTTTGATTTGATATCTATTGGGCATATTTTTAGAACCACGCATCATCTCATGTAAATACCCATAAAAACCACACCACTTTTAGTAATCGTACACACAACAAAGTCACCCCATGTTGAAGAAACTCAAATTCAAAACTCGTAATAATATAGTGACAGTGCATTTTATTTATGCAACCTCAATGAGAAACAACAAACTAATGCATCCCTAGAGAAGACTATAAAAATAGACGGAAATTCACCGATTCATATAAGGAAAAATTAACTAGAGTGTAAGCAACAGAAAAACTAAACAGCAGCAGGAACACACCAACATAAATGTTTGTTTGTATAAATTCCCTTTGGCACAAAAGACACAACCCTAAAAAGCCAATATAACGTTAATTTTATAGTTTAACGTTATTTTGTTGTCATTCGATTTTTCGGTTTTTCTTTTTTTTTATGTTGTTGAACCAAAGCTGTAACTTCAATACACCTTTAGTGAACTTTGTCTATGACAGTCATATGCTCGTTCTCTGGTAATACTCATTGTGAGTCAAAGTGGCAACTTTACAAGTGTCGTTAATACCACCCAATCAATTAAAAATGTAAAATGTATTACGAATACACTGAACGCACAATTGTATGGGTGAATCTTGAACATATGGTGGTAGGTATGTTAGATGCCCCAGTTGAAAGGAAAATTGTTCGTGTAGTGTTGCAGTACACAGTAGTGTTGCAGTACACAGAAACAACGACGGTAGTCGGCGTTGCCTTTATAAGGATACCAAAAAGTTGGATTTGAAATCCAAATTAGCAAATCCAAATCCACTTGGTGGCGCAAATCCAAGATTTACTACACAAAATGTTGGCCTCTACATTTTGTACATTAGTACATTTATTTTATATTTAGTACATTTTTTGTTTTTAATACAAAAAATGGCATTATTAGGGGACAAAAAATAAAAATAAAACAATAAAATCGATATTTTCTTGTTTATTGTTAATTATTTTAATTTTATTTTTTTTAAATTAGCTGCTTTTATGAGAAAAATGTGAAAACTGAACGAACATATAATAAACAAAAATTTAGTTAAAAATTATTATTTTTATTTTTTGATTTGTTTCAAATTTTCTTGAATTTTTTCCGACCTTTTTTCAGTTGTAGCGGTGTTTTGTACCCTGCTGCCCAACATTTTGTGTAGTAAACCTTGGATTTGCGCCACCAAGTGGATTTGGATTTGCTAATTTGGATTTCAAATCCAACTTTTTGGTATCCTTATAAAGGCAACGCCGACTACCGTCGTTGACAGAAAAACAATTTTCCAGTTTCCAACTAAAAATCAGTTGATGCCAAAAAATCGGTTGAAACACTTAAATATAGGTTGTAACAATTGAAAACAGGGAGGCGAACTGAGTAAGGTTGATATAACTGGCTTTTAATTGAAATCTCTATAGTGGACAACGCTTGCGAGAGCGACCTTAGTAGAGTGCCCAGAATTTTTTTTTTTTTTTGAAGGTCTTACCCCCTAGAGGGGTAAAAAGAGAGACCGACCCTCATTAATTTTTACCCCAACATTTTATTTGAACATACCAACAACATATATTTATTTCATAAGGGGTTTCTCATGAAATATTTCATGACAGTGTTGGATTTATCTAAAGGAATGGACTTTATCTCATGAAATGGGCAATATCTTATAGAATGGACAATAAATATTTTAGCCTAATTCTGTTTTTTGCATTTTAACAATTTAAATATTATAATTTTTTTTTTTATGTTATGTTAAAATCCCAAAAAAAACGATTTTTTTTTCATTAAAAAGAACAAATTAAGGAGGTAAAAACCAAAAAAAAAAATCTAGGAACTCTACTAAAGGCGCTCTCGCAAACGTCGTCCAATATAGAGATACATAATGGCGGAACTTGGTAATGTGAAAGATGGTGACTTACGGGGACATATGAAAATATGTATTACACTGTGCAACAACTTTGGAGTCATCGAGTGTATCTTGAATTGGACCAAAAAAAAAATAAAGTATACCAATAGTAGACCAAAACCCCCAAAGAGTTTTTAAAACTAAGCTCGAGATCTTTTTTATGGCCCACTGAAGTTTAAATTTTTTTTAAGGCGTTTTGAATAAGTAAAAAAAAAGTATTAAATCTAATTCAAAATTTGATTGCGAATCTCTTCTTAGAACATATTAACGCTATATCTTCCTTTGTTAGGGGTCATTTTAGTCCTTTTTTCAAATATCCTCATAGAACACTACTAAAACGAGCATTTATATTATTATTATTATGACATGTTTGAAATATTACACAGGGCAACACTTTTTTTTTGCCCGGGTTCTGATAGCTATTGGGTAATTGGGGTACGCTGAATTCAAATCTGACTACCGATTTTTTTAGTCAGCTCTTGTTTTTGAGATATAGCCCCAGGAAATTTTGAAAATGGGCTATTGGCATGTTTCCATATTTACCAACACTAGTATTGCATCCAAAAAGTGAATTACGATTTAAGGTATGTTGGATATGCTGACTCCAAAAATGCTCTTCCTTTTTTTGAGTCATCTTTAGTTTTTGAGATATCACTGAAATAAAATTTAAAAAAATTTGCATTCAGGCCCTTTTTCAATCTGAGCAAGTTTTTCACCTTGACAAAGTTTGAGGACATGATTTAGACTAAATAAGGCACGCAGGTTTCAAAAATGCAATTAGTTTTACCGTGCAGGCTTAAGTTTTCGAGTTATGAAGCAACAAAATAATTTTTTTTTATTATGTAATTGAAAAAATAATCTTTTTATTAGCATTTGCTTAGCAACTTCAGACATTTGCAAAGGGTTTGGGAACTTATTTTGACCTTACTAAGAACGATTCCCGAAAACAAATTAACGCATGATGTAAATAGGAAGTCAATCAGACGAGTGGTATGGCTGTAATTATGAAAACGATTTTATGAAATTTGTTTGCGTTGTAACTCGAAAACTAAAGAAAAAAGTTAATACCAGTTTTGGAATCGTCGCATTCAATATAGTTTCACAAAAAAAAAAAACCTTGTCAAATTACTAGGAAAAGTCTCTCCCATTTTACTTATATTTTAAAGTTTTCCTTGTTTCTTAACAAATCGAAATTTAATTTTTTTTTGTAATTTTACAATTTTTTTTGTTATTTTACAAATTTCCAAAATAATTTTACAAAAAAATCTAGTAAATTCACGAGAATTCCTTGTAACTTCAATTGCGCCAAAAAACTGTAAATTTACAATTTTATTGGTAAAAAGCTTGTAAAATTACAAAATTATTGGTAAAAATCTTGTAAAGTTACCAGGAATTCTCGTAAAATAGGAGGTAGCAAAAAATCTAGTAAAATGACGAAACCTCCTTGTAAATTTTATTGTGTCAAAAAATTTGTAAATTTACAATTTTATTGGTAAAAACCTTGTTAAATTACAAAATTATTGATAAAAAGCTTGTAAAATTACTAGGAACTTTTGTCAAAGAGGATGTACACTCAAAAAAATAAACTGGTAAAACGCCTGGTAAAATGCCTTGTAATCCCGTTCTACCAATATTTAACAATTTTCCTTGTTTTTTAACAAAAAATTTTGTACTTTGCTCAAACGAGAACTACAGTTTTATTGGTAATTTTACAAGTTTATTTTCGTAATTGTATTCTACTATTTTAAAAGGTTATTTTACAAAAAAAAACTGTAATTTTACAACAAAGTTTTTATTACGAAGATTCTAGTTGATTAACAAAAAAAACTGTTATTTTACAAAAATTATGTTATACGAGGATTTATGTTGTTTAACAAAAAAACTTTTTTTTTTTGTATTTTTTTTTATTGAAAAATATTTTAAAAAAAAGTTGACAAAATTTTGAAAAATTTATTACGAGGATTAATTTAAGGAGGAGTAGTTAATTTACAAAAAAAAAAAAACAGTTATTTTACAAAAAATTATTTTATTACGAGGATTTATGTTGTTAGCAAATTTTTTTTTTTGTAAATTTACCATTTTGGTTTGTAAATTTACCATTTTTTTAAACATATTTACCATTTTTTCTTGTAAGTTTACCATTTTTTTTGTATTTTTCCGGTTTTAAAACAATATTTTTACCAATAAAATTGGTTATTTTACCAATTTTTGGTGCATTCAAAATTACGAGGAAATCCTTGTAATTTTACGAGAATTTTACCTACGTCATATTTTACGAGAAAAGCCTCGTAAAATCACGAGATTTATTGGTAACTTTACAAGTTTTTTTTTTTGAGTGTAGCAAAAAAAAAGTTACAAATTTTTCTTGTAATTTTACAAGTTTTTTTTTTTGAGTGTAGGTTCGCGTTTATAACTGATGCTCTAAAATTAGTGTTAGCAATTACAGCCTAGCAAAGTTGGTAAAAATGCACTTTTTTGACTCTTTACCAGCGGTTTGCTCGCGAACGAGAGCTGATGGAACAAATTGGAAAACAGATTCAAAATCAGCACACCAAACTCCATATAAATCAGTTATCAAAGGTTAGGCAAATTGAAAAAGTTCAAATTTTGTCAACCTGTGTTATAAATAAAATTAAAAACTTAGTGTATTCACGTGCATTTAAAGGGTTAAAATGTTCTACGAAAATTGTCTGCATAAAATTTTGCTAAAGTTCGTCAAAGGCTAATCAACGGCTAAAAGTTCGTGCGAAAAGTAAAATTCTGTTAAATTGATTTTCACCAAGGTCGTGTGAATTAAGTCGAAAAAATTTTACAAATCTGCTTCTGAGCTAAATAACGTTAATAGATGTCTCCAATGAAATTTAATGGCGGTTCTTTTCTTAGAACATATTAACTCCCTATCTCCCATTTTTAGGACTCTTTTTGGTTCATTTTTAAAATATCGTCATAAAACACAACTAAGGCGTGCGTTTAAAGGGTTAAAATGGTCTACAAACATTTTCTTAATAACATTTTACTAGGGGTTGTCAAAGATAAAAGTTCGTGGAATATAAGCAAAATGTTTAAGAAAGGAACGTTTTAAATTATCGTAACCCAGCAGAAATTTTGCTGAACGTTCAGCAGCTTTTGGAAGGGGAACTTGAGTAAAGGAGCGCATCCAATTGCGCTGAATTCATGCATGATTCCCTAAGGCGATGTCCCACTTTAGAGCGCTAGTTGGATACACAGAAACAGCGCTCGTTAGATGCACTGAAATCACGTGTCTTTAGAGCGCTGATTTAAGCAGAATAAAGATGCTGTAAATTCATGTATCTTTTTAGCGCTGATTTAAGCAGATTAAAGATGCAGTGAATTCATGTATCTTTGTAGAGCTGATTTAAGCAGAATAAAGATGCTGTAAATTCAAAGTTGAAATCAAATAACTAAAATTTAAAAAAATATAACAAAAAAACTCATTCGTTTTACTTTACAAAACTTTATTTATGTGAAACAAAATGAAAAAAAAAAAATCGGAAGTGAACATCAAAAAAATATCGGAAATTTTCATTTTCACATTTTTTATGGGTTTTTTTTTGGGAACAGCGGTCAAAGATGCTATGATTGAAGCGCTCTTTGCAGCGCTGATTAATGCGCAATAATGATGCAGTCAAATCATGTGTCTTTGTCTAAAACTCATGTTTTTTTATTCAAAAAGTGTTAAAAATATTAAAAAGGAAAGCAAGTGTAAAATTTTATCAAAAAATAATTACACATTATAAGTTTTATATAAAAAATCTTAAAAAAAAATTAAAATTTTTTCCCCTTCCTTTTACTGCATCCCTAAGAGCGCTCTTTGGATGCGCTACGGTATGCTATAAACAGATGCTGTGTCGCCAAAATCTCGATTTATTTCTGCTGGGAATTTGTTAAATTGTGTTTCACAAAGATACTACTTTACAATTTTACTTTTTTAAGCATTCTGCACTTTTCGCACGAACTTTTGGCCTTTGACAACCTGTAGTGAAATTTGTTGCGAAAAATATTTGTAGAACTTCTTAACCCTATTAGTGTTCGTCTTAGTGGTGTTCTATGAAGATAGAAAAGGACCAAAATGACCCCTAAAATAGGAAGATAGAGGGGTAGAACATATTTTCAAGAACAAAACCACCATCGACTTTCACTGAAGACATCCTTTTACATTATTTAGTGATGTTCTATGAGGGTATTTGAAAAAATGACCAAATGACCCCTAAACATCGAAGATAGAGGGTTAATATGTTCTAAGAAAAAACCCGCCATCAAATTTCACTGAAGAAATCTTTTAACAGTGTTTACCTCAGAAGAACATTTAATGCTTTTATTTTGAGTTATTCAAAACGCCTTTGAAAAAATTTGAAAATGTCAGTGGGCTACACAAAAAGAACTCGAGCTAAGGTTGAAAAACCCTTCCGGGGTTTTTGTATGCATTAATTTTTTTGGTCCCATCCAAGATATAAAATCGTGTTGCACAGTGTTATATGATAAAAGCCAAATCTAATAATGCCATCCGTCCTGGTTAAAAGCGGAAGTGATTCCTCATTAACCAAGATCACTGCCTGACGAAGAGCTCCCTTCATTTCACCAAATCCGCTAATTCTGAGTTGGAAGGTCAGGATTTTAGACCCTGAATATCTTTAAAAGGACCTCAGTGTCATTTAATTTTTGGAAATTTTGGGATATAATTTTTGTTCACGACCTCCAGTTTAACTCTCCCACTTGGCTAATGACAACATTAAACGTGACTGCTGATCCTTCATTCTCAAAAGCAACGAGTCTTAATTGCATTTGATACCAGCCTGCGTTGACAGTAGTAGGTAAGGAGAAAATAAGAATCAAAAGGCAGATTTTATTAATTTTGTTTCCAATAAACTCCACTTGTGCTTTGGGATGCTACATTCCCCATTCCCCTATTTGATAACAGCCATATCGAGGATATCTTTCACCACTTCACTAAAAACTGAGTTCAGACCTTAGAGCTCTTAGGTAAAGGTTTCTCGTCTAGCAAGCTCAAACTTTTACCAGACTCCGATGACGAGGCAGAAACATCACATTGTTTGACTCCTGACTTCAATGACTTTTTTTGCCATAATAACGAACAATTTTATTACTCTAACTAATAGAGTTAAATTTTAAACACGTCCACACTTTTCAACAGTTGAGCGAAAATCCTAGTAGGAAGTGGGGGCAACCCAGACACATAACACTGTACGACACGATTTTGCACCCATGATCTGGACCAAAAAAATTCTGAAAGTAGAGGTAAAAAAAAGATATCCGTGTCTCCCAGTTTTTCTAGATCACTTCGTTTTCGCGTTTTATAAGCAAATCAATATTTTTTATATATCTGAGTTTTAATTACTTGGGGAAGTTAGGATTACGCACGCGACAGTTAATCTTGATGTCTTAAATTAAGCTGAAATACTTGGAAGTAGTGTCAGATAAAAAGTGCGAAAGACGAGGAAAATCGGTTAACGGATTTAGTAGTTTTGAAGAAATTTGTCAAATTTGAATGTTTTTTAACATGTTTTCCTTACCCTTTATTTTGTGATAGATGGTTAAAAATGCGCCAACTTTTGAAAGACAATTTTGATGCTCCTAAAGTTATTTCCCTGGTCAGGTTGGTATTGTATTTCGAGGAAATGGATCGAGTATTTTAGCAGTTATCATCAAAACCGTGAATATCGTATTGGTGTTTCCTTGAATTCCTTCTTTCAAAAAAACTTTAAATTCTCTTTAAAAAATATTCGTATGCCACAAAAATATTTTACAAAGTAATTTTATCGCTCCAAAAAATGTTTACACTCAAAACAAAATTTTACATTAAAAAAAAAAATTTAACTCAAAAAAAAAATTTTACACTAAAATGTTTGGCCAAATTGTTTTTATGTGTAAAAATTATTTTCGAGTGCAAACATTTTTAAAGCGATAACATTATTTTGTAGAATATTTTTGTGGCAACCAATATTTTTTAAAGAGTAGGATTTTTTAACGAGGGAATTCAAGGTGAAACCAATCCGAAATTCATGGATTCATCATAACTTCTGAAACATTCGATCAATTTTCTCGAAATTCATTACCAACCTTTCCAGGAAAATAACAAATTTATCTGCCAAACAGGGAAACACGGGTATCTTTATTTTAACTCTACTTTCAGAATATTTTGGTCCCGATCATGGGTGCAACCAAAAGTTGAATTTTGTCGTACAGTGTAATCAAGAAAGACAATTTCAGTGTACGCAACTTGGAGTTAAAGCCGTTTCCAAAATAGCGTGTAAGGTTTTATACCATAAAGCAAGGTTGGCAATCAATACCCTCCTGGAATAACTGCCCGAGTAAAACTTTTTCTACAATGCAATATATAATGATATGTAACACAATATATATTTATACGCAATTTGATCCGAATAATGGTGGATGTTTTTGCATTAAAAAAGATCAACTTGTATAAAATATGATTTGATTTCATCTGAGTTTTGACCAGACATTGCCATATATTGGTGGATCTAATTAGATCTAATTGCATAGAAACATATAAAATCCTGGTGTTTTTGGTTTGGGTTGAAATACACCACAGGTCAACGATACATTCACCAAACATATAATTTTCTAAAACAAAAAATGTTTGGGTACGCTTCGAACCAGATAGGTGATATACATAACCCTAACAAGGAAATGTTTAGGAACATTTTAAAAAGTTTCTTATACTTTGCCTAAAAACCTTAGAAAATTTTTGGTTAATTGGAAACATATATAGTTTTATATGGAACAGAATAAGGTATATATATTTTTATGTTAAATTGTACAGAAAACCAAATTTTGTATTGACCCTCATATAATTTTATATAATTATATTTACCTGACACCTTTTAATCCGAATAATGATTAAATTATATATAACTACATATGACTGCATATAAAAAATTTAGAAAATATCTCACGCGATGTATAATCATATATGATTTATTATGTTTGCATCAGGTTATATATTGTTATATATGTTTATTTTTACTCGGGTGTATTAGGCTATTGTACTTAGAGTTTTTTCACGGGAATTCCCGGGACGGCATTTCCCGGGAATTCCCGTAAATTTTCAATCCCGAAATCCCGGGAAATAGAGCGGGAATTTCGGGAATTTTCATTTCTTTGAAATTGTTGATTTTTTGACTTCTATTGATTATTTTGTATGTGATTTTTTTAGGATTTTATTAAAGTTCTTGATAATTGATGGCAGAGACGTACGCAGGGACCAGAAGGGCTTAAAAAGTGTTCCAAAAGCGACATTCTAACTAAAAAATGTCATAAAATCTGAGACTTACGAAATGAAAAAAGTCTCACATTATCTACATCTTCGATAGGATTAAATTATCAGAACTTGATACTTTTTTTCAGAAGCTGAAAAATTTTCTTTCTGAGACCTGCATTAGAAAAATTTGCAGTATGATTATTTGTTTCTATAGAAAATATTTATGTCTCTGGACATGATTGCTTTTACTTAAATCGATAAATTGATATACAATCTGTGTAAGGAATAACTCTAAAATGAATGTGGTTTTCTTTAAGAAACCAGAATTTTTAAATTTTTTTAAATTTTTAAAATTTTTTTTTAATAATTTTTTTGGGGTAAATTTTCTTATAATTTCATTTCTCTAAAACAGTTACATTCAGTTTCAGAGACATAATTGATAAATTTTTCTGAATCAGTTTCATTGTGTTTTAGAGGCAAAGCGTTAAGAACCAATTGTAAAAATTAACTAACAAGGGAAGTATTTCAACCCTTATGAACCGATTTGCCTGAAACTTAAAATATATATTAAAGAGACGATTTTAAGGTTGGGGTGTCTCGGCTTATCGGCCATATCGGTGTTTAAAAATTTCGTTGTCCCCTTATGAAACCATGTGGACCTTTGGGAAAATTTTGATAACTTCCGAACTAACAGGAATATCGTCTAGGGCAAAAATACGTGTCGCCTTAAATTTAATAAAGATTATTTCTTATTCATATGGATATCGTAGGTCTATGTCTTCAAATAAATACCCCCCAAAATTTACACATTTTCCTGAAAAAAATATTTAAAGAAGCCGAATTTTTACAAGGTTATGCCACCAGTGGATAGGCATTAAAAAAACCTTTCTTCTCATATGAAAACATCATACAGTTTCTTAAAAAGAAATGGCTGAAAAATCCAAAAAACGATTTTTTCACCATTTTTAGACCCATGTTTTGAACCCCTAAATCCACGATATGGCCGATAAGCCGAGACACCCCAACCTTAGATTTGTCAGGCAAATCGGTTCATAAGGGTTGAGATACTTCCCTTGTAAGTTGAATTAGAATAAATGATGAATTTTATTATTAAAACAGATAAAGCTTTGTAAAATAACATATTCCCTTAAAAATACTTTTTAATGATTTCGACATATTTGGGCCGTTTTTTTATAAAAACTGTGTAACAAAACTTATTTTTTTTTCTCGAAACTTATTTTTTGTTTGTTTTAAAGGTATTTAATAAGATTTTTGTGGTGTTAATAAACATTATAAATAGTGTAATCGCATTCATAAGGTTTTTATTTATTTTTTTGACAAAAAATTTGGGTTTTTAGTTTTTGCGGGAATTCCCGGGATCCCGGGAAATTTAAAAACGAATCCCGCTTTCCCGGGAAATGAAAAAGTCCGGAAAAAGAAAAACTCTAATTGTACTGCAACCAATAAAGATATGAACATTAGGGTTATAACTTTCTGCATATTTTGCAAATATCTTATTTCCGAAGGAAAAATCGTGTAGGGCATTACAAAATATAAAGAATTGCGTTTTTAGTTTTTCGCGATCCTTAAAAAAGTTCACACACCAAACGCATTGAAGTTTTTAACAACACTACTTTACATAAAACAAAAATTTTTGGTGTCTCAAAATCTGACCATCATTTCTATATAATTAAGGCATGCTGATTTCAATGGTTCAAACACTGAGTGACACATTAAAAATACTAGAAATTTCATCTACTTTCATAATCACTTTTAAAAATGTTCATGTCTTCATTGGTTGCGGTACAATAGCCAAATAGCGTTATTCTAGGAGGGAATCGATTGCCAACCTTGCCTAAAAGATTTGCTATACATTTTTTCTAAACCAAAGTTGATAACCAATTGTTTGAACATTTTCCATTTAATACACCATATGTATCTGTTTAATGTACACTAGCGCGTCCCGAATTCGGCTTTTTTTCGAATATGAAAATGCTTGCCCCCTCAAAAGATGGGGATTTAGGACCCTTTTCCGGGAAAAATAACAAAAAAAGTTTTGGACAAAAAACCTGTTGGCTACCAGCGGCTAAAGATTGCAATCTTAGTGCATTTTGAAAAAAAAAAAAAAATTTTTTGTTTTTTAAAAAATGTTGCCAAAAGTTGCGCAATATGGAGTACATTCCGAGAAAAATATTAATAAAATTTCCATGGAGTAATTTTGGTGCAGCGTTGCATCTTAAAGATGAAAAGTGCGACTGAAAATTTTTTTATTTTTTCTTTTAAGCTAAATTGGTCTCTAAACCTGCGCAATAAAGATCACATTCATTAAAACTGTGTCAAAGCAGATTTTGAGACTAATTTAGCTTTAAAGAAAGAAAAAGTAAAAATTAAGTACACCTTTTGATCTTTGAGATGCAACGCTGCACCAAAATTACTCCATGGAAATTTTATTAATATTTTTCCTCAAATGTACTCTATAAAGCGCAACTTTTGGCGTCAAAATTTTGGACAACAAAAAAAAAAGTTTTTTTCAAAATGCACTAAGATTGCAATCTTTAGCTGCAGGTAGCCAACTGGTTTTTTGTCCAAAAAATTTTTTGTTATTTTTCCCGTAAAAGGGTCCTAAATCTCCATCTTTTGAGGGGGCAAGCATTTTCATATTCGAAAAAAAGCCGAATTCGGGACGCGCTAGTGCACTAAGATTGCAATCTTTAGCTGCAGGTAGCCAACTGGTTTTTTGTCCAAAAAATTTTTTGTTATTTTTCCCGTAAAAGGGTCCTAAATCTCCATCGATTGAGGGGGCAAGCTAAAAAAATTTGAATTCGGGACGCGCTAATGTACACCCTCCTAATTTGATATTTTGTTGCAATATATTTTATACTTACATAAACAAACTCGTATTTTACTATTACTGCATACAAGTAAAACGTAAAATATATTTTTAGGTTTGTCTACCTTATGGTGTGTTTAGTTGTTTCCTAAGATGTTGCTTCTTTACTTTCTTTTTTGTCACACATTTTGTTTATTTTTATTTTTTTGGTACTAAATGTCATCTCTGGGGAAATAAAAAGTTACAAAACATTGAGTGACTGACTGCGTTTGATGTCATTTAAAAACGAAAAAAAAACAGACAGAAAGAAAAACTACGAAATTTACTAAACACATCCATAACATTAAAAACACACACACTCTCTAATACGCAACACTAGACTGACATTTTTTTTTGTATGGCAAAAAAGTTTTTCTTCCGATTTTCAATTACTGGGTAAATTTTTTTTGAAAATTAAAAAAAAAAAAAAAAAAAAAAACGGTTTAACGGAACGGGTTTCGAGATATTGCTATTTGAAATTTGCTAAAAATGGCGGTTTTTCTTACGTTCCGAGGTCCTTTTCGATCAAAGTTTCGTATTTTTGATAAATTTCCACCAAAATTTTCGATTTTTGAAAAATTAAATAATAAAAAAAAATTCGATACATTATTTTTATTATTTTTGGCATGCTGAATATGAATATCAAAAAATGTCTGAGATCGGTCAAGTAGTTTCCGGGATATCAATATTTTAAACCTGCAAAAAATTTCGAAAAACGGCGATTTTTTTCTACGTTCAAAAAATTAAAAAAAAAAACTCAAATTTCTTTTCTACTGACTATACAATAGAGCTTGAGACAAACTTTAATTTTAACTTAAATTGAGCCGAATCAGAAATTTTTAATTAATGGCGCGCTTCTTTGTCATTTTAGAGTTTTTGGTGAAAATTTTCTACACTCAAAAAATTATGTCATTAACTGTTTGTAGTTTATTTAAAAAGTTTAACGTTTTGTCGTTTTCAAAAGAAAAAACATTTGTTCAATGTTCAGTTTTTTTAAATGACTATTTCTGTTCTTTGTTTCAAAAATAACCACATAAAAAATAAAGACTTTCATTAGCATTCAATTTTTAAAGTCATTTTTTTTTGTTCTGTAAGTAAAATAAGTGATTCTTCTTTAATTTTTAAAGATTTGTTTACGTTATTTTTTTTTTTTAAATGTTGGCATTTTTTAAGGAAATATCATTAGTTTTTACCTACTTGTGTTGGTTATTTTTTTGTAGACATAAAACTCAAAAAATCGTTTATATAAATATAAAAACATGTTTGTATCAAGTGACTTTGGCACGAGTGTCTGGCCAGAATGTAGTTGATTGCGGGATCGATCCCCCAAAAATGTTATTAAAATTTTTTTAAAATAAAATTCAATAGAAAGATTGTAAAAATAACCTACGAAATCATTAATTTTTAATGTTTTTGTAGGTAATTTTGTTTAAATTTGTTGGTAAAAATAACAAAACAATCATTAATTTTTAATGTTTTCGTTGTTATTTTTTTCGAATTTGTGGATCAATGTTATTTATTTTAGAAAATTTTATTAACAGTATAAAATAAATGTTGATGTTTGTTAAAACAAATGAATAATTACTGGAATGGCTTTTAAATGTTTTATTATTTGTTTAAATATGTTTTTCATTTGTTTTTGCCTACAAAATATTTTGAGTGTAAAAAAGAAAACTTTGATCGAAAGACTCCACGGTTATAATGATCGGATTTGGCTCAGATTAAATTTAAATGAAAGTTTTCCTCAAGCTCTATGAAACAGTCACGGGAACGAAATTTTAAGATTTTTTTTTAAATTTTCTTGAACGTAGGAAAAAACGGCCAACTATTGCAAATTTCAAATAGCGATATCTTGAAAGCCGTTCGACCGATTTAATTTTTTTTTTTGATATTCGTGTTAAGCGCATTAAAATTAATTAATATTTGTTTAAACACTTTCAAAAATCCGAATCTTTGGTCATCAGGCGCAACGGGTCAATTTAATCCGATTGGCCTTAATTTGGCGAATTCACTCGGAGGCCATAAGGCCCATTGTGATTCCCTTAAAGTTGTTTCCCTACTCCCCCCTGATATACAAAAATTTATAGCTTTCAAACCACCCCGATTCCCTAAGATATTCCGCTAGAGATGTCAGTGGGACACTGTTTAGGCAATCCAGATCATCAAAAAATCGTTGTCCCAAATACTTAGGACGACGTTTCATCAGTCCCGGACACTCGCACAACAAGTGCTTCACTGACTCCTCCTCCTCCACTTCCCCACAACTTCTGCAAAAGTCCCTATCAGGAATTCCCATACGAGCGGCCATTCGGCCGATTATACAGTGTCCTGTCAGTACTCCTACTAATAGGCTAACCGTCCGTTTGCCAAAGGTAAGAAGACTTTTTGTCCTCTTAGGAGCCGGCAGTGGCCACATGGTCCGAGATATCCTGCACTTGGTCAGTGATATCCACCTATCCTTCATCCTATTTTCCGATATCCTATCAATTTCGGTCATCAACTCCACTATAGGAATCGAAAAATTAGGTTCGACACGTTCCCCCACCGACTCAGAGCCATTTCTTGCACATTCGTCAGCTAATTCGTTACCATCGACCCCATTATGTCCAGGGACCCAGATTAGCTTAACTGTGTGCTGACTGAATCGATGAAGGAATTGTATACAGTTACTAACAATTCTCGATTTTACAGTATTTGATTCTAAGGCCTTCAGAGCTGCAAGGCAATCCACATAAATGTTAATGGCGCATGGACTTAGGTCCTTTGTCATAACCATCTGCGCGGCTTTATGACATAACTTTTCCGTTTAGTAGAATTAAAACTTGCCCGGGCACTTAGAAAAATCCAAAGTTGAAAAAAATGTCACTCTAACAGGCATAGAGCAACGCATACAATTACAAAACACACAGACAAATATTTTGTTGCAAAATTTAAGTATAGAAAAGTCACCGGTAACAATATTTTTTTTTAATGTTAACATTTGTTCAACAAATATATTTACACACACACAAACCCACCAGACATTAACCAAACCAGCCGTATACTAATGCATAATTCAAATAAACGTATGTTGGTAATACAGGTGTAAGAGTTGGTACAGTTGTACCTTTTTATATACTCAAAAAAAAAAAAAAACTTGTAACATGACAAGAAAAGTGTGTAAGTTTTTTTTTTTGCTACCTCCTATTTGGCAAGAGTTCCTTGTAATTTTACAAGATTTTTATCAACAATTCTGTAATTCTATAAGAGTTTTACCAAAAAAATTGTAAATTTAAAATTTTTTTGGCGCGATAAATCTTACAAGGAGGTTTCGTAACCTTACTAGATTTTTTTTCTACCTCCTATTTTACGAGAATTCCTATTAAAAATTACGATCTTTTTTATAATTTTACAAGCTTTTTGCCAATAAAACTGTAAATTTACATCTTTTTTGACGCAATAAAACTTACAAGGAATTCTCGTGAATTTATTAAATTTTTTTTTTTAAACTATTGAAATTTGTAAAATTACCAAACAAATTGTAAAATTACAAAAAAATGTAATTAAGTCGATAAAAATTTGTTTATTAAAAAACAGAGAGAACTGTCAAATAATGGTAAAATCGGATTACAAGACTTTTTATAGTAATTTGAAAAGGTTTTTTTTGTGTGTGCATTTCATCGAAAAATATATTAACTTTTGCCATTACATATGTAAGATATCGAATTATCAGTCTTGGATCGTTTGTCCGTTAAAGGCACTATGAAGAAAAACGGCAAGAGAACGATAACTGAAACCTATAAGGAAAACGTCTTTTAGTCCTATGCAAGTCAAGTTCGTAAAAAAAACTTTGTTGTGAAAAAACGGACCCAAATTGAAATAGAAAACATTACCCCAATAAAACTGGAAAAGTTACCCCAAATTTTCGTATTGTTGTACTTAATAGAAAAAATTGGTCCTTTTTTGTTTTGAGGCCATTTGTCTTTAAGGTAATTTTTTATGGAGCCTAAACAGCACTATTTAAGTTTTTAGGTGTGTCCATTTGTCAGAGAAAACTTTAATTAATTGACCAAACTCTAAGCCCTAAAACCCAATTTGAAAGTTTTCCAAAATTTTGGTACCTTTAGCCAGCTATTTTCCGTTAGTACCAATTGTGTTCAACATCTCTATTTGTTATATTTGTACAATTTTTTTTTGGTGCTCAGATTCTGAGCCTCAGAATACCTGATGTTTACTTCCTGCGTACTCGTATAACAAATGTTTAAATATTCATGAAGATTTCTTTAACCGTATTGCAATTAGAGTATGAACTGTATCTAGTTTTAAAAAACAGAAAAAAATCGTCATAAAAACAACGAAATTGTTGGTGGATGCTTTTTATAACTTCGTGGTTTATGGGTTGTAAAAATAAATCTGCAAAAAATATGTTAAACGTATAAAAAAGAAACAATTTTGTGTAAGCTTTTTAATTGTTTTAAAGTAATTACGTTAAGTATAAGATATTTTATGCAAGGACTTATTTAAAATGCAAGAATTTACAATAAAGAAATATTTTTGAATGCTGAAAAATATTTTTAACGAAACTTAAGTATTTTACTAACAAGGCACTCTACATAAGATCAAAAATAAGAGTAAAATGAAAGTTTATCTTTAACCACCCAAATCTAGAAGAAAATTTCGATATGCGAAGAATAGAAAGATCGCTTTTGTAGGTCCTTTAATGGACCTACAAATTTCTTAAAATTAACATATCGAGGGATTATATTCAAAACCCTCAATCTTACATTTTTACAGAAATTATTATGGCAGAAACTGCCAACGGTAAAAAAAAGTCTGCCAAAGCATTTTTTACACGACATTGTTTTTAGGCTGGTGTCTAATTTTAAAAATAATGCAGGACGCCACCTCAGTTTGACTCTATAAGCTAACGACTAACAGAAAAAAAAAGAAAATAAGAATTACAGTTTTCATTTTCTTAAAACCAAAACGGTTTGCAACTTGGATAATAACTCACCTGCTGGTGAATAAAAGCGTTTTTTTACCAGATGATGAATAAAACGTAACATCAAAAAAATTTTTGTTTCATCAATTTTTTTTTTAAATCAATTTTTTTTTTCATAATTTTTTTTTCATAAATTTTTTTTTTTTTATCAAAAAATTTTTTTTCATCAAATTTTTTTTTATCAAAAAATTTTTTTTCATCAAATTTTTTTTTATCAAAAAATTTTTTTTCATCAAATTTTTTTTTTCATAAAAAAACTCGCGGAAGTGTTCTACGAGTCAAGAGCTACAAAAGTGCCGATGGACTTTTTTTCGTGTCGCACAGTGGGGCGAGATGCACTTTTTTGTGTCAGAATTAATCTGCAGCCTTTAATTCTTAACCGATTTGAATTATTTTTGTTGCTGCTTGCAGCTTATTAAATTTCGCATCGACTTATGCAGCCCGAATTTTTAGTTTAATTTTTTAATCTGTTTAAATTTGTTTGCGAAAGTAAAAAAAAATTGTGTTTTTTAGTACTTAGGCTTTAAAACGCTGAAAAGTTTAAGGATCAAAGTGATTATTGGCTTAACTAAAAAGTATTTATAATGGCTTTCATATAGGGTTTCTATTCGGGAAAAAATTCCCGGGAATTCCCGGGAAAAATTTTTCTTAAAATCCCGGGATTTTTTCACCGGGAAATTTCGGGAATTTGTCACAAATTTTTTTTTTTTAAATTAATCAAATTACCCATTTTAAATACAATTTTATATGATTTATTGAAATAAAAGAAAAACTTTGATTAAATTTAAATTATTACAGGAAAAATAGTTTGCATAAAATTGTTTTAAACAAATCAGGAAAAATAGTTTGCATAAAATTGTTTTAAACAAATCAGAGTTCTAGCCTAAAATTTAACAAAAGCTCCATATTTTTAAGATGAATATTTTAATTTCAAGACTTATATTTTCGCACGGATGTCTTGAAACGATTATTTAAGTAATTCAAAAGTTTTTCGAGATGTATTTTTAATATAAAATCGTGTTTATGACTGGTCAGTAGAGTGTCCCTTATTTTGGAAATGTTGGAAATGTTGAGACGGTACCCCCTCATTTTTTTCATTTTGACTAAAAAATAACTCAGGAAAAATTTTACGCCCCTACGACCACGCCTTCCCTACGCGACGGGGCCTTAAAAATCATTTTTCCATACAAACCAAAATTTTTTTTTTTGATTTTTAATTTTTTTGTTATTAATTATAATATTACTTGGTTAGCTTATTCACGACAAAAAATTTGATTTTGGTGGGATAAGGCTTTCAGTTCTAAAATAATTTTCGAAAAAAAAAAATTTAGAGCTTTTGGGGTCCTACAGTAAAAATTTTTTAAATTTTTTTTTTTTTAGTTTTGACAAGCAACCGTTTTAGTTGTAATGTTGCTTTTAATGATATATATTCATAAAAAAATATTATTCATATCTGTGACATCTTGATCGTGTATCGAAAAACATCAAAAATGCATTTTTTAACCTTTTTTAGATCACGATAAAGATGTCACAGATAGGAATAATATTTTTTTATGAAAATATATCATTAAAAGCAATAATTCAACTAAAACGGTTGCTTGTCAAAACTAAAAAAAAATATTTTTTAAAAAATTTTTACTGTTGGACCCCAAAAGCTCAAAATTTTTTTTTTCGAAAAATTTTTTAGAACTGAAAGCCTCATCCCACCAAAATCAAATTTTTTGTCGTGAATAAGCTAACCAAGTAATATTATAATTAATAACAAAAAAATTTAAAATAAAAAAAAAATTTTTTTGCTTTGTATGGAAAAATGATTTTTAAGGCCCCGCTCTTTACGGCCCCGTCGCGTAGGGAAGGCGTGGTCGTAGGGGCGTAAAATTTTTCCTGAGTTATTTTTTAGTCAAAAGGAAAAAAATGAGGGGGTACCGTCGTTGGAACATTTCCAAAATAAGGGACACTCTACTGGTCAGCATTATTCGAACTTACCAAAAAGATTTTACAAACACAAAAATTTAAAAAATCATATGGGGTTTTCACAGTGACGATTAAATTTGCCTTTTTTAGTTGGGTATTTGGCAAATTTGCCATTTTACTAAACGTCAAGTATTTGCCACCATTTTTTCTTTACATATCGTGAGCGCACTTTTCGTTAATAATTTGCACAAAATAACTTTAATTAACTTTTTACATTCACAATTTTAAAATAAACACAAAAAATGTGTATGTTTCTTTTTGTATAAATGTTTTTGTTGCCGCCTTCGAAATTTCAGCATAAACAATCACAGCTGTTGTCATTTTTATGTTTTTTTTTATTTGCACACTGGCATTTTGTTTTTAGACAAGGTTTGAGTTGGGCATTTTAAGAAAAATATGCCACATTCAAATTGGCATTTTTTTGACGTTTTGCACATTTGCCAAATACCAAACTAAAAATGGCAAACTTAATCGTTACTGTGAAAACCCTAATAAATTCATGAATAAAAAACAATCTGTATGGAGTGAAAATATGCGAAGGCAAACACGACAATCCAATACTTCTACAAAAATTAGATTTTTGTGAATTTTCTATGTTTAAAATAGAAGTAAATATAACTATTTTACTACAATAGACATCTGAGGGTGTTTTAAACTGAAAAAGACTTCATATTTTGAAAAATAATGTTTTATATATCGTCGAACTATATTCAATAAATGCCAACTCGAAAAAGATTACTGTTCAGGATAGCTAAAAAACTAGTTATTTCGCGTATTATTGCAAAAATAAACAATGTACCTTCCACAAGATGGTTTAAATATTCTAAACAATTTTTACCTATGCAAAAATTTTCATATTTTGCACTTGTTTGCATATTTTTCAGAGATGGCATTTATTACTATATAAAAAAACAAATATTTTTTTAGAGTTGGCATATTTTGTCGGAAAATAAAAATAAATTTTTTTTGGAAAAATTTAAAAAAAATTTTTTTTTTGGTTTTTGTTATCCTTAGTACGGTAATTGCAAAAACTGAACAAAAAATTAAAAATCTTTGCATATGTTTAAAAGTTACTAGCTCCGAAAGCCTTTTAACTCACGCTGTATTGCAATAGGGTCACTCCAAACCAGCTACTTATTTTGAAAGCTTATATCATTGACTTTATTTGCCCCATTCATAATGTTTCAATCTGATAAATAGTTTGAAAGTAACATAAATATAAGCAATTTTTTTTTTGCAAACACTATTTACCGATATTTTTAAAATGGCAATATCTCGAGAACCAGTTATTAGATATCAAAATCTTTACAAGATTCGTGTTCAGCATGGCAAATGCAATAAGATATGTGGTCTAATTTTTTTTAAAAAATTTTTTGAAAAATTTGTGGAAATTTACAATGGGAGTTGGCATTTATTTCCACCAAAAAAATATGTACTTTGAGTTAGCAGAATAACAAAAATGGATGTAAAACGACAACAAATTATTTTTTTGCTCTGAAATTTTTATGGCAGATAGGTATTACATAGGGGAGCTATTTGCCATCGGAAACTCATTTCCGTCAAATTTGAGTTGGCATATTTTGAATATAGGTTCACGATATAATAAGATTCAGCATTTGTTTAAATCAATAAATTCCTGCGATTTCCCGGGAATACAATTTTTTTTAAACGCTTTCCCGGGAATTGAAAAAGTCCGGGAATTTAGAAACCCTAGCTTCACGAGTCGTATTTGCAATAACATTCTTCTTCTGTTGCAAAAATTGAGTTAATTTATGGCAGTTTTGATTTTTTGAATAGTTATAGTTGTATAAATTTTTCTCAGTAATTTTCATATGGTAATGATGTTAATCGCAAAATAAGGCTACGAAAGTCAATTTGTGTATTCAATAAGAAGGTGGCGAATTTGTGATACAAAGCACTATAGGGAATTTAAAAGGAATTGTTGGCCAAAAGTCCAAATTTTATTTGTCACAATAATTTTTTTTGTAATGCCATTTTGAAGTAAACTATTTTAAAGTATGCTAGGATACATTTTTTTTGTCAACCAACCCCTTTTACCGCTAGTTAGAAGGGTTAAAAACTAAATTTTTAATAATTTTTATTTTTTTTTTCGTTTTGGGGGGCAAAATTAATTGCAATATTAACATACTTAAACAACTATTGAAAAATCCTATAAAATGCATTTTTATTAGCAATAGACCAAATTAGTTTTGTATGTAGAAGTTATTATTTTAAAATGCAAATTTTTATATTATATAATTATTATATAATTATTTAATTATTTTTTTTTTAAATTAAATTTTTTTTGGACTGCAACTTTTTTTGCTTATAATTGCATACTCCCATAACTATACACAGCATAGAGGAACTCTTTCTGCGCAAGATGTATATGCCAGCTAGTCCATGAGGCTCCATGGGGAAATGGCATTTAAGTTTTATGGAAGTGTTTTTTTTTCAAATTTATTTATACTAAAATTTTTAAATTATTTATTGTAAGTTACTTGTTGAAGGTTTTTAATATTATTATTATTATTATTAAAAATATTTTGTAGAAATTTCGCAAAAAAAAAAAACGTTTTATGATAGATATAAAATATGATCTATATTTTTATTTTTTTATCATGCTTTGTAATAGAATATGTGTATTTTAACCCTTTGACGACCACAGGCAAGTATACCAAAAACGATTTGGCGATTATTTTGGTTCAGGTAAAAGATAGGGCAAATGTGCTAAAAGGTGAATTGTAGAGGTGTGCTATGGCAATAAAAGTCTTGTTTTCAGTTAGTCTCTAGCTTTATCCACTTTCTCACTGTAAGTCCCCAAAGTTTGTAATATAAAAATCTCTATTTTAACGATGGATTTTTTTTTATTTTGCTCTAAACAAATTGTTTGATTGCAGATTTCTTGCTTGAAGAACTTTTTTCTTTTATCCACACTTCGTACAATTCGACATTTTTAAATCCGTGGGATTCTTAATTAAACAACAGTTATATTAATAACTTAAAATCCGTTATTTATATTATGATTACAGGGCAATTCCAAAAATTTTCGCCCCACTGTTCGGAAACATGCCTTTGGGCGCCATAGAGAATTTGGCTCATAGATATCCACGTTTATATGAGATATGTTGCATTTTTGGATTTTCAAAATTTGCTGTAGTTTTCAAATTATCGCTAGTAATCCGATTATCACAAGTAATGGCTCATATGAAAGCTTAATTCTTCTTCTTTTAGGAAATATTTTCAAAAGCATACGGTTTTTTTTCAGAAGTGTTGCAAAAATTCAAAAACATTTTTTTTTTTGCGAATATTTAAAAAAATACATCTTCGATTTTTTTTAAAAAAAGTTTGGTGATAAACAATACTGTTTTGTACAACATAACCAAAATTCAGAGTGGGATCCCAATGGGATCAAAAAATATTCTGGTTTTAGTACGAAGTTCTTAAATTTTACCTTAGAAAATTAAAACTTTATGTTTCTTCAATATAAAAATTTAAATTTTTAAAGAAAATTATACTATTAAAATTTTGAAAAACATTCAAAACATTAGAAATTTAAATTTTCTAATAGTACATTCACACTCAGCTCGAAACCTCGTTGAAAGTACGTACTTTCATTTTGAAAACATAACCGTTCACACCCGCAATTTTTGACGGTTATCACGTTTTCGAAAATTACCGAATAAAATTTGCGAACATACCGACATTAAACGCACACAATTAATTAATTTTCGCACTAATTTACAATAATTTATTTAAATCTTTTGATTTAATGCTATTTTTTATGAAAATATTTAAATATTTTTATTTTTTATTTTTGACACTTTCTTTAATTTATTTTCTTTATGAAATTTAAGAGCTTTCGAACGTACTTTCGTTGAAAACTCATAACAAAAAGTTTTCAATTTGTATGGGAAAATACGTACTTTCAAATGAGGTTTGAGGCGAAACCTCGTTAAACGGGCTTTCGATGCCAATGTGAATGCACTATAAGGGAAAATTTTGAATATGTTATACAAAACATTTTTATTTTTCACCAGAATTTTTTAAAAAAAAATCGAAGATGTGTTTTTTTAAATATTCGAAAAGAAAAAATGTTTTTGCATTTTTGCATCATTTCTGTAAAAAAAAACTGTGTTATTTTAAAAATATTTTCTAAAAGAAGAACCCCAGCTTTCACATGAGCCTAAATTTGTGAAAATCGGGTCATTGGTTAAGAAGTTACAGCTCTTTAAACGTGATGTATTTTTCTAACTTTTGCTTAAAAAGTCAATCTTTGACCCGCCATAATTCGTTAAATACACCAAATGTAAAAAAACGATATATGGTACATATATCATATTTATGAGGGCTATCCAGGGGTGCCAGATGATTTTGATGAAAAATCGGCATATTTTCCAAAAAAAATCGGCATTATCGGCACTTCAATTTAAAAAAATCGGCAAAAAATCGGCAAAGGAAAAATAACCATTTTAAATACAATAAATTACATTTCTATTGACAAATAATAACAAAAGAGAACAATTTAGCATTAATATATGCATACATATAATATATTTAATAACATAAAAATCAATCAGAAATAACCATTTTTGGTCACTACAAAATTTATAAATTTGTTTTCGCAAAAAAAAAAAAAAAAATTACATTTTTACAGACCAAAAAAGTTTCGATTATCATAAAAATTATTTTTCAGAAATGTCCTAATATTAACTAATATTTTCAGCAAAAAAATCAAAAATATTCGTTTTCAGATTTTTCGTTTTTTAAGATAGAAAAGAGACCCACAGGCAATTTTTTTTACCCCAATGATAAGCGAAAAAAATGTGTTTTCTACAGACAGTTGGACGGATATCGATAGGTTGACTTAAAATCGATTTAGGACCATGAATATATATACTTTATTGGGTTCTAGACCTATATTTCGAGGTATTACAAACGGAATGACAAACTTATATACATACACTTTAAAAAAAATAGTCCCGTTTCGTACTATAAATTCGGTAAATTTCTACAAATTCAAATTATATACTACTATAAATTGGATTGATTTCCAATAATTTTAGGTATAACTGAGCAATTTTCGTAAATTTATCCAATTTATAGCAGGAAACCAAAAAAAAGTATAAAAAGCGACCGTGTTTTTGAGTTGATCAAAAAATCGGCATTTTTGGAGCAAAAATCGGCAAATCGGCACTTTCATAATTTTGAGGCAAAAAATCGGCAAAATGCCGATAAATCGGCAAATACGGCAGCCCTGGGGCTATCTATGTGTCAAGGTTCAAATTAATCTGAGACACCATTTCCAAAAATGACTAAAATTTGAGCTAAATTTTCTGGAATGGCCCTACACTGTTAATATTGTTCATAATAAGTATTTTTTAATAATAATTTTCACAAAAAAAAAATAATGTTTACCGTGACTGAACGCAATATTAAAATGTTCGCATTTAATCTCAATATTAATAAAAATTATGACATTTGTGTGTTTTTAAAGCCTTCTATCAAAAAAAAATATTTTTAAAATACCACTACAAGTGTCAAACACATTGAATTTTTACATGTAAAAATGTTAAAGTGTCTCAAATACTTTGAATTAACGTGAGATATGCGTGAGTCTCGACAATCACCGGAATATTTTGCATAAAATTGGATTACAAACTAGTACCATTTTTTTTATTGTTTTTCGAAAAATTATTTAGATCAAATTCACTAAAAAAAACTTCGTGAGTCTCAAATGCTCACGCGTGACTGACCTTTATCGTGAGTAACAAAAAAATTAAGGTAAATTATATTACTGATGAAGTTTTGAGATTAACTATTTTTTTTAGTATTGTTTTATACATACAAACTTTTATAACTAATTTACTTTTTTCTTAAGTAGTGAAAAGATGCTGTAATCATGTCCGACCATGCCTATTTTTTATATAGAGCCTAAAAACATCATAGCAAACAATCTTGCCAAATTTCGGATCGATATCTCAGCTAGAAGAGTTTGGCCAGAAAATAAAAATTCCCTATAGTGCAAAGGTGCATTTTTCAAAAATATATTTTTTTTAATAAAATTTTTTTAATAAAATTTTTTTAATGAAGAAATTGAAAGGAATTAATCATTCGTTTCATTCGATTTTTTTTTTTATCAAAATCTAATTTATTTTTTTCTTTCCTCATTTTAATAGGAATTGGTGTAGCTGGCGATACGTTTAAATTTTACATTTATTTTGCGTCTTTCGCACAATTTATTAGTATGTTAAAAAACATAATATTGTGTCAAATGAAACGACACTCAAATTGTCAATGAGGGATAAGTTTTTTTCAGACTAAATTGTTCTAAAAAAGGGTTAATAATTTTTAGTCGTATTTCATTTTTTTAAGGTTGGAAATTCACGTGTTTTTGATGTTAATTGAAACTTGTAGGTTTTCATTTTTATTACCAAAAATGTGTGCATAAATATATATAAACTTAACACCTTGACCCTTTCGACACGTTTTAGCAAACAAAGAAATAAATAAAAAAAGACTCAATTTATACCCATAAAAATTTAAAACATAAGTCTGCTACACCTAATAAAAAATATTAGATACAAACAAAAGAATCAAAACACAAATAAGTTAGTTTAAGTCGAATCTTTTTAATACTCCGTAATATTTCACGTATTGTTAGACAAAAAAAAAAAACGTTGTCAAATTACTAAAAAAAAGTGCCATAATACCATTTTACCAATATTTGAAAATTTGTCCTTGTTTTTAAACAAAAATTTTTCGATCGAAATTTAAATTTTTCTTTGTAATTTTAATTGTTTTTTGTAAATGCACAAATTTCCAAGGTAATTTTACAAAAAAAAATCCAAAATCATCAAAATTTCTTGCAATTTTCATCTCCAAAAATTGTGAATTTACAATTTTATTGGTAAAAAGCTTGTAATATTGCAAAAAAGCTCGTAATTATTACCAGGAATTCTCGTAAAATTGGAGGTAGCAAAAAATCTAGTAAAGTCACGAGAATTAAATTTTATTGGTAAAAAGCTTTATTTTTTACAAGGAATTGTCGTCAAATAGGGAGTAGCAAAAAATTAAAATAACAAACCTTTCTTGTCATTTAAAAGATTTTTGACATGATAACGTTTTTAGGCTGGTGTCCAATTTTAAAAAAGTTGCAGGACGCCACCTAAGTTTGACTATATAAGCTAACAATTAACGAAAAAGAAAACAAGAATTACCATTTTCATTTTCTTAAAACCAAAAATTTTAATAACATGGGTTTGTAACTTGGATAATAATTCACCTCGTGGTGAATAAAACCGTTTTTCACCAGCTGGTGAATAAAAAGTAATATAATTATTTTTCAACAAAAAAAAAATTTTTTTTTCATGAATTTTTTTTTTTTCATAAAATTCTTTTTTTTTTCATCAATTTTTTTTTTTCATCAATTTTTTTTTTTTTTCATCAAACTTTTTTTTTTATCATATTTTTTTTTTGTTTCATAAAATGTTTTATTCGTCAAATTTTTTTTTTCACCATTTTTTTTATCAAATTTTTTTTATCAATTTGTTTTTTTTTTTTTCATCAATTTTTTTCATCAATTTTTTTCATCAATTTTTTTTCATCAAATTTTCATAAATTTTTTTTTTTGTTATTAATTTTTTTTTTTTTCATGAAATTTTTTTTCATAAAAATTTTTTTTCATAAATTTTTTTGTTTTTTCATAAATTTTTTTTTTTCATTAATTTTTTTTTTCATCAAATTTTTTTTTTCATCAAAATTTTTTTTTTCATAATTTTTTTTTTTATCATATTTTTTTCATCATTTTTTTTTTTCATCAAATTTTTTTATCAATTTTTTTCTCACCAAATTTTTTTTTTTTTCATATTTTTTTGCATCAATTTTTTTTTTACATCAAGAAATTTTTTTTTTCATCAAAAAAAAATTCATCAAAAACTTTTTTTCACCAAAAATTTTGGGTTTATTAAATTTTTTTTAACATAATTTTGTTTTTCGTTAAAAAAAAAATAATTTTTTTTACCAAAACTACTTTTTCAACAAGTCTAAGCTTTTCACATAAAAATGTTCTATTTGTTTATCAAATGTACATAAAACACGTGAGAGTGTTATATTCATTGGTGCCGAATCTTTTATACTCTCCAAAAAGTAAAAACATTTTTTTGCACAAAGTAATATAACATTATTTTTTCTAAAAAAAACTTTGCTATGGCAAGTACACGCAAATCTTCCGCAAAACATTATGATGATTTAATGTTTTGGGCAAGAGTACAAAATTCGCAGGCATTTTTTCTGAGAGTATATAGAATTTAACAAATGAACAGTTCATTCGAATATTAACGAATAGACCATACACTGAAAAAAATAACTATAATGAAATTAAAAAACACTGTTATTAATTTAAGTAAACATTTTTTTTAATTTATTTCAATATAACTTAGGTTAGGTTAGGTTGTAAGTGGCTGCTGACGTTTTACGTCAACACACGTAGACTCTGAGGTCCATTGTGATACCACGGGATCGTAATAGGTTTCCCTACTAGTCCCTGTCGTTAAACCAGTTTGAGCTTCTTATGAAACTCCTTAGATGTTGAATTTTGACATCCGACAAATCTGAAAGATCGTACAGCTCCCTAGATCCCAGTGAAGCAAGTCGCTGACCAGAAAGTGCCGGGCAATGGCAAATAAAGTGTTCGATAGTTTCCAACTCCTCTTCATCCATGCAACTTCGGCAAAAGTCATTCGACGGCACATTTAACCGCTCTGCGTGCTTCCCTATAAGACAGTGTCCGGTAATTATAGAAACCACCGTTGAAATCTCTCCTCTTGGAAGCGATATCAGCTCACTTGTGCGCCCCTGATTAAGAGAAGGCCAAATCAGTCGTGTTGTCTCACACGTCCATCCATTTGCCCATCTTTGATTAGTCTCCGTCGCAGAACAAAGCCGTAGGTTTTGCTTGCAAGTTTCTAGAGGCGTACCAACACATTCCAATTCTGTTGGAACCTGTAAGGTAGTTCCTAGTCTTGCAAGCTCATCGGCTTTGCAATTCCCTGGAATGTCTCTGTGCCCTGGGACCCATATGAGTCGTATGTTAAACTGCTTGGCCATCTCATTTAAAGACGTGCGGCAGTTAAGGGCAGATCTTGTTTTCAGAAACATTGAATCCAGGGACTTGACCGCGGCTTGACTGTCAGTATAGATGTTGACTGCGGTTGTAGACAAGACATTGCAGCTCAACCAGTCAGCCACTTCTTTTATTGCCAGCATCTCTGCCTGGTAAACACTGCAATGATCTGGCAATCTACGAGCCAGGCTCAACCCAAGCTCTTCCGAATAGACTCCAAAGCCCACTTGTTCGTGCAGCCTCGATCCATCTGTGTAAAAATTTATGGTAGCTCCACTACCCGGAGTATCCCCCATCCAAGACTCCCTGGATGGTATCATAGTGGTAAAGTGGCGCTCAAAGAGGCTCAAAGAGGGAGCACAGTCCACATTTTGTGGTATTGTTATCTTTTTCAAGATTGCGCTATGGCCACAATCACTGCTCCTCCATTGCAGCGTGCTATTAAGTCGAATTGCCGATGCAGCCGCATACTGCCTACCCAATATGTCCAAGGGTATCAGGTGAAGGAGGATTTCTAATGCAGCCGTAGGTGTAGTACGAAGAGCACCAGTGATGCACATTGACGCCATTCTCTGTACCTTCGTGATAAAGACAAAGTTCGCTTTTGTTTCCAAAGCAGGCCACCAGACAATGATTCCATACAGCAAAATTGGACGCACCACTGCTGTATAGATCCAATGAACGACTTGAGGGCTAAAACCCCATCGTTTTCCAATGGCCCTTTTACAGGAATACAAAGCAATCGTTGCTTTTCTCACCCGTTCCTCAATATTACGCCTGAAATTCAGCTTCCTATCTAGAAATACTCCAAGATACTTGGCTCCATCTGAGAAGGTGATTTCAGTACCGTCCAGAGAAATAGGATCAAAAGCAGGAATCTTATTTTTCCTTGTAAACAAAACAAGCTCTGTTTTACTAGGATTAACTCCTAGGCCACAGTCTCTTGCCCATTTAGACAGATCTTTCAGAGAACCCTGAAGAATGTCCCGCAATGTTGGCAGATGCTTCCCCTTTACCGCTATCGCGACATCGTCAGCATATGCGATAACATGACAACCACGTGCTTCTAGAGATAGTAGCATTGAATTCAGTGCCAGGTTCCAAAGAAGCGGCGAAAGAACACCTCCTTGTGGTGTGCCCCTATTGACAAATCGAGATATGACGGACGCTCCCAATTCAGACGTTATACGTCTATTGGCAAGTAGGTTTTCCACCATTAAAACGATTTCACGCTTTACTCCCAGACCAGACAATGCCAATATTATCGATTCTGGAATGACATTATTAAAAGCCCCCTCAATATCAAGAAAGGCCACCATAGTGTACTCCTTTACCGAAAGCGATCTCTCGATGGTACCAACGAGCTCATGAAGAGCTGTTTCCGTTGATCGTCCCTTGCTGTATGCATGTTGCTTTGTCGAAAGCAACCTCGGGTCAATCACTCTACGCAAATATGAGTCTATCATTCGTTCCATTGTCTTTAACAAAAAAGAAGACAGACTAATTGGTCTGAAATCCTTCGGAGCTGTGTGGGAACTTTTCCCAGCCTTCGGGATAAATACGACTCTGGTATCCCTCCATTTTAAAGGAATATACGACCAGTTGATGCATGCTGTGTATAGATTATACAGCAACGGGGCTATATAGTCCAACACTTGCTGCAACTCAGCCGGGATTATACCATCAGGTCCCGGAGATTTATAGGGCCTGAAGCTTTTTATCGCCCAGATTAATGTTGGCATATTTATTATTTCCGAAGCAATTTCAGATGCTTGGGCGTCAGAACGTTCCAAAGCTTGAAACGGCGTCATGGAATTGCCCGGAAAATGCGTGTTTAAAAGGAGATCCAGCGACTCTCCACTGGAGGAAGACCACACCCCATTAGGATCTTTCAGGTATCCTAGGGTGCAAGGAGAAGAAGCCAGAACCTTGCGCAGCCTGGATGCCTCAGAAACGTCTTCTATGTTTCCACAGAAGTTTTTCCAAGAATCACATTTGGCATTTCTGATCATCTTTTTATAACTCTTAAGTTGCAGCCTGTATGCAGACCAGTCCTCGTCCGCTCTTGAAAATTTAGCCTTATTAAAGAGCTTTCTGCAGGAATCTCTGCTCGTCTGCAACTCATTTGACCACCAAGGTGGCTTTTTTTTCCCTCTAGGCTTTGCAGAAGGGCAAGACGCATCCAGGCACCTATTACAAACATTTGTTATATGGTCAACCAGACAGTCAATTTCCGCTAAACTATGCGGTTCAGATAGGGGTACTTCATCCAAAAGCAAAGAAAAAGTCTCCCTATATTTCACCCAGTTTGTTCTTCTCAGATTTCTAGAGACTGTCTCAACCGGGGCACGCTCCCTGAGTAAAAACTCAATGTACCGATGATCTGAGAAAGAATGCTCTTCCAAAACTCTCCAGTCATCAATTCTATCAGACAATGTATCTGATACAAGTGTTACGTCAAGAACCTCTTGCCGCGTACTTGTAACGAAAGTTGGTTCACTACCCTTGTTACAAATATACAGGTTAGTGCTTAACAAAAACTCCAAAAGTGATTCGCCTCTATCATTTGTGTCTGTACTACCCCATATCGAATGATGTGCATTAGCATCACAGCACACTAGTAACTGGTGTCCCCTAGATTCAGACTCCCGAATCAGACCGCCAACCTTCTCCGGGGGTATTGGCCCCGGATTAGGAAAATACGCAGAGGCGAGCCAAATAGATTTCCCATGAAGCTCTAAGCTAGCCGCTGTAACATCCATATCACTAAAAGTTGATAAAAAGAATATATTTAAGCCATTTTTCGCCAAGATGCAGGCTCTTGGTGAGCCCTCACCTTTGGCAACCATCAACTTAAACCCAGGGGTCTTCAATCCGCAAACCCTGCCACCCCGCACCCAGGGCTCTTGGATAAAAACCAAGTCAACTGCTCCTGTCGTCAGGCGCAGCAATAGTGCAGCTGAGGCTGCCTTACAGTGATGGAGGTTTATTTGTAGGAACCGCAACATCTTGCTTTTTTTCCACCATCCTTTCCACCACCGTGTTATTGGCTTCATCCTCCGTGTTATCATAGAGGTCGCATTCGTCCCCAGATTCGGTTTCGAATAAGCCAGATATGTGTCCCATCTGTTCTGAATCGGAGGCAACAGAACTCTCCGAATTCCTCACTGCATGGGCCTCGTCCTGAATGTCACCCATAGTGGCATCAGCTTTATCCTCCGTGCCATCACAGAGGTCGCATTCGTTGCCAGATTCGGTTTCGAAAATGCCAGATGCATCTCCCATCAGCCTAGAATCGGTCAGCTGAATATCAACCTTTTCCAGATTCTCCTCCCCAGCCGACTCTGCCACTGGCTTGTCTGCTTCCAAAATAGGCTTCTGGTCGCCCTTGTAGACATTGACTCTTATATGAAAAAAGCCAAATCTAATAATGCCGTCAGTCCTGGCTAAAAGCGGAAGCGATTCCTCATTAACCAAGACCACTGCTTGACGACGAGCGCCCTCCATCTCACCCAATCTGGCAATTTGCCAATTCTGAGTTGGAAGGTCAGGATTGCAGACTTTTATCATCTTTAGAATCACCGCAGTGTCACTTGTAGCCATTGGGATCCATGCATGAGCTCTGGGTTGCGAGGGGATATCATGTTTTTCCACAACGTCCAGTCTGGCTCCAGGCCATAACTCTCCCACTTGGCTAATGGCAACCTTAAACACGGCTGCGGATCTTTCGTTTCCAAAAGCAACGAGTTTTACTCGCCCCTGATACCAACCTGCGTTGACAGTAGTAGGGAGAAAATCAGGCATACTCTCAAGAAGCCTATAGTAGATTTCATTTAGTTTAGTTTCAACTAAACTCCACTTGTCCCTTGGAATACTACAATCCCCATTTTGCCTGTTTATCACAGCCCTAACGAAGTTACCTTTCACCACTTCACTAAAAGACTGAGTCCAGACGTTGCCGGTCACCTTAGATCTTTTAGGTAAAGGTTTCTCGTCGGGCGAGCGCAACCTTTTACCAGACTTCGATGACGAGGCCGAAACAGCGCTCTGTTTGTCAGATGCGCGCATTGCCGAAAGTTTGTCCTGTTCTTCAATGACTCCTTTCGCCCATGATAGCGACGCCTTCTCACGTTCGGAGAGCTTCGTTCCATCGAGTTGGCTTAGTCTGTTAATTATTTTCAAACAAAGCCTTCTCTGGTTGTGCCTGACCTTTGATGGCTTAAGTTTCTTTTTCTTTTTACCACCAATATTAGGCTGAGCACCCCTACCAGAATCAAGGCCGGACTTCAAGGTCGCAACCCTAAGACCAGTGCTAGGACCAGCACCAGTCGGTGAGGCAGAGCCTCGAACTAAATCGGTATCATTTGTGTCCATATTTTCATTTTCCTTGATGTGGTAATGAAAATATCACAAAAATACCTATTACGAACAAACCTATTACGAACAATTTTAGTAATTCAATTTATAGCACGGAGTTAAAATAAAACACGTCCACACTCGTCAACAGTTGAACGACCTTCAATATAACTTAATTTAAGGTGGTTTTACTTAAAACAAAGAAAATAAACTTGAAGAAAGTACATGCAAATAATTAAAAAAGAACAAGAGTTTTCCTTAATTTGTTTTTATACCTTCCACTCTCGTAATAACACCAACACTTAAATTACAGGCAAAACAGAAATACCGGCAATCTGCACACAAGGTTAATTATATGGTTCGTGCTGACCGCGAAAAGTATTTTAATGATATCGCGGAACAGGCGGAAAAGGCCGCAAACACGGGAAACCTCCGCGGTGTTTACACCGCCATTAAGCAAATGAGCGGCAACAACATAAGAAGTACAGCAACGCTAAAAGCAAACGATGGTTCAGAATTAACAACAACCGACCAACAACTCGAACGTTGGCGTGAATTTTTCGTTACTCAGTCGTTGACTGAAACCCAGGCCGTAACTGCAACCAGTTCTACAAGGCGTAATCCAAGAAGGGATATCTCAACAGATCCACCATCCTGTACTGAAGTTGGAACTGCATTAAATAAAATGAAAAATTGTAAATCACCCGGTCCCGATAACATCCCTGCAGAGCTGTTGAAATATGGTGCTGATACGTTAGCAGAGTTTCTTACCCCACTTGTCAGGAATGCGTGGCTTAACAACAAAATTCCCGCAGATTGGAAAGAAGGAGTTGTCGTTACAATTCCCAAAAAAGGTGACTTAACGCATTGCAGAAACTGGCGTGGCATTACTGTCTTAAATGCGATTGGTAAGGTAATGGCCACTTTAATACTGCAACGTATTTCGCCAGCAGTTGAACAAATTTTAAGAAGAGAACAATCTGGTTTTAGGCCTGGAAGATCGTGTGTAGATCACGTAAACACTCTTCGGATAGTAATAGAACAATCGGCAGAATACAACACACATCTTTACTTGCTTTTTGTAGATTTTGAACGTGCTTTCGACACAATATCTCGAACATCTATGTGGTCTGCTCTAATAAACAAAGGCATTCCAGAAAAAATTGTCACCCTAATAAGCGAGCTTTACAGAGATGCGTCATATAAAGTGCGTTTTAATGGGAAGGATAGTCAGCCTTTTTCTACTGCTACTGGTGTAAGGCAAGGTTGTGTCCTATCCCCCACATTGTTTCTTTTACTCCTGGACTGTGTAATGGAGGAAACCAACAGGGAGGCCCCTGTAGGCATACGATGGAACATGTCAGAGTTTTTAAACGATATAGACTATGCGGATGACATATGTTTAATGGCTCATCGCTTCGCGGATATTGAAGAAAAAATAAAGAGACTCTCCGAAAACGCAAAAAAAGTTGGATTGAGAATAAATTTCAAGAAGACGAAACTTATGCGCATTGGTACTCATATAACAACGCCATTAATAGTAAATGACACTGTGATCGAAGATGTAGAAACCTTCAACTATCTTGGGTGTAAAATAACCAAAGATGGTGGATCGGAAGCTGATATTTACGACCGTATTAATAAAGCACGTACCGCCTTCCATAAGCTTTATAAAGTTTGGCGTGCTAGAAACATCTCGAAAAAAACCAAATTGCGTATATTTAACTGCAGCGTAAAATCAGTTTTGCTTTACGGATGTACTACATGGAGCTACACGCAACTCACCCTAAAGAAGATCCAGACATTTGTAAATCGATGTTTAAGGCAAATATTAAATATTTTCTGGCCAAATTGGATATCCAATGAAGATCTTTGGCAGCAGGCTGGTTGTTGTCCAATCGAATTCGATATACGAAGACGTAAATGGACATGGATCGGTCATATCCTCAGAAGACCACAGAACGATATTGCTAGAGAAGCCCTTGATTGGAACCCCCAAGGTCAACGCCGACCAGGGCGACCTCGTAACACATGGACACGTTGCACAAGAAAAGAACTCGAATCAGCTCAAACAACATGGAATCAAATCAAGTTACTTGCAAGAGATAGAAATAGTTGGAGAGAGTTTGTTAACGCCCTATGTTCCTCGTGAACATTATATTTAAGTATTTACTAGTTATACCAAAATTATATTAGTTATACTAAAGTATAAGTAGTGTACATACTTAAATAAATAAAGGACATATATATATACTCTCGTAATAGAGGGTACATTAGGCTGGTTCATATATGGCACTTTTTTTTTTTTTGATTTTTGAATGGGCCACCCGGAATATATATTAAGCAACGTGAAAAAATAACACGTGATTTTTTTCAGATTTTTTCATTAAGATTTAGGGGTCCCTACCGGGTTTCAAACCTTGGGTCTTAAAAAAAAAATTGTTCACACAATCAAAAAAAAAATTTTTTTATTTTTTTATTTTTATTATAATTTAGCTTGATTAGCTTAATTAATAACGACAAAAAGCTTCATTTTGGTCGGTTCCAAAAGTGACCACGAAAAAAATGTTTGGATGATTAGGGTCTTACTCTAAAAATTTAAAAGAAAAAACATTTTTTTTAATTTTAATAAGCTTACATAATATGTTTGTAGTTGGTATCAGGGGTGCCAGATGATTTTGATGAAAAATCGGCATATTTTCAAAAAAAAATCGGCATTATCGGCACTTCAATTTAAAAAATCGGCAAAAAATCGGCAAATGAAAAAGAACCATTTTAAATACAATAAAACATATTTTTATTAAGAAAATAGCAAACCAGAACAATTTAGCACTAAAGGCAAATTAATTAAAACTGAGCTAATATTACGTTATATTTTTATCAAAAAACTAAAAACATTTTTATATTTTTTTGCGAAAAAATAAAAAAAAATCACAAAACTTTTAAAGACCAAGAAAATATCCACCATGAACATGATTTTTCAGTAATGTCCTAATACTAAATAATATTTCCAGTAAAAAATAAAAAAATATTTTTTCTTCAGAGCTTTCCGATTTTTAGGTCAAATAAGGAACCCAAAGATATTGCCCTACACTCCAAAAAAAAAAAAAAACTGGTAAAACGCCAGGTAAATTGCCTTGTAATCCCGTTCTTTCAATATTTAACAATTTTCCTTGTTTTTTAACAAAAAATCTTGTACTTTGCTCAAACGAGAACTACAGTTTTATTGGTAATTTTACAAATTTATTTTCGTAATTGTATTTTACCATTTGGAAAGGTTATTTTACAAAAAAAAAAAAAAAACTGTAATTTTTCAACAAAGTTTTTATTACGAGGATTATAGTTGATTTACAAAAAAAAAACTGTTATCTTACAAAAATTATGTTATACAAGGATTTATATTGTTAAAAAAAACATTTTTGCACTGCAGTGGTTCAAAAGTTATGAGCAAAAGAGTGAATTTCGACAAGGATTTTTTTCGAATTTACGAGATAAAAACCACTTTCGAACGACAATTCTGAGGGTGCTAAAGATAAGCATATATTTGTGCCGTTCCCCCGGTCTGGTTCGTTATTAGCAAAACCGTGAATTTCCGATTTGTTTCACCCTAAATTCACGTGTTGCAAAAACCGACATTTAAAAAAACAATCTTTGTAAACAATGGTAAGCCATAAAATTACTTAACAAAGTACTTTTGACACTCAGAAATATTTTAACACTAAAAACAAAAAAATTACACTCAAAAAAAAAAAATTAGTAATTTTTCTTTTTTTTACAAAAATGACAAAAAAAGGGTTTTAATTTAAATAAAATATTTCTAATCAAAATTGTTAATTTTTTTCACCAAAAAATATACTATCCTTAAATACGGGCATAGTGGACCCTCCACAATAATAATAATAATAATTGATTGGGACAAGTCGAATTTAACTTTTCTACTTGTTTTAAATTAAGGTAAATATTCTTTACAGTTATGGCGAATTGATTGCATTTAAGAAAAAAATGGTTTATTACAAATTTATTACAAATAAATAAGTACGTAACTTACTTAAAAATAGTATAGACATTTTCAAGACCTTAAATAAAATACCCAGCAAAAACTTCGCTTACCAAGTAATTAACTTAAGGGATTAGCAAAAATATGAGTAACTAGTTACCTCCCAATTTCAATGTTAACTACTTTAACACGGTGATGTCATTGGAGGTAAGCATGTGGTTACATGTGGACACATCTGTGGACCAAAATCGCGTTTTTTAATTTTTTATTATTTTTTATATAACATTTTGTCATCTTTTAAGATGAATTCGGTAAAAAAATATTTTTTTTCTCAAAAATCAGTACCTGTAGACCAAAACCGCGATTTCGGAACTCTTTATAAGTCGTTATCATTAATAAATCACCGATTTAAAATAAAATTTACCGATGTCGTAAATGAAATCATAATAATTAATTTTTATTAAAATGCAAAACCCTCTATCTGATCATTTTCATTCATGTAGTTAAAATTTTTAAGAAACAAAACCCTCTATCTTTCATAATATCCCCAAAAGTGCAAAATTTTTAAAAGGAATTATATCGTTACCTAAAATGCAAAAGGCCCTAACTAAAATTTTATTAATTTTACAGGAGAAGCAAAAAACAGTATTGAATGATATTTTAAATTTGTTAATAACTTTGTTATTTTTTAATGAATTTGGCTAAAACTATGTGACGACGTTCTTTTAATAAATATGAATCAAATAAATCAAAAAATATTAAAATGTTTTTTATTTAATTATGTCCATTAGCGATTGCCCAAATCACATGTTTTTTAATTTTGGCTATAAAATCGCTCATTTTTATTATGCAGCCCTAATTTTTTGTGGAGACGTGTATGTTGATAAAATAATCTAGAACCAATCAAAAAACTGATTTTGAATTTTTTGTTAGTTAGGGCCTTTTGCATTTTAGGTGACGATATGTGAGTTTTAGTAGTTGATTTATAAAAATATTGTAGAATATCGAATTTTAATTACCTAACAATACGCGAAATAAACAATTTTTTCGGCTCTCCTGAAATGTTGTGTTTTTTAAGATAGAGAGTTTTGAATATAGGCCCTCGATATATTAATTTTTCGAACGCAAATATCTCGACAATGGAATGTTCCAGAATTATTTTATAAAAAAATCTGATGTTCCAAGACATTTTTGTATAAAAATAAAGACAAAATCGTGTTTGGTGAAGGGAAGGGGGTGACCTACACTCAAAAAATTATGTCATTAACTGTTTGTAGTTTATTTAAAAAGTTTTCCGTTTAGTCGTTTTTAAAAGAAAAATATTTGTTTGATGTTCAGTTTTTATTAATGACTACTTCAGTCCTTTGTTTCAAAAATAACACACTAAAAAATAAAGACTTTCATTAACATTTAATTTTTAAAGTCATTTATTTTTGTTCTGTAAGTAAAAACTACTGATTATTCTTTTGATTTTTAATGATTTGTGTAAGTAATTTTTTTTTAAATTGTTGGTATTTTTTAATGAAATATCATTAGTTTTTACCTACACAAGTCAGTTATTTTTTTGTAAAAAAAAAAAATCAAAAAATTATTTATAGGAATATAAAAACATGTTTGTATCAAGTGACTTTGGCACGATGGGTAGAGTGTCTGGCCAGAATGTAGTTGATTGCGGGATCGATTCCCCAAAAATTTTATTAAAAATTTTTAAAAAAATATTTCAATAAAAAATTGTAAAAAATTACCTACGAAATCATTAATTTTTATTGTTTTCGTAGGTTATTTTTTTGAAATTTGTTGGTAAAAATAACAGAACTATCATTAATTTTAAATGTTTTCGTTGGTTATTTTTTTCGAATTTGTTGGTAAAAAAGAGTGAAAAAAACGTAATTTTTTTATGGTTAAATGTCATTTATTTTAGAAAATTTTGTCAACAGTAAAAAATAAATGTTGATGTTTGTTAAAACAAATGAATAATTACTGGGATGGTTTTCAATTGTTTATTCACTGGTTTTAAGTGTGTTTTTCATTTGTTTTTGCCTACAAAATATTTTGAGTGTAGTTAAAAATAAATAGGAGATGACTAAAAAAAAAATTGCGGGTTGTGCCCCCCCGTTTTCAAATTCCTGGATACGTCGCTGCCACATGCAGATACGAAAAAATTCTAAAAAAATTTTAAAATTTAAATTTTTGTAGTCCTTAACTCGTAGAATATGACCGCCGAAGACCTGGTAGCCCTTCGAATTATAGTTATTGAGTTATTTCACGATCAAGTTTCTCATGACCCCATTCCCATATATCGAAAACTAAGCAAGATAGAGCGATTCTGACCAAAATTTTGGATCAAAATCAATAGTGACCCTATAATAGGGTACTCTTTAATAGTGTACTTATGCGGGGACCCCATACACTGGGGCCCAGTAGGGTCCTCACATTGGGACTCCATAGGATCCACAGAATCCGTAAGGAAAATTTTACTTACTAAAAAAAATATTTTTAAAAATTAAGAAATAAATCAGTAAAAAAAATCAGCAGATTGATATGTGTAATTCAAAATGTTACAAATGGAAAAACCAACTAAATATACCCAACTTTTTGGAAGTACATATATAAAAAAACCATATAAAACGGCGGAGCAAGTGTCAATGTACAATAAAAAACCCAAAAAACTTTTTGTCACGTCTTATTTAAAAAAAAGAATATTTTTTATTGTTGTTATATTTTTGTTAAAAAATACATTCGTTGTTGTTCTTGATACGGATTGTGTCTGGTAAATTAAAAAATATACAAAAAAAAAACATAAAAGGACTTCACACCTTTATAAGGTTTCATTGTCCCTAAAATAAATAAATAAAAAAAAACAAAGTGTTACTAAACAAATTACAAACGCTTCTTTTATTTCCATTTAAATTAAAGGGTTGTTTGCAGACATGTACTTGTTATTATTCTTGTTTATTTGAGGTTGTAAAAAATTTTTTAATGATAACTGCAAACTAAGAGGATATTTTTATATATATAATTACTCAGTTTTTGACTGATTTTTTTTTTGTCAAAATTTGACACCAGTTAGAAATTTATTTTATTAAAAGTTTGACCATTAATAGAACAGGACCGACTGTAGTTTTCATATGTGTTCTTAATCATCCGTTTTGACAGATCTTAGATCGTTTTGCTTATACTACGAAAATATTTGGTTTTTCTAAATTTTTGTTTCTGTAAAGACAGTTGGGCTCAAGCTTTAATTATAATTATGTTTTGTTAGTTTTGAATTTGTTATATTGTTGGCTTATTGTTAGTCGGCAAACCTGTCAAGTCCATTTTTAATTTTTGATTTTAGGAGGGACAAAAAACTGTCTAACTTTTTTTTAGGTTGAGTTTTTTTTAAGTTTATAAACGTAGTTTTTTTCTTTAGATCACCATATTTAAATTTATATTTATTAATTTTTTCAAATGATGTATTTTGAGTTACACAATACATCCCAGCAAAAACTTGGTAATGACACATCATTACCATTCTAATTACTTAGTAATGACAGAAAATTACCTATAGCATTATTTTGAAATGTAAAATAAGGACTTATTAATAATGACTAACATAAGTCATTATAATAAAATAAAAAAATTTCAGAACTAGATTTTCACTTTTTGACTCACTGTACATTATTTTGAATAAAAACAAAATAAAATTATATATTTTTTTATTTTTTAAAAATTTTTTTTTTAAATAATTTTTTCATTACCTATAAGTATATATGTAATTAGTTATTAATATTGGTTTGATAATCATTACATTTGGCACATTTGCTTTTAAATGTAATGGGAAAGGTAATTCGAATCAGAAGTAGTTATAACTTTTGAATTTCCCATTACACATTTCATTACTTGGTAATGCAAGTTTTTGCTGGGATACTAAATTGAAATCTCGATGTTTATAAAAATGGACTTGACAGATTTGCTGACTAAGCCAACGATATATGATTTTGAATTATGAAAAGTGTGAAAGAAAAAATTTAAATTTTTCTAGAAATTTAAGACATCCTGTAGCTGATTTCTGTAACTCTCGAATCGAAAAATTTTTCGCATGAAACATGTGAAATGAAACGAATACATTGTAAATCGGCACAAATGTGACTTTTCACATTTTACTGTAACTTTGTTGTGTGAAAACTTTTAAACTTATTGGAATGCTGCGAGAAAACTGTTTCTGTAAAGTAATTGGTCGAACACTTTTGTATTTGAAGTGTCAAAAAAACTCACATTTTAAAACGGTGCGAGACTTCGACAAAAAGAAATAAAAACATTAAAAAAATAATAATAAATAAAAAAAAAAAAATGGAAAAAATAGTAAGAAAAATACAAATTACTTGTTTTGTGTTTGTGTAAATATCTAATTTATTTAATTTTTTGATAAATTTTAGAAAAATCAAAGAATCTCTAAATGCAAAAATGCTGTTATCAATCAACACTATGTTTTGAGTTAAAACACCTCAATTCAACCGAAAAAAGTAGAATTTTTGACCTTACCCCTTTCGAATTTGATAAAACTTGGAATATTGTTGGGCCCTTACAAAACAATCATAGTGCCAAAATTTTGGACTTCTGGTACTTTTTCTTCCCGAGATATGGGGTCTTGAAAATTGGCAAAATCGTATATATTTGAGAAAAGTGTTCTGAGATAAATAAAGATAACTCGAAAAGTAATTACAATATACGTCTCAGTCAGGTCGCAAATAATAGGTAATAAGACAGCCTTTAAAATGGTATTCCCCAAGATTTTTTTTAAAAAAGGTCAAAGGTCATTGGTTTTAACCTTAATTTTTGGAGAGCTATATCTCAAAAAACGATATTTTTAAAATTTTGGAAAAAATATATGTGATTAAGAATCATCTATACTACTTAAGTTTAAATTTTCAGGATGGAGACTTCATTGGAACTTTTTATATTAATAGAAACGTTGTGACAGGAAAGAAAAAGCGGTGTAATTTCCCTTAGAAAAAAAATATTTTTTTTTTGTCTTTGAAATTCTGGTACCAAAATTTATTTTTCTGAATCTTTTTGACGTGCTGAGTCCAAATATGACCTTTGAACTGGCCTCTCGCTATTAGTTTTCGAGATATCTGTACATAAATATGTGAAAATTGCTAAAATGCTATTGCTGTGTTATTTTTGAAAATTTAGGTGCATATATCTTGAAAAGAACCCGAGTAAAAAACTTTTGATATAATCATATCGTCGGTGCGCCGACCAGAACACCTATGTGTTTTTTATGAATTGTTCAGGAGAGCAAAAAAACCGTTTTATTTTGCCAATTCGCAACATTTTTTTAAAGTAAATTTTTTTTATTTTTCCTAAACCCATTTAAAAATATTACGCGTTGAAAAACATACAAAATCTTTTTTTAATCTGAAGTGGTACAAGATTTTAACAAAAAACTACACATAGGTGATTTTGTTTCGGACTTTTTACATGTTTATAAAAAATATATAATACACATAGGTGTTTTTGTTCTTAAATTTATTTTAAATAAATTTTTATTTGTTGTTCAAAAGTAAAAATTTTGCAAGTTATATATCCGCATGGACTTGTAGCGAAATATTGATGGTATTCACGTTAGAATTTTTATCCTTGCAATGTGCGAAATGCAACATTTACTACAAAAAACACACGTAAAATTATTTTGGTGTTTTTTTTCATCCCATGTGTTTGTTGTAAAAAGTTTTTCATTTCGTACTTTGCAAGGCTGAAAACTTCTGATGTGAATTTTGTTATCACAAAGAGACGGAAAAACTTTACCAATGCAGAAAGTGATTATCAGGAAAACCAAAATAATAATAAGTAATAAGTCAAAAAAAGTATTAAATATAATTCTGATGCAAAAAATGGCAAAATGTATCTTCAGTGAAATGAAATGGCGAATCTTTTCGTAGAGCATATTAACCCTCTATCTGCCATTTTTAGGGGTCATTTTTGTCCTTTTTTTAAATATCCTCATACAACACCACCTACACCACAAAAACGTACATTAACGGGTTAAAATCTTCTACAAAGATTTTCTGCATCAAATTTTACTAGGGGTTGTCAAAGTCCAAAAGTTCCTGCAAAGTGCAAAATGGTTAAAAAAGTAAAATTGTAAATTATCAAGTACTGTTAAACTTTTTTTTTGCAAAAGTCGAGTGAAATAAGTCAAAAAAAAAATATAAATCTGCTTTTGAGCTAAATAAAGTTAAGAGATAATTCAGTGAAAATTGATGGCAGTTCTTTTCTTAGAACATGTTAACCCTTTATCCTCATTTTGGTGCTTTTTTTAAATATCATCATTGTCCACTACTAAGGCATACGTATAAAGGGTTAAACAATTTTACAAACATTTTCTGCATCAAATTTTACTAGGGGTTGTCAAAGGCCAAAAGTTCGTGCGATGTAAACAAAAGGTTTAAAAAAGGAAAATTTTAAATTATCATAATTTGTTAAATTGTGTCTTACCAAGATACTTTACAATTTTACTTTTTTAAGCACTTTTCGCACGAACTTTTGGCCTTTGAGAACCCCTAGTAAAATTTGCTGCAAAATTTTTTGTAGAACATTTTAACCCTTTTAACGCACGTTTAAGTGAAGTTCTATGAGGGTATTTGGAAAAAGGACCAAGATTACTCCCAAAAATGGAAGATAATGTGTTCCAAGAAAAGAACCGCCATCAAATTTCACTGAAGACATCATCATTTAGCTCAGACAAAGATTTATATTTTTTTTTACTTATTTTACACGACAATTAAATTTATTTAAGCATTTTGCACTTTTCGCACAAAATTTTGACCTGTGACAACCCCTAGTAAAATTTGATGTAAAACTAATTTTTTTGTAGAACATTTTAATCCTTTAACCGCACGTTTTAATGGCGTTCAACGAGGATATTTAAAAAAAGTACCAAAACGACACGTAAAAATGGGACACACAGGGTTAATGTATGTAAATGTATGTTCTTAGAAACGAACCGCCTTAAAATTTCACTAAGGACATCTTTTGATATTATTTACCTCAGAATTATACTTTATACTTTTTTTAGCTTGTTCAAAACGCATTTAAAAAAAATTTGGAAATTATTTTTTTTTAAATCGTGTTGCACAGTGTTATGCAATAAAGTTTCGGAATATTACAAAAAAAATGTTCAGAAAACTTTTAAAATATCAATTTATAAAAAAACCAAAGGCAGACGCAATGTTTTTACGTTTAAATCAAAATCAGTTATGTGTACTAATAACACATAAGTGTTTTTGCCGGAGAATTTCTATTATAGGTAACACATAGGAGTTTAAGCTAACTTTGAAACCATTTGAGATAACGGGAAACGCTCTGGGGGATAAATGCATTACCTGATAGGCTTCCTAATGGGCCAATAAAAAAAAAATAAAAAAATTACACATAGGTGTTCTGGTCGGCGCACCGACGATATATTTCGTAATATAATTATATATAAATTGATCTTTCATTTGATCCCAAAAATGAAGGATCCAAAAATATATGATTATAAGGGGTGGTCCAATAAGAAGTATCTTTTTAAAAATGCAATTAAATGATCAATACTCAACTTTTTTTGGAATGTTATGGCTTTATTTGAAAGAGCAAAAATTCCCGTTTTTTATGGCAAACGACTTCATTGATGCGTCCTCGGCTTGCTCCGCTGTATCGCGTTGTAGCGCAGTACTGTGCTGCCAAACCGCACGTTTTTCGAAAAAAAGTTTGTAACCGAAATAAGGCACTCAAATGAGGTTATGTTAACAAACAAATTGCTACATCTTGGGATCGTAAAACTCGCGCGGTATTGTAAAGATTCCAATTCATCTATAGGAAGTAACAGATTTGAGTATCAGCATCATTACACAATATTTTCACAGCTGGAAACCCCATTTTCGTCAAAGATGAGCGCTACAGAGCCATGATTACCGACTTTTTGTTGGCCGTAATAGAATATATCAACTTGGATGACATTTATTTTCAGAATGATGTCGCAATATGTCCCACAGTCCATCAAACAATCGATATTTTGCGCACTTTGTTCGGAAATCGTGTTTTTAGCCATATTCGCGGTGACAATTGATCACTTCAGAGCTGCCGATTAAAACCTTTAGAAATTTTTTTGAGGGGTCTCGTTAAAGATTCATGCAACATGGGAAATCCAGAAATTTTCTAGGCTCTTTCGACGAATATCGTTCAAGCCATTCATGAGACAGAAACAGAAACATTAGTAAAATGGGTGCCGAGGATGAGCTACTGCGGAGCTAACCCAGGCAGCCGCATGAATGAAGTCGTTTGCCATAAATAATGGGAATATTTGCTCTTTTAAATAAAGCCATAAGGTTCCAAAACTATTGAGTATTGTTCATTTCATTGCATGTTTTAAAAAGATACCTGTTATTGGACCACCCTGTATATAATTAGATTAAATTTGATATTATTAGACATAATTAGATCCCAAAAATGGAACGGTAAATTTCATTTAATTTGATATTGAAGATCATATTAGATCTAGTAAGATATAATGATATATTAGTAGTATTATATTTTATTAGATCTGATTTTTAATAATATTAAATTAGATAATATTTACCGTTCCATTTTTGGGATCTAATTATATCTAAATATATCAAATTTGATCTAATAACATATAATCATACATTTTTGGGATCAAATGATATATGGCGCCGTATTATTTTTTTAGTCGGGAATACAAAAAACATGCATTTAATTTTTTATTCATTATTTTTTTAACAATTTATTTTTTAACTTATTTAACAACTCATTCAAAATATGGAACCAAGTCATTCGCAAGTCAGGATATTATATTAAAGGCGTTCAAAATGGCTTTTTATACCCTACACCACACTGTGGTACAGGTTATAATGAGTTTGTGCTGATGTTTGTAACTACCCGAAATATTGGTCCTAGACCCACTTTTAAGTATACCGATCGACTCAGAATCACTTTTTGAGTCGATTTAGCGATGTCCGTCCGTCCGTCCGTCTGTCCGTCCGTCTGTCTGTCTGTCCATGTAAACGGTATAAACACGATACAGGTCGCAGTTTTTAATCAATTAACGTGAAGTTGGAAACTTAAGCCACTTTTGGCCCAAGGACGAAGCCTATTGAAATTGGAAAAAATCGGTCCATATTTAGACCAAGCCCCCATACAAAGGTCCTCTTTAGTTTTGGCTCAAATGACTGTAATAGCCGCATTTAAATAGGTATCTTTTCGAAATTTGGCGGATAATCATGCTTGATCTACACAAATCACCATTCCGAATTTTAAAAAAATCGGACCAGTTCTTCTTGTAGCTCCCATACAAACCACCTTCCCGGTTTTCACATAAATCTCTCAAATTTCATGAAAATAGAAAATATTTAATTAAAATTCTGTTTGTGTATGTTAAAAGTGTACTTTAATAACCTTGTCAAATCTGATTATTATCGGTCCAATTTTGGACTTAGCGGTTTTTTGTCAACAACACGAAGCACTCACAAATTTGATTTGTGAGTGCTTTTTACACTTATTAAAGATTTGACAAAATATAGATCTAATCAGTCCATGTTTGAACTTGGGACCCATTTTCCGGGAAACTCTGGTGTAGGGTATTATATGGTCAGTCTTGACCGACTATAATTTCCCGAGTAAAAAAGATTATATACCCGAGTAAAAAAGATTATATATGTTTATATTTAATTATATAAAGACATCATATATATTCATATAGAATTTGATGCGAAAAATGAGTCGATAAAACCATATAAAGTTGCATTAAATTTGATATAATTTGATGTGATTTTAATATAATTTTATATGATTTGATGCGAAAATTGGCCGCTTTTTTAGAAAAATTTATGCAATTATATATAATTAAATAAAAAAAAATCCAAAAAAAACCCCAAAAAAAATTATATTAAATTATATATAAAGAACTTAGATTTTTTTTTCATAAATTTTGCATAATATATAATAACATATAAAATTTTTAAAACAAATGTTTCAGGTTTAGGTTTGGAACTTAAAAAAAAAAAAAAATTCTGGACTTAGAAAAATTTTCAAAAGTTATATCAAATTACATATATATAAAGGACTTAGATTTTTTTTTTAATTTTACTCATATAAGATTACATATGATTCAGAAAATAGTTGCATACCCGAGTAAAAAAGATTATATATAATTTTACTTATTTTTATATAAACATATATTATTTGATAAATTTATACGTAAATTGTTTTGCTATCATATAAGATTATATATATTTGCACTTCGTATTTTTTTCTTATATAAAATTATATAAAAGAAAATGTTAAGTTATACATAATAACATATGATTAAAGTTAGTTTATATAGTTACATATGAAATATAAAATTCTGTCTGTTTTTTTATATAATTTAATATAACAAAATATTTGAAGACATTTTATATAAAACTTTATGCAACTTTTTTCTGAATCATATGTAATCTTATATGAGTAAAATTAAAAAAAAATCTAAGTCCTTTATATATAATTTGATATAACTTTTGAAAATTTTTCTAAGTCCAGATTTTTTTTTTTTTTAAGTTCCAAACATAAACCTTAAACATTTGTTTTAAAAATTTTATATGTTATTATATATAATGCAAAATTTATGAAAAAAAATCTAAGTTCTTTATATATAATTTAATATAATTTTTTTTTGGGTTTTTTTTTGGATTTTTTTTTTATTTAATTATATATAATTGCATAAATTTTTCTAAAAAAATCAAATCATATAAAATTATATTAAAATCACATCAAATTATATCAAATTTAATGCAACTTTATATGGTTTTATCGACTCAGTTTTCGCATCAAATTCTATATGAATATATATGATGTCTTTATATAATTAAATATAAACATCCCGAGTAAAAATTTTTGTATGGAGCAATATATGTTCTTATATTATTCCAGATCTGTTGATAGATCCGAGATTTGAAAGATCAGCACTGATCCGAAAAATGGATCGCTAAGATTAGATCAGTTTTAACCGGACGGATACAATTTGATCCGAAAAGTGGGTTTATCTAATTAGATCAGTTTTAATCGGTGGGATACAATTTCATCCGAAAAATGGTTGGATCTTATTGGACCAAGACAAAAAAAAAAAAATTTTTTTAGCTGGATAAAAAAATATAAAATTTCATACGAAAGAAAAAAAAAATATTACCCGAGTAAAAAAAAAAACTTTTTAGATCTAATTTGATCTCAAAATTGGCTGTATCAAGTTGGATCAAATATTGATCTAATTGTATTATTTTAGATACACAAATATAAAAAATGATACAATTAGATCCGAATTTTGGTCACATCCAATTAAATCCACTTGATCTTATTTTATATAAATTAATATAGATTTATATAGTAACATAAAGTCAGATATATTTATGTATAGCCTCAGATAAGAAAATGGAGCCTCAATAAATCTTAGATAAAATTAGATCTGAACATATAAAAAGTCCTATATAATTAAATATCATTGTATCAAATTATATATCATTATATCAAAACTTTTTTACTAGGGTACAAAAAACTTTAGATAAAATTTTATCCGAAAAAAAAAATCTATTTTTAGAACTATATATAATTTAATCCGAACAATAAAATCTATTTTTAGAACTGATAAAGTTTTATCCAAACAATTTTTTTCAATATTAAGATATAAATATATATAATTAAAATTTATTAAAAAAAAAAAAAAAAACTTCGAGCGGCGGGGGAATCGAACAGCTACCAACTGTTTTGTAATCGCAATCTCTACCCTCTGACCCAGCGGACGTTGTTAATAAATGACAACTTTAAAAGACTATGTTTTAAAAAAACTTAGAAAATTTTTGAAAATAGTTTATCATATATAATTATATCAAGTTTAACTTATATATAATTAAATCCAGTTTATCTTATCGGGTATATGATTGCATCAAATTATATTCGACTTGAATTTGAACAAAATTTTAAAAAAGACTTAGAAAATTTTTGCTAAAATTTGTGATTTTTTTTTTTTTAGTTTATTTGCTGAGCTAATAGGGGGTTTAATACTGAGTTCAACAACATGATTTTCATCATCCAATGCTCTTAATTTTCCAAGTTATAAAGCTTTAAAGTAAAAACGGTTTTTGGCTTATGAGCTTCACATTTTTCATCGGATCCAAATTTTCTTTCTGCCGTTGTATATTTAATAAAAATACCTTTAAAATGGTATAAAACATGTATAAACTTTTTTACTCACCAACGGCCAAATAATGAGTTTTAAGTTTTTTTCGGAAGTTTTTTCAGACAAAAATAATTTTATCTGAAAATATTGCTAACATAAGTTCGAACCAAATACACTTTTAATTATTGGCAACAAATAAAGCTTTGATTTGAGCTTGATCTGAGGACTTTAGCTCTCTTAAAACCAGAGATATTGATGGTTAAACATTAAAGTTTTAAAATATTTTTTTCTTCGGATTAAATAATATATAATTATATCAAAATATAATTATTTTTGAAATATTTTTGTTAAAATTCAGGGATTTTATTTTTTTTTAAATTTGAAAAACGAAAACGCATTAAAAAATCATTTAGATTAAAAAAAAATTTAAAAAAAAATAATTTTTTTCTTGACTTAGTCGGGACTCGAACTCAGGGTCCTCAAGAATTATATATTATCATATATGATGCAATATAGAAAGTTATATTACTATATATAAATAATATTTATTTCTAAATATTATCATAAAAAATAAATTAATCAATATTTTTAAGTTTAGTAAAAAATTAAAGCTTCTAAAACATATTTTCTTTAAAAAAAAATTAAAAAAAACAACTTTTTTTCTTAGCTCAGCCGGGGATCGAACCCAGGGTCCCTAGGAACCATATATTAACTTATATGATGTAATATATAAAATTATATAACTATAAATAAATAATATTTATTTTTCGATTTTATCATAAAAATTTAATTATTCAATATTTTTAAGTTTAGAAAAAACAAAAAGCTTTAAAAACATATTTTCTCTTTTAAAAAATTAAAAAAAAAACAGTTTTTTCTGGGTTGAGCCGGGAATCGAACTCGGGGTCCCCAAGCATCATATATTATCTTATATGATCTTAAATAAAGTTACACACAACTATTTAAGTAATATGCATTTTTTAAACATTTAACTTTTAAAATCCAATAGGCATTTTTTTAAGTTTTAAAATACAATGGATTAAACAGATTTTTTTTCTATTTAAAAATTTATAGAATTTATATATATATATTTTTTGACTGATTTTAGGTGCTTTGAGAATCATATATAATTATACAAGCTCTCTTGTATACTTAAATAAAAATATATATGATGCAACATTAAAAAAAAATTATTGAAATACTGTCATATAAAAGTATGCATAATTATATATAAAATATTGTGAAAGAAAAAAATATTTTTTACCTTATACAATTGTATAACATTTTATATGGCGTTACATGTGTCACCATTTAAAATTATATATAGAGTTTAAAAGAAAATTGTATTTATATGGTACCTTACAAAACTATATACGGTATCTCATAAGCCATTTATAATTATATCTTTGATAATATTAAAAAAATAAATGTTTGATGCCATGTATAGTTTTATATAACTGTATATAGAGTTATATGTGCGACCATATATAATTATATTTGAAAAAAAAATTTTTCGTTTTTTAAGATGGAACCATATATAGTTTTAAATGGTTTCTTGTAAGTCATATATAATTTTAAATAGTTTCTTGTAAGTCATATATAATTATATATATAATGATATTGGATTTTTTTTTAAATATGCTCGTATACGTTATTTGATATTAAGTCACATATAAATATGCATGCAATCAGATTAAGTTATATGTGTCACATATGATTATGTCTCCCACATGTATTTATATATTAATATGGTTATCATTAGATGTAATTTTATATAACTCCATTTAAAAAATTTGGAAAAACTCAATGCGTGATATAATTATGTACTTTGTTTGATATGAAAACATATTATTTCATATGGCTATATATACATACATCAACTAATGTAAAATTATATGTATTCATTTTTACTCGGGATATATAATCTTTTTTACTCGGAAAGTCCAGAATTTTTTTTTTAAGTTCCAAACCTAAACCTTAAACATTTGTTTTAAAAATTTTATGTTATTATATATAATGCAAAATTTATGAAAAAAAAATCTAAGTTCTTTATATATAATTTAATATAATTTTTTTTTTTGGGTTTTTTTGGATTTTTTTTTTTTATTTAATTATATATAATTGCATAAATTTTTCTAAAAAAGGGGCCAATTTTCGCATCAAATCATATAAAATTATATTAAAATCACATCAAATTATATCAAATTTAATGCAACTTTATATGGTTTTATCGACTCATTTTTCGCATCAAATTCTATATGAATATATATGATGTCTTTATATAATTAAATATAAACATATATAATCTTTTTTACTCGGGTAGTTTTATATAAAATGTCTTCAAATATTTTGTTATATTAAATTATATAAAACAAACAGACAAATTTTTATATTTCATATGTAATTATATAAACTCACTGTAATCATATGTTATTATGTATAACTTAACATTTTCTTTTATATAATTTTATATAAGAAAAAGATACGAAGTGTAAATATATATAATCTTATATGATAGCAAAACAATTTACGTATAAATTTATCAAATAATATATGTTTATATAAAAATAAGTAAAATTATATATAATATTTTTTACTCGGGTATGTTTATATTTAATTATATAAAGACATCATATATATTCATATAGAATTTAATGCGAAAAATGGGTCGATAAAACCATATAAAGTTTCATTAAATTTAATATAATTTGATGTGATTTTAATATAATTTTATATGATTTGATGCGAAAATTGGCCCTTTTTTAGAAAAATTTATGCAATTATATATAATTAAATAAAAATTTTTTTTTTTTAATAAAAAAAATTCCCGAGTAAAAAAGATTATATATGTTTATATTTAATTATATAAAGACATCATATATATTCATATAGAATTTGATGCGAAAAATGAGTCGATAAAACCATATAAAGTTGCATTAAATTTGATATAATTTGATGTGATTTTAATATAATTTTATATGATTTGATGCGAAAATTGGCCCCTTTTTTAGAAAAATTTATGCAATTATATATAATTAAATAAAAAAAAATCCAAAAAAATCCCCAAAAAAAAATTATATTAAATTATATATAAAGAACTTAGATTTTTTTCATAAATTTTGCATTATATATAATAACATATAAAATTTTTAAAACAAATGTTTAAGGTTTAGGTTTGGAACTTAAAAAAAAAAAAAATTTCTGGACTTAGAAAAATTTTCAAAAGTTATATCAAATTATATATAAAGGACTTAGATTTTTTTTTTAATTTTACTCATATAAGATTACATGTGATTCAGAAAAAAGTTGCATAAAGTTTTATATAAAATTTCTTCAAATATTTTGTTATATTAAATTATATAAAAAAACAGACAGAATTTTATATTTCATATGTAATTATATAAACTAACTTTAATCATATGTTATTATGTATAACTTAACATTTTCTTTTATATAATTTTATATAAGAAAAAAATACGAAGTGCAAATATATATAATCTTATATGATAGCAAAACAATTTACGTATAAATTTATCAAATAATATATGTTTATATAAAAATAAGTAAAATTATATATAATCTTTTTTACTCGGGTTCCCAAAAAAATTTATATAAAATTATATATAAAGAACTTAGATTTTTTTTATAAATTTTGCATTATATATAATAATATATAATTTTTTTTTTTTTAAATGTTTAAGGTTTAGTTTTGGAACTTAAAAAAAAAATTTTTTTTCTGGACTTGAAAAATGTTCAAAAGTTATATCAAATTAAATATTAGGGTGTTCAGTCGATTAATTCTTGTTCGATTAATCGAACAATTTCAGGCGAATAATTGTTCGATTAATTTAAAATTGCTTATTTCGATTAAAGGATTAATCGAAGAATTTATGCCGATTAATCGAATAATATGGGTTTTCTGGAAATATGTATAATTTTCTAAAAGTCCAATAAACAAACCAAATGTATGTTACAGTTGGAATTAAAAAAAACACAGTCATGTTTACTTAAGTGGTCCTTTTTTTAAATTTTTTTTTTGGTTTTTGGTTTTCCTGAAGCTTGGATTTGTTAAACGACCTATATAAGTACCTGATAAAATTTTAGTCCAAATCGGTTAACTGTATGACAGCGCAAAAATCGGTCAAAGTTTTGAGTTTTGGACAAAAACGCACTAACTTATAAAAAGAATAAAATTTAAAATTTAAGATTTTCCAAAATGTAGTCAGATTTTTGTTTGTGATATTGGTAATCCAAAAAAATTGTGAAAAAAATTGTTTTGGAACTCTACACATTTTATTTTTTTAAAAATTTTCTCAGACAAATTAGCAGAAAACTTAAAATTTGATACATTTTGAAATGATTTTAATTTTGTTTTTTGTTGTTAATAAAATGTTAAAATACTTGTAATTAATATTGTTTATTTACTCAAGTACCAATTTTTTTTAAAAATTGTCGAAAAAAATCTTGTAATTTAGAAAATTTCTGAATTTGTAATTATTCGATTAATCGAACAATTTTAAAATTTTATTCGTTTAATCGAATAATTTAAAAATGGCAAATATCGATTAATCGTTTAATCGAACAATTAAAAAACCCGATTAATTGAACACCCTATTAAATATAAAGGACTTAGATTTTCTTTTTTAATTTTACTCATTTAAGATTACATATGATTCAGAAAAAAGTTGCATAAAGTTTTATATAAAATGTCTTCAAATATTTTGTCATATTAATTTATATAAAAAAACAGACAGAATTTTATATTTCATATGTAATTATATAAACTAACTCTAATCATATGTTATTTTGTATAAATTAACATTTTCTTTTACATAAATTTATATAAGAAAAAAAAAATCGAAGTGTAAATATATATAATATTATATGAAAGCAAAACAATTTACGTATAAATTTATGAAATAATATATGTTTATATAAAAATAAGTAAAATTATATATAATCTTTTTTACACGCGTTCTTAGGTTAGGTTAGGTTAGGTTGTAAGTGGCTGCTGACGTTTTACGTCAACACACGTAGACTCTGAGGTCCATTGTGATACCACGGGATCGTAATAGGTTTCCCTACTAGTCCCTGTCGTTAAACCAGTTTGAGCTTCTTATGAAACTCCTTAGATGTTGAATTTTGACATCCGACAAATCTGAAAGATCGTACAGCTCCCTAGATCCCAGTGAAGCAAGTCGCTGACCAGAAAGTGCCGGGCAATGGCAAATAAAGTGTTCGATAGTTTCCAACTCCTCTTCATCCATGCAACTTCGGCAAAAGTCATTCGACGGCACATTTAACCGCTCTGCGTGCTTCCCTATAAGACAGTGTCCGGTAATTATAGAAACCACCGTTGAAATCTCTCCTCTTGGAAGCGATATCAGCTCACTTGTGCGCCCCTGATTAAGAGAAGGCCAAATCAGTCGTGTTGTCTCACACGTCCATCCATTTGCCCATCTTTGATTAGTCTCCGTCGCAGAACAAAGCCGTAGGTTTTGCTTGCAAGTTTCTAGAGGCATTACAACACATTCCAATTCTGTTGGAACCTGTAAGGTAGTTCCTAGTCTTGCAAGCTCATCGGCTTTGCAATTCCCTGGAATGTCTCTGTGCCCTGGGACCCATATGAGTCGTATGTTAAACTGCTTGGCCATCTCATTTAAAGACGTGCGGCAGTTAAGGGCAGATCTTGTTTTCAGAAACATTGAGTCCAGGGACTTGACCGCGGCTTGACTGTCAGTATAGATGTTGACTGCGGTTGTAGACAAGACATTGCAGCTCAACCAGTCAGCCACTTCCTTTATTGCCAGCATCTCTGCCTGGTAGACACTGCAATGATCTGGCAATCTACGAGCCAGGCTCAATCCAAGCTCTTCCGAATAGACCCCAAAGCCCACTTGTTCGTGCAGCCTCGATCCATCTGTGTAAAAATTTATGGTAGCTCCACTTCCCGGAGTATCCCCCATCCAAGACTCCCTGGATGGTATCATAGTGGTAAAGTGGCGCTCAAAGAGGCTCAAAGAGGGAGCACAATCCACATTTTGTGGTATTGTTATCTTTTTCAAGATCGCGCTATGGCCACAATCGCTGCTCCTCCATTGCAGCGTGCTATTAAGTCGAAAAGCCGACGCAGCTGCATACTGCCTACCCAATATGTCCAAGGGTATCAGGTGAAGGAGGATTTCTAATGCAGCCGTAGGTGTAGTACGAAGAGCACCAGTGATGCACATTGACGCCATTCTCTGTACCTTCGTGATAAAGACACAGTTCGATTTTGTTTCTAAAGCAGGCCACCAGACAATGATTCCATACAGCAAAATTGGACGCACCACTGCTGTATAGATCCAATGAACGACTTGAGGGCTAAAACCCCATCGTTTTCCAATGGCCCTTTTACAGGAATACAAAGCAATCGTTGCTTTTCTCACCCGTTCCTCAATATTACGCCTGAAATTCAGCTTCCTATCTAGAAATACTCCAAGATACTTGGCTCCATCTGAGAAGGTGATTTCAGTACCGTCCAGAGAAATAGGATCAAAAGCAGGAATCTTATTTTTCCTTGTAAATAAAACAAGCTCTGTTTTACTAGGATTAACTCCTAGACCACAGTCTCTTGCCCATTTAGACAGATCTTTCAGAGAACCCTGAAGAATGTCCCGCAATGTTGGCAGATGCTTCCCCTTTACCGCTATCGCGACATCGTCAGCATATGCGACAACATGACAACCACGTGCTTCTAGAGATAGTAGCATTGAATTCAGTGCCAGGTTCCAAAGAAGCGGCGAAAGAACACCTCCCTGTGGTGTGCCCCTATTGACAAATCGAGATATGACGGACGCTCCCAATTCAGACGTTATACGTCTACTGGCAAGTAGGCTTTCCACCATTAAAACGATTTCACGCTTTACTCCCAGACCAGACAATGCCAATATTATCGATTCTGGGATGACATTATTAAAAGCCCCCTCAATATCAAGAAAGGCCACCATAGTGTACTCCTTTACCGAAAGCGATCTCTCGATGGTACCAACGAGCTCATGAAGAGCTGTTTCCGTTGATCGTCCCTTGCTGTATGCATGTTGCTTTGTCGAAAGCAATCTCGGGTCAATCACTCTACGCAAATATGAGTCTATCATTCGTTCCATTGTCTTTAACAAAAAAGAAGACAGACTAATTGGTCTGAAATCCTTCGGAGCTGTGTGGGAACTTTTCCCAGCCTTCGGGATAAATACGACTCTGGTATCCCTCCATTTTAAAGGAATATACGACCAGTTGATGCATGCTGTGTATAGATTATACAGCAACGGGGCTATATAGTCCGACACTTGCTGCAACTCAGCCGGGATTATACCATCAGGTCCCGGGGATTTATAGGGCCTGAAGCTTTTTATCGCCCAGATTAATGTTGGCATATTTATTATTTCCGAAGCAATTTCAGATGCTTGGGCGTCAGAACGTTCCAAAGCTTGAAACGGCGTCATGGAATTGCCCGGAAAATGCGTGTTTAAAAGGAGATCCAGCGACTCTCCACTGGAGGAAGACCACACCCCATTAGGATCTTTCAGGTATCCCAGGGTGCAAGGAGAAGAAGCCAGAACCTTGCGCAGCCTGGATGCCTCAGAAACGTCTTCTATGTTTCCACAGAAGTTTTTCCAAGAATCACATTTTGCATTTCTGATCATCTTTTTATAACTCTTAAGTTGCAGCCTGTATGCAGACCAGTCCTCGTCCGCTCTTGAAAATTTAGCCTTATTAAAGAGCTTTCTGCAGGAATCTCTGCTCGTCTGCAACTCATTTGACCACCAAGGTGGCTTCCTTTTCCCTCTAGGCTTTGCAGAAGGGCAAGACGCATCCAGGCACCTATTACAAACATTTGTTATATGGTCCACCAGACAGTCAATTTCCGCCAAACTATGTGGTTCAGATAAGGGTACTTCATCCAAAAGCAAAGAAAAAGTCTCCCTATATTTCACCCAATTTGTTCTCCTCAGATTTCTAGAGACTGTCTCAACCGGGGCACGCTCCCTGAGTAAAAACTCAATGTAGCGATGATCTGAGAAAGAATGCTCTTCCAAAACTCTCCAGTCATCAATTCTATCAGACAATGTATCTGATACAAGTGTTACGTCAAGAACCTCTTGCCGGGTACTTGTAACGAAAGTTGGTTCACCACCCTTGTTACAAATATACAGGTTAGTGCTTAACAAAAACTCCAAAAGTGATTCGCCTCTATCATTTGTGTCTGTACTTCCCCATATCGAATGATGTGCATTAGCATCACAACACACTACTAACTGGTGTCCCCTAGATTCAGACTCCCGAATTAGACCGACAACCTTCTCCGGGGGTATTGACCCCGGATTAGGAAAATACGCAGAGGCGAGCCAAATAGACTTCCCATGAAGCTCTAAGCTAGCCGCTGTAACATCCATATCACTAAAAGTTGATAAAAAGAATATATTTAAGCCATTTTTTGCCAAGATGCAGGCTCTTGGAGAGCCCTCACCTTTGGCAACCACCAACTTAAACCCAGGGGCCTTCAATCCGCAAACCCTGCCACCCCGCACCCAGGGCTCTTGGATAAAAACCAAGTCAACTGCTCCTGTCGTCAGGCGCAGCAAGAGTGCAGCTGAGGCTGCCTTACAGTGATGGAGGTTTATTTGTAGGAACCGCAACATCTTGCTTTTTTTCCACCATCCTTTCCACCACCGTGTTATTGGCTTCATCCTCCGTGTTATCATAGAGGTCGCATTCGTCCCCAGATTCGGTTTCGAATAAGCCAGATATATATCCCATCTGTTCTGAATCGGAGGCAACAGAACTCTCCGAATTCCTCACTGCATGGGCCTCGTCCTGAATGTCACCCATCGTGGCATCGGCTTTATCCTCCAGGCCATCACAGAGGTCGCATTCGTTACCAGATTCGGTTTCAAAAATGCCAGATGCATCTCCCATCAGCCTAGAATCGGCCAGCTGAACGCGTTCTTACTTGTTTTTAACTATGTCAGGGATTTTCTTAAAATTTGGAAGTGGTATACAAATTTGAGTGTTCTATAAATTATTTTGGTTTCATCCAAAACGCAAAACTAATATTACAAAATTTTGAAAAAGTCCAGAAATTTATTTTACTGCCCAAGTAAAAAGGTTTTGATTAAATATTATTGTATATAAATATTTCCATCCCTTGTTCCCGAAAATGGAGGATCCAAAAATATATATATATATATCTTATTAGATCAACTTTGATATAATTAGATCCCAAAAATTGAACGGTAAATTTCATCTAATGTGATATTGAAGATCATATTAAATATAATAACATATAATTATATATTACTAGCGTGCTCAGGGTATTTTGTTGCCCGTAAATACAGAAAAATTTTATAATAATAATGATAAATGACCCATTTTTTTAACTTTTCGCTATGGAATCTTTATATATGGGGCATTCCAAGCCAAATCACTCACTTTTAGACCCGACCCCTTTCGATTTATTTTATTTTTAGATATGTTTTAGTACTTATTAAATGCAACTTGGACACCAATTTTCAGCCATTTATTCCAAGATGGTGTTGAGTAATCAATTTTTCAAAATGGCGATTTTCTCAAAAAAATTAAGAAATTGAAATTTTTAATTAATTTTGACCATTAAAAAATATAGATATTTTAAAAAAAGTTGGACAACGTTTTGTTGGTACTTAAATGTAGTTTTAGAAAAAAGATATGAAAAAATTATTCCAAGTAATTATCACTTATTTTTTGACGGTTAAAAATTAAAATTGACTTTTTGAAAAAGTCCGAAACCTTCGATTTTTTTGTAAAAAACTATAAAAATTCTACTCTAAATTACGCAACTTTTAAGCCATAATTCGAGATGTGATCACAATTCTTTCTATTTTTTTTTAATTTTTAAAATTGCACCTTTTATTTTTTGGCTCTGATTTATTTTATATGGTGCTCCAAAAAAAATAAATTGGTTGATACTGACCCTAACTTACCCTAGATATATTCATTTGGAGGTAAAAATACGTCTCACAAAAATTTAGGACGATCGGACATGGGTAAGACGTTTAGCATGGTCCTTGAAATTTAAAAAACGGATTACAAGGAAAAATATGAATTTTTTTCTGTTTTCACAATTTTTTTGGTATTTTAAGTTAAGTTTTAATTCAAATGGTTATAGAATTATAATACAGAGTAAAATTCCTCTCTAATAAGGTACCAAAAACTAAAATCGGTTGAAAATTAGCAAAGTTATTACAACTTCCCCAGGCATCTAACATGTGGCAGACCACTTGATTAAGCAATACAATCCGATTTTTGAAATTCATTGAAAATTTCTACTGTAATAACATTTTTTCATTCTTCAAGTTCAAATGTAATAAGATGACAAGTATTTTTCATATTGTGTTTTGCTAACATGTTTTAAATTAATGCTAAAAATGCCTTTTTGAAATCTCTATTTAAAAAAAAAAAAAAAAATTTTTTGTTTTAAAATTTGGAAAAACCAAAGAAATATTACACTGAAACATGAATAATGAAAAAATATAATTACAGTAGAAAATTTCAATAAATTTAAAAAAAGGGACTCGTATCCTTTAATCAAGTGGTATGACACACGCTAGATGCCTGGGGAAGTTGTAATAACTCGGCTGATTTTCAACCTATTTTAGTTTTTAGTACCTTATTAGAAAGGCATTTTACTCCACATCATAATTCTGTAATCATTTGAATTAAAACTTAACTTAAAATACCAAAAAAATTGTGAAAACAGAAAAAAATTCATATTTTTCCTTGTAATCCGTTTTTTAAACTTCAAGGACCATGTTAAACGTCTTACCCATGTCCGATCGTCCTAAATTTTTGTGAGACGTATTTTTACCTCCAAAAGAATATATCTAGGGTAAGTTAGGGTCAGTATCAACCAATTTATTTTTTTTTTGGAGCACCATATAAAATAAATCAGAGCCAAAAAATAAAAGGTGCAATTTTAAAAATTAAAAAAAAATATATAAAGAATTGTGATCACATCTCGAATTATGGCTTAAAAGTTGCGTTACTTAGAGTAGAATTTTTATAGTTTTTTACAAAAAAATCGAAGGTTTCGGACTTTTTCAAAAAGTCGATTTTAATTTTTAAACGTCAAAAAATAAGTGATAATTACTTGGAATAATTTTTTCATATCTTTTTTCTAAAACTACATTTAAATACCAACAAAACGTTGTCCAACTTTTTTTAAAATATCTATATTTTTTAATGGCCAAAATTAATTAAAAATTACAATTTCTTATTTTTTTTGAGAAAATCGCCATTTTGAAAAATTGATTACTCAACACCATCTTGGAATAAATGGCTGAAAATTGGTGTCCAAGTTGCATCTAATAAGTACTAAAACATATCCAAAAATAAAATAAATCGAAAGGGGTCGGGTCTAAAAGTGAGTGATTTGGCTTGGAATGCCTCATATATATGCCTTAAGCCTTTACAAAAACTGTGCTTATGATCATCACAACACTTAAAATAAAATACCAAATACATCAGTTGATATAATAAGTATCAACGGTCTTACGTTATCAAAAAAAAAAAAACATTGATTTATTAATTTGAGCAAAAAAAAAATTGAGTAAATAAAACTTTGAGTCAAAAATTGAATGAAAAAATTTTGTAAAAATATGAACAAATATGTATTAATGAAACAAAAAAATTACTGAAAAATTAATTGATAAACAAATTTTAGTACAAAAAAAATTTAGTAAAAAAAAATTAAAAAAAAAATTGATAACATTTTCATTTGAATTCGTTCCCAGTTTCATTCCATTTCATTCCCTGTTCTATTCCATTTGGTTCCTTGTGGTGTTCATTCCTTTTCGAATAGTATCCGTTAAAGAACAAAAGAGTTTCTAGGGATAAGATCATAAAATTAAAAAGAATCATTTTGCCCCTTATTTTGTTTCAGTAAATTTAAAAAGTACCCCTTTAACTCCTTAGGAATCAGAACTTAAAAAAATTCTTTTGGGAACTTTTTAGTATCATTATTTCAAATAATATGGAAAGTACCAAAGTGCTCGTTTTTACTCCCTTAGAATCGAAATTTCGAAAAAATTACTTTTTACAGATTTCTTTTCTGTTGTTGGATCCTACATTCCTAATTTAAGTTTTTATGACCTTTATTTAAGAAAATATAAACAGTACCAAAAAGTGATTTTTGGAGTGATTTTTTACCGTTAGATGATGTTACATTCCAAATTTTAAGTTAATATGCTCATTATTTAAGAATACATAATTCCCTTTTTTAATTAATTTCCTTAGGAATCAGAATTTCCAAAAGTTATTCTTTTGGGAATATTTTATTTCGCTAGACAATCTTACATTCCAAATTTCCATTATAATTATTTCAGAATATATAAAAGGTACCATAGTACTCGTTTTTATCCCCTTAGATCGGAATCGGAATTTCCAAAAAGTACATTTTTCACAGTATTTTTCTGTTGTTGGATCCTACATTCCCAATTTTAAATTTTTAATAACTTTTATTTAAGCATGGGATGCTACATTCCAAATTTCAAGCTAATAAAACCATTATTTAAATATATATATAAAAAGTACTAAAATACCTTTTTTTACCAGTTTTACCGCCATAGAGTCATTATTTCAAAAAAACCCAGCCTTAGTGGATCTATATTCCGGGAGATGCAGCTACATTCCAAATTTCAAATCTGTAGCTTCATTGGTTTGTGGAACTATTAAAAGAATCAACATTTCCAAAACCCAAGCCTTAGTGGACCTATTTTCCGGGAGGTGCATCTATATTCCAAATTTCAAGTCTCTAACTTCAGTGGTTTGTAGAAATATAAAAAGTACCAAAATACCTTTTTTACCCCTATTCCCTAGAATCAACCTTTCCAAAAACTCAGCCTTAAAGGATCTTTACTTCGGGAGGCGCACCTCCATTCCAAATTTCAAATCCCCATTCGTTCCCTGTTTTATTCCATTTGATTCCCTGTTCCATTCCGATTAGTCCCATGTGGCTTTCATTCCGTTCCGAATATGCGCTTACATGCGCTAAAAATCAAAAAATTCTTTGCCTACTTTAGAAATAAAAAAAAAATCCGAATTTAAAGTTTCCAGGACCATTATTTCAGGAATTATAATAAGTACCAAAATACACTTTTTTACCCCCCTTAGATTCGGAATTTCGAAAAAGTACTTTTTAAAAATTTTTCCCGTTGTTGGAACTAACATTTTAAAATTTTTTTGTAGTACCTTAATTTCAAAAAATTTAGAAAGTACCAAAGTAAATTTTTTACCCCTTTTTACCGTTAGGAATCTGAATTTCCAGAGAGTACTTTTTTTGGGAATGTTTTTCCGTTAGAGGATCCTACATTCCAATTTTCGAATTAATAGAATTTTTTTTCAGAAAAAATAAAAAGTACCAAAGTACTCATTTTTTTACCCCCCTTAGAATCGGAATTTCGAAAAAGTACGTTTTCAGAATTTTTTCTGTTGTTGAAACCACCATTTCAAATTTTAATATTTTTGTAGGACCTCAATTTCAAAAAATATAAAAAGTACCAAAGTACCATTTTTTACCCCTTTTAATCCTTAGGAATCCGAATTTCCAGAAAGTTCTTTTTTTGGGAATGTCCCAGTATGCAAAATGAGTCGATATCGATTCGAAAAAGAATCGTTTTCTCTAAGAATTTCATCGATATCGAGTTCGATATAATGTCGATATAAAGCGTGCTTTCCTATGTGGCATGCAAGGTGATATAGAATCGAGTTTTGGTACAGGATTCGATTCGATTTTTAATCGAAAATTTCATGAATTTCGATACATTTGTTCGTTAATAATTTAGTTAATTGTTTTAAAAACGGTAAGAATAAAAAAATATTTTATTACTTACTACTACTTACTTACAATTAACTAATTTTTACTAATTTAATTTATTTATTCTTTAAATTTAATTTTTACTAATTACTATTTTTATCTGCCTCACTTGAGATTTGAACTCAGAACTCCCAGTTTACTGGTTGAACGCCTTACTCCTTCAGCCAAAGTTTGATCATAAAAGTACTTTTTTAAAATTCCTTTTATTAAAATTTGAATTTTTTATTATTATTTGAATTGCCCTTAAATTATAATTTTTATTATTATTTGAATTACCCTGTTTTTATATTAATTTTATTTTGTTTTGACATACTTCTCATAATTTGAAAATATTTTTATTTCAAAATATATATTAGTACTAGGGTGTTCAATTAATCGGGGTTTTTTATTGTTCGATTAAACGATTAATCGAAATTTGGCATTTTTGACTTGTTCGATTAATCGAAAAGAATTTTAAAATTGATCGATTAATCGAATAATTCCAAATTCAGAAATTTTCTAATTTACAAGATTTTTTTTCGACAATTTTAGAAAAAATTGGTAATTAAGTAAATTAACAATATTTATTACAAGTATTTTAACATTTTATTAACATAAAAAACAAAACAAACGTAATAGTATTACAAAATGTATCAAAATGTAAGTTTTCTGCAATTTTGTTTGAGAAAATTAAAAAAAAAATTTTTAGAGATTTGGAAAAATTTTTAGAATAACAAAATTCTTTTTGTTGCCAAATTTATATGAAATACCAATATCACAAAAATTTTATATTTATTATCTTAATACATTTTAGATAATTTTATATTTATTATCTAAATACATTTAGATAAAATGTTAGTACAGATCGAGCACGGGCTCTAATTCTATTTGTTATAAGGGTTTGAGTTGGAAAATGTAAAAGAAAAATTTTTAATTTCTAAAAGCTATAGACATTTCTGGTATTCCTATACCGGTTTCGGACAGTTCCAGTTAACTGTCGTCATCAGTAGGATTTAAATGCCAGTTTGTTTTTGTTAATGGTAATTGTTTTTCTAATATGTGAATTTTATTAATATCAATGCCCAGTCCAGAATCGAACCACGAATATTTTCATACCTTTAACAATACTGGTTGGATGGCACTCTAGACATCACCGCCAAAGCATTGATTAGATATGTGTTGGATAAATAAAAATATTTAGTTTTGAGCATATTCATAAAATTTGTATTTTTTTTTATAATTTAGTGAGTTTTTGCTCAAAACTCGAAACTTTGACAGATCTTAGCGCGGTCACATAGTTAACCGATTTGGTCCAAAATTTTATCAGGTACTAACTTTATGTCGTTTAACAAATTCAATACTTCAGGAGCAGCAAAAATCCGAAAAAAATAAAATAAGAACCACTCTAGTAACATGACTGGCATGAATTATACAAATTTACAGAAAAACCTTATATTATTATTAATCGATTAATCGGCATAAATTCTTCGATTAGCCCTTTAATCGAAAATAGCAATTTTAAATTAATCGAACAATTATTCGTCTAAATTTGTTCGATTAATCGAACAAAAATTAATCGGCTGAACACCCTAATTAGTACAAACAAATTTCAAGTTGTGTATGGCCTAGTTGGCTAGCAGGTTCGGCAGCTTATGATTTGGAGATTTTTGGCCTTGGTTCAAACCCCGGTCGCGGATTTTTTTTTAATTTTTTTTTATTGTTCTAGTGTTAGATATTATTTTTTTTTTTAATAATAAAAGTAAAATTTGTGGAATTTTTGTAAAATTTAATAACTCTAAAACTCGATATTATATCGAAAATAAATATTTTTTTCGATGGAACAACAAATACGAGAATTCTTAAAATGTAGATTGGAAATCATTTCGAAATCGATTTGTTTTTCAAAAAAAATATGAGTTCGAGAAACGTTAAAATATCGACTGTATATAATACCGACTTCGAATCATTTTTGCGGAAAATCTTCGACAAAACTTCGAAAAAATTGTCGCCTCGAAACCATAGCTGTACGCTATGATTGAAATAACGAAATGAATAAATAACAATATTTTTTCAAAAATAATCAAATAACAGATTATTTAAATATTTGAAAATGAATAATATTTATTTTGATTTTATTTGAATAACGAAAAATCGAATAATTTTTTCTGATTTTTTTTATTCAAACAAACAAAATATAATTTTTCAAAATAATCAACAAAAATTTGTGATTTTTTTTGGTTATTTACAAAAATTCAAATAAATAACGTATTATTCAAACAACAAAAAATAAATATTCTTGAAAATTTTGTGTTTGAAAAAAAAAACTATTTTATTTATTTTGTACAGTTTAACAAAAAATTATTCTTACAAAACAGTTTTGTTTTAATATCAGGTTCTTATAAATTGTAATTTATAAAAAGTCCATTTGAATTCAGAAAAGTTAAGTTGTGATTTAGGAAATTCCAAGTGCAGAGCTATAAACTTATACAAATATTTACTTAACAAAACTTTTTTTTAAAGAAAAGTATAAAAATCTGTAAAAATTGGCGACTTTCATAGGTTGGTTTAAGGAGTATACTCACTTTGTCATTCCGTGTGTAAGCATCGAAATATCTATCTAACAAACCATAAAATATATATTATTTATTAGTGATCGATTGTTACACATTCTGCAGATGTCCGTCCGTTCGTCTGTGGAAGACATGATACAATCCAAAATAAAAGAGCTAGACTGCGAAAATTTGGCAGAAATATATCTTATGGTCTGAGGCTGGTTAAGTACGGAAATGGGCCAAATCGGATCATATTTAAAAATTTGAAAAAAGGCAGAAGCAAATGAAATATTTCTATGCCAGAAGAACTTCAACGTCCTGCAGTTGAATCCAGGGGACTAGAAAATGAAATTTTATGATAAAATTCAGCGGTCATATAACCAAATTTAAAAACATGCGATTTGCGAAATGGAATGATATCTGATAATAATGATAAATACCGAAATGTTTATCTATTACATACACTCAAAATATTATGTCAGTAAATTCAACAGAAAATACGTTTGAAACTAATGAAACTTTATTTAAAAAAAAGACTACTTATATAAATAACTGTAAAAATCCGTAAAACTGACTGAAAATGTTTTACTATAAAAACGGTTAAAATTACGGAAATGTACATTCATTTTTGATTTTTTAGAAATAATAAATAAGATGTTGATTTTTGTTCGACCTTTTTGTTAAATATATTAAATAATTTTAAAAAACATCGAACCTGAGGAGAATCGAACTCATAATTTCGGGCTGATAGCCCAGCACGCTACCCTCTGTGCCACAAGCTACTTATATTTTAAGCAACTTAATTTGAATTTAAAATTAAAAAAAAAAAAATTTAATTTTAGAATTTTTTAAATAACGGGCAATAACAAACGACACGTAAAATAATGTGGTTTGTTTTTTAAATACCTGATATGAGAAATGCACTTTGTTTTAATTGAAAGTCAGTTATCTAATATTTAATAAAGATATTTTTATTATTTTTAATATAGATACATATATTTTTATATATACATACGAATTTGATTAAATTTAAAAGAAAATAAAATATTTTTGTTTTTCAGTAAATTTCCTATATCACAAAATCCACCAGAAAACACATAAAAAATGCTATTTTCTGAACTTAGGTCTTTCGATTTTCTTTATATTAACGGTATGCATTCTCCATAAAGCTAATAAAACATATCCATTTTCAGTTTTTTTAATTTTAAAAAAATCGCGATTTTTTCGCGAATTTAATTTTATTCAAAAATTTAAAAAATGAAAAAAGTATGTTAATTTGAAGAGCCATATCTTCTAAAGTATCTATCGGATTTCTACGATTCAAAAAGCATTTGATTCAAACGTTCGTCCTTTTTTATACCAATGCAATGAAAAAAAAGTTTTTCCAAAAAAAGTGCATTTTTGATGCAAATGCAATTTTTTGATGCATTTTTCAAAACTTTCTCCCCCTTCAATTTTTTTGAAACCTGCATAATTCGAAAATATGGCATTTTTTACACAAAATAGAGTACCGTTTTTTTTGTGACGGCGTTTCAAAAAATTTTCGTAATTTTTTTAAAACTACTTATTTGATTTTTTCCATACAAAAAATCAATTTAATGTTTATTTAGCAATTTTATCAAAAAAGTATGTAACTTTAAAAAGCCATTTCTTCGAAAGTATCTATCGGATTTCTACGACTCAAAAAGCATTCGATTCAACTGACTATCCGTTTTTATACCAATGCACTAACAAAAAATATTTTTTTTAAAAAAATGCATTTTTGATGCAAATGCAATTTTTGGATGCATTTTTTAAAACTTTCTCCCCTTCAATTTGTCTGAAACCTGCATAAATCGAAAATATAGAATTTTTTACATAAAATTGGATAATTTTTTTTTTGTGACGGCGTTTCACAAAATTTTCGTGATTTTTTTAAAAAATGCTTATGTAGTTTTTCCTTAGACTAAAATTTTTTTTGTTATTTTATGAATTTTATGAAAAAATTGTATGGAAAAACCAATAAGGTATTTTTAAAAAAATTACAAAATTTTTACGAAACTCCGTCACAAAAAAAGCTGTGCGCAATTTTGTGTAAAAAATGCTATATTTTCGATTTATGTAGGTTTAAAAAAAATTGAAGGGGGAGAAAGTTTTCAAAAATGCATCCAAAAAATGCATTTGCATCAAAAATGCACTTTTTTTAAAAATATTTTTTTTTATTACATTAATATAAAGTAAGACTATCGTCTGAATCGAATGCTTTTTGAATTGAAGAAATTCGATAGATACTTCCGAAGATATGGCTATTCATAGTAGCATACTTTTTTGATTTTTTCAATTTTTGAAGAAAATTAAATTCGCGAAAAAATCGCGATTTTTTTTAAATATAAAAAACTGAAAATGGATATGTTTAATTGGCTCTATAGAGCACATGTGTACAAAAAATTATATAAATTTGAAGACCCTCGGTCAGATTTTATAAAATCTTTGCTGGATTTCATGATATTATAAATACGATAAAGTGTAATAAATTTTTAACATTCACATACAAAACTTCATGTCGATTGTGGATGTTGTTGTTTTTGTTTGTTATTTTTGTGGTTTTTGTATTGATATTAAAATTTTTGAAAGAAACATTTTTTTAATTCGTTTTTAAACTGTTCTAACATATTTTGTTCCTATATTATTCTTAGACATTCCAAATACGTATTCAAAAAAGAAAATATAGTATTCGCACTTTTAGGCAAAAACTGTTTCCAACCACCCGTGTTTTACTTGGTTGGTCAAATTCACAAATTTTACCTGGCCTATGTGATATAGTTATAAAGTAAATTTGAAACATTTTTGATATATTATAACTTATTTATTTAATTATTTTCAACATGATACTTCCCCAGTGAAATTTCATGCACTAATTCGTAGAATATTTTTTCCCTTTTGGTAGACTTCAATGTATCTCGCTTAAAAAATATAACAGTTAATCCGTAAAATGAGGGATAGACGGATAGATCGTTATGTGCTAGAGAATCACAATAAATTACATCATCAGTACAACATCAGTTTTACCTCAAAAGTAGTCAAAAATAAAAAAATATTATAAGCAAATATGCATTTAAATTTTAAAAATATAATAATGCATTTTCTATTGCAAAAATGTTCAATTGTATAAAGAATGAATTTTTTTTCGATTAAAATAATTTTTGTGTAGTAGAAACATTTCACAGTTAATACTAAAGAATATTTTCTTAAAAATGTCACCAAAGCAAAAACCCTTAAAAATCTCAATGTTTTGCAAAATAAACCTTTACAATTAAGGGTATTTAAGTAATTATACATCCTTTCACGACTTTTTATTGTTTAAGAAAAATATCGAAAAGTCTAATCAACTAGAGTATTTTCCATAAGAAAATGTTTTAAGAACATTTTTTAATCAGTAAAAGTCAATTTGGGAAAAAATTAAAAATAATCTAATTAATGTTTTAGTAAAGAAAACCTTAAATAAGTAAAACAATAGTGGTTTGTAAGAATAATTGTGTGTTTTACTGTATAATAAAATTCAAAATAAATAAAAAAAAAATATTCTTCAAACACAAAATTTTCAAGAATATTTCTTTTTTTGTTTAAATAATACGTTATTCATTTGAATTTTTGTGAATAACCAAAAAAAATCACAAATTTTTGTTGATTATTTTGAAAAATTCTATTTTGTTTGTTTGAATAAGCAATCAGAAAAAATTATTTGATTTTTTTGGAAAGAAATATTATTTCATTTTTATGAATTTGAATAAAATAAAATTTTATTTTATTCAAACCAAAATAAATAAAATAACAAAACATTTTATTTTTTGATAGCCAACTAAAATATCAAAGTATTTTATTTTTTTCCAAAAAATCCAAATAAAAAAAATCAATAATACAGCTATGCTCGAAACTGTGCAGACTGAGGTTTTTCCGTTAGAGGATCCTAAATTTCAAATTTCAAATTAATTGAATTTTTTTCAGAAAAAATAAAAAGTAACAAAGTACTCGCTTTTTCCCCTTTTTCAACCCTTCGTTTTTACCCCTTAAAATCAACATTTCCAAAAATCCAGCCTTAGCGGATATGTATTCCAGGAGGTGAAACTACAATCCAAATTTCAAGACTCTAGCTTCAGTGGTTTGGGCTGTGGGATGATGCGTGATTAGTATGTCAGTCAGTCATCAGTCATCAGTCAGTCACGCAACTACTTTATATAAAGTACTGCTCAAAATTATAGCGCACTTTAAATTATTTTTAACAACTTATTGTTTCTACACACAAAAAAAAATCAAGGTAATATTACCTAAAAACATAGTATAACTTTATCTAAGTGCCAAGATAACATAGAGCCTACAAAGTTTTTAGACAATATTACTAAAAACCCAAGGTGATTTTAAAAAAAATTTATGTTCGAAAAATTAACTATGCTTTTAGGAAATATTCCAACTAAACTTTGTAAGCTTTACAAAATTTTGAAAATAAATATTTATACATAAACTTTGGTAGTTTATGTATTTTATTTTGTTAAAAAGCAAATTATAAATAATTCCACCCTCAAATAAAAAAGTTAATTGATTTTATTATGGTTTTATTTGTAAAAACTATTTTTTTTAATTGCAAATTACAATTGTTGTTTATCTTTAAAGAATATTCTAAGACATTTTTTCTAAAGAAAAAATCTCAGATACTGAGACATTTTTTCTATAGAAAAAATATCAGATTCTGTGACATTTTTGCTATAGAAAAAAATCTCAAATTATGTGACCTTATTTTTAAAGAAAATATATTAAATTCTGCGACATTTTTTCAATAGAAAAAAAAAATCATAAGTTCTGAGACGTTTTTTGTATAGAAATTATCTCAGATTCTGAAACATTTTTGTATAGAAAAAATCTTATATTCTGAGACATATTTGCTGTAGAAAAATTTTAGATTCTGATACATTTTTTTATACAAAAAATCTCAGATTCTGAGACATATTTTCTATTGAAAATTTTAGATTCTGAGACATTTTTCTTATAGAAAAAATATCAGATTCTAATACAGTTTTTCTATAGAAAAAGTCTTAGATTTTGAAACATTTTTCCTACAGAAGAAGCCTCAGATACTGAGACAATATTCCTAAAGGGATCAATCTCAGATTCTGAGACATATTTTCTATAGAAAGTTTTAAATTCTGAGACATTTTTTCTATAGAAAAAGTCTTAGATACTGAATATTTTTTTCTATATAAAGTCTCAGATTATTGTACATTTTTCCTTTAGAAAAATTTTGAGATTGTAAGACATTTTACTACAGAAAAAGTCTTAGATTCTGAGACATTTTACTATAGAAAAAGTCTCAGATTCTGATACATTTTAACATAGAAAAAGTATCAGATTCTTAGACATTTTGCTATAAAAAAGTTGCACATTCTGAAGCATTTTGCCTATAGAAAAAGTCTCAGATTCTGAGACATTTTCCTATAGAAAAAGTCTAAGATTCTGAGAAATTTTTCCTATAGAAAAAGTCTCAGATTCTGAGACTTTTTTCCTAAAAAAAGCCTCAGATTCTGAGACATTTTTCCTATAGAAAAAACTTCTCCTATAAAAAAAGTATCAGATTCTGAGACATTTTTCCAATGGAAAAAGTCTTAGATTCTGAAATATTTTTCCTAGAGAAGAAGTCTCAGATTCTAAGACGTTTTTTAGAAAAAGTCTCAGATTCTGAGCCATTTTACCTAAAGAAAAAGTCTCACATTCTGAGAAATTTTTCCTATAGAAAAAGTCTCAGATTCTCAGAGATTTTTCCTATAGAAAAAGTATAAGATTCTGAGACATTTTTCCAACAGAAAAAGACTCAGATTCTGAAATATTTTACCTATAGAGAAAGTCTCAGATTCTGAGACATTTTACCTATAGAAAAAGTCTCAGATTCCGAGACATTTTTCCTATAGAAAAAGTCTCAGATTCTGCGACATTTTTCCTATAGAAAAAGTCTCAGATTCCGAGACATTTTTCATATAGAAAAAGTCTATGATCCTGAGACATTTTTCCTATAGAAAAAGTCTCAGATTCTGAGACTTTTTTCCTAAAAAAAATCTCAGATTCTGGGACTTTTTTTCTATAGAAAAAGTATCAGATTCTGAGACATTTTTCCAATAGAAAAAGTCTCAGATTCTGAATATTTTTCCAATAGAAAAAGTCTCAGATTCTGAGATATTTTTCCTACAGAAAAAATCTCAGATTCTAAGACGTTTTTTAGAAAAAGTCTCAGATTCTGACACATTTTACCTATAGAAAAAGTCTCAGATTCTGAGACATTTTACCTATAGAAAAAGTCTCAGATTCCGAGACATTTTTCCTATAGAAAAAGTCTCAGATTCCGAGACATTTTTCATATAGAAAAAGTCTAAGATCCTGAGACATTTTTCCTATAGAAAAAGTCCCAGATTCTGAGACATTTTTCATATAGAAAAAGTTTAAGATCCTGAGACATTTTTCCTATAGAAAAAGTCTCAGATTCTGAGACATTTTTCCTATAGAAAAAGTCTCAGATTCTGAGACATTTTTACTATAGAAAAAGTCTCAGATTCTGAGACATTTTTCCCATAGAAAAAGTCTCAGATTCTGAGACATTTTTCCCATAGAAAAAGTCCAAGATTCTGAGACATTTTTCCTACAGAAAAAGTGTAAGATTCTGAGACATTTTTTTTATTGAAAATGGCAGATTCTGATACATTTTTCCTATAGAAAAAGACTAAGATTCTGAGACATTTTACCTATAGAAAAATTCTCAGATTATGAGACATTTTGCATATAGAAAAGTCTCAGATTCTGAGATATGTTGTCTACAGAAGCAGTGGCGGGTACAGCTTTTGGGTTTGGGGGGGGAAAATTTTTTTTACTTCGAAAAAAAATCATAAATTCACCTTTGTTGACGAGAAAAAAAAAATAAGGATACGTTTTTTTTTACAAAAAAAGGTGATGGGAAAGCTATAAAATCATCAAATTTATTAGTTTTTGTCGAAGGAGGTTTGTTTTTCATGATCAAATTTCGTTTAGACCAATTTTTTTAAATTTGTTTAAAAAGGGAATTTTTTAATAGAAAAAATTCTCCCTACATAGAAAACATCAGATGTTGAGACATTTTTCGTGAAAAAATTATTTTTTATAGGGAAAATGTCTCAAAATATAACATTTTCTTTACGAAAAATGTCTCAGAATCTGAGACTATTTTCGTATAGAAAAATTTTCAGATTTTTAAAAGAAATATAAAAGAAAATTGTATATTTTTCGTATTCATAAGAAGAGTCTAAATATAAAAATTTTTTAATAGAAGAAATTCTTCCTATACAGAAAATGTATCAGAATATAAGACTTCTTCTTTACGAAAAATGTCTCAGAATCTGAGACTTTTTTCGTATAGAAAAATTTTCAGATTCGAAGAATTTTTTTCCACAGAAAAAGTCTCAGATTTTGAGATATTTTACTATAGAAAAAGTCTCATATTTTAAAGCATTATTGAGACATTTTTCCTACAGAGAGGTCTCTGATTATTAGATTTGTTTCGTACTGAAAAAATTTTAGATTCTGAGACCTTTTTTTATAGAAAAAGTCTTAGATTCTTCGACCTTTTTCAATAGAAAAAGTCTCAGATTCTAAGACCTTTTTCCTAAAGAAAAAGTTTCAAATTCTGAGATCTTATTCCTAAAGAAAAATGCTCAGATTCTCAGACCTTTTTCCTAAAGAAAAAGTCTCAGATTCTGAGAGCTTTTTCTTATATGAAGTGACAAATTTTGAGACCTTTTTTCTGATTCTGAAATCTTTTCCAATTCTAAGACACTTTTGCTATAGAAAAAGTCGGAGATTCTGTGACTCTTTCCTAAAGAAAAAGTCCCAGATTCGGAAATGTTTTTCCTATAGAAAGCGTCTCAGACTTTAAGACTTTTTTCCTATAGAAAGGTCATAGATTCTGAGACCTGTTTCCTATAGAAAAAGTTTTTTCTGAGATTTTTCTGAGATTCTGAGACCTTTTTTTTATTTATTAATACATTTTCATTGACCTTTTTTTATTTATTAATACATTTTCATTACAATATTTGTATGCCCCAGCGTAATATGACATTGTTGAGGCGAGTTATTCCTATAAAAGTCTTAGATTCTAAGACCGGTTCCGTTGAAAAAGTCTCAGATTCTGCAACCTTCTACAAATTCCGTAAGTTTCAACTTCTGAGGCTATTTTTTAACAATAAAAAGTCTCAGACTTTGAGACCTTTTTAATTTTAATCTCAGATTCTGAGACCTTTTTCCTTAAAATAAGTCTCAAATTCAGAAATTCTGAGACTTTTTTCCCATAAAAAAATTCTTCTGCGACCTTTGTCCTATAAATAAGTTTTGATACCTTTTTCACATAATTCTTTAGAAAAAGTTTATTCTTTAGAAAAAAAAATTTAAATAGTTTTACATAAGTTCGACTTTCAACAATTTTAAGATATTTTTCCTATTGCTATGTGGAAGACAAACTCTTTTTATATAGACCAAATTAAGATCATGTAACATTTTTCTATACAAAAAAATCATATTCTAAGTAATTTGTTTATGCCAAAATTCATAATAAGATTGACAGATATTTTTCGCAGAAAATTTTCAGATTAATTCACTTTTTCCTTAAAAAAATTAAAAATTTTCCCTATTAAAATTTTCAAATTTTTTTCTGTGAAAAATTTTTGGACTTCGAGATTTTTTTAGAAAATTTCCTTCTTTCTTTTTTTCGTCTTTTTCTTTCCTTTTCTTTTTTTTCTTTTTTTTTTTCTTTTTTTTTCTTCTTTTTTTTCTTTTTTTCCTTTTTTTTCTTTTCGAAATTTGGTCTGGGGGGGGAAATTTCCCCTTTTTCCCCCCCCTTGTACCCGCGCATGACAGAAGAGTCTCAGATTCTGAGACATTTTTTAACCAGAAAAAGTATCAGATTTTGAGAAATTTTTCCTATAGAAAAAGTCTCAGATTCTGAGACATTTTTCCAAGAGAAAAAGTCTTAGATTCTGAGACATTTTTCCTAGAGAAAAGTCTCAGACTCTGAGAAATTTTTCCTAGAGAAAAAGTCTCAGATTCTGAGACATTTTTCTTACAGAAAAAGTCTCATATTCTAAGACATTTTTCTTAGAGAAAAAGTCTCAGATTCTGAGACATTTTTCCTAGAGAAAAAGTCTTAGATGCTGAGACATTTTTCCTATAGAAAAAGTCTCAGATTCTGAGACATTTTTCCTGTAGAAAAAGTCTTAGATTCTGAGACATTTTTCATATAGAAAAAGTGTCATTTTCTGAGAAATTTTTCCTCTAGAAAAAGTCTTAGATTCTTAAACAGTTTTCCTATAGAAAAAACCTTAGATTGAAAAACATTTTTCCAATAGGAAAAGTCTCAGATTCTGATAATAAAAATTCTATATTACACTGGTCAGTGGTGCATCTTGTGACGTGGCTTGTGTTATATAAATATAATCGTCTGGTTTCTTTGCCGATGACTCATTCAAAGCGTTATTACAGCTCGAAAAGTGACGAATTAGCGAGTTCCTAGAGTTCATTTTAGTGATCATTCCTGTAAGAAATGAAAAACACAATATTTACAATTAAATAAGTTCTTAATTTCAATTTCGTAATCACTTACCGCATTGAGAGATATGATTGTGGCAATGATGTAAATTAATGAATGTTGGGTTTCCAGATACATATATTGTCGGATTTTATTAATAAATGGTATTACAATATATGTATGTACATATTTTATTTAATTAAATTTTTACTAAAATGAAAATTCTCAATGACAGAAAAAAAACAAAACAAAACTAATTTCGAAATTTTATATATTTTCCTTTGTAAATCTTACATGGTTAATTGTTGAAATTGTAAAGTAAAATTATACTGGTGGCATAGGTAATAAGTCGTGGCTTTTAAATTTCATACAAAAATAATTCACCTAAGCCAGCATAGATAACATTACCTCGACTTTTTTTTCTGTGTATTCAAAATATCAAAAAAATGGCAAGTTTTTTTTTGTCAATTAAACATTTTTATCCAAATTTATTTAATTAAAGTCACAATTCAGTTTTAAATAACACAATAAAAATATCAGAGGTGGTTTTATAAAAAAAAGTTTTAAATAGACTGTTCATAATTATAGCGCACTAAAAAAAAATAATTCATTAAATGAAAAGTTGACCAAAATTTAAACACAGCCTGATGTAAAACTTGTTCCTTTAGCTTTTAAAAGTACATTTAATCCTATTTGAAATCGATTTGACCGATTTGGAGCAGTCATTTATGGTTGCTTTCGATTAAATATCCTTCATAGCGCTGATCAATTCACTTTTATAGTTATTTTGTAGATTTAAGGGGCACGATCGGTAGTAGAACCAATGTTTTCAATTGGGTTAATTTCTGGTGACTATTTTAATATCTTTTGTCCAATATAATTGGGGAAAATTGTTGTTTCTGAACCAGTACATCGAGAATTTCGCCTTATGACAGGGGGTATTATCACTTTGAATGCTGGCCTGGGTCGACTCAGACCCAAATATTTGATCAAAATATGATGGAAATTCTTCGGAAATTGAATTAATATAGCTGCTAGCATTTAAAAGTAATTCTCAAATGAGTAATAAGGCGGTACCATGGGCTGTAAAACATTTAAATATGCTAACAGAACCACCACCACGTTGTGTGCTTGGCTGGAACCATTATGATTGATCCTTATCTTGCATTGTACATTGAAAAAATGAAAAAATATCAACTAATCAATTATTCGTCATGATTAAATTATTATAATGAAGTAATAAATGGTTAAAATATATCATTTGTTCGATGTACAATGCAGGATAAGGATCAACCATATTGGTTCCAGCCAAGCGCACAACGTGGTGGTGGTTCTGTTAGCGTATGCAAATGTTTTACAGCCCATGGTACCGGCTTATTACTCATTTGAGAAGGACTTTCAAATGCTGGAAGATATATCGATTCAATTTCTGAAGTATTTGCTTCAAATTTTGATCAAATATTTGGGTCTAAATCGACCCAGGCCTGTATTCAAAGTGATAATGCCCCCTGTCAAAACGCGAAATTCTTAATGGACTGGTTCAGAAACAACAATTTTCCCCAATTATATTGGCCAAAAGATATTAAAACAGTCACCAGGCATTAACCCAATTGAAAACCTTTGGTCTACTACCGATCGTGCCCATTAAATCTACCAAATAACTATAAAAAGGACATCTGGTCTAAAGCAACCATAAATGACTGCTCTAAATCGGTCAAATCTATTTCAAATAGGATGAAATGTGTTTTGAAAGCTAAAGGAATAAGTATTTCATCAGGCTATGTTTAAATGTTGATCAACTTTTCATTTAATGGATTATTTTTTTTAGTGCGCTATAATTATGAACAGTATATTTAAGACTTTTTTTTATAAAACCACCTCTGATATTTTTATTATGTTATATAAAACTGAATTGTGACTTTAATTAAATAAATTTGAATAAAAATGTTTAATTGACACAAAAAAACTTGACATTTTTTTGATATTTTGAATAGAAACAATAAGTTGAAAAAAATAATTTAAAGTGCGCTATAATTTTGAGCAGTACTTTATATAGATTATACCTTATCTTAGATCTAACAAGATATTTATTATTATATCTTATTATATATAATTTTAATCAAATTAGATAATATTTTCCGTCCCATTTTTGGGATCTAATTATGTATAATTATATAAAATTTGATCTAATAAGATGTAATCTATATTTTTGGATCCTCCATTTCCGGGATCGAATGATATATAACGCCGTATTAATTTTTTTTAGTCGGGTAACCATTTTTTTTTTTTGAATTTTTAGCTTTTTGCGATTTGAAGTAAAAAATTCTGTTAAAAAAAGCAAATTTTGAAATATTTTCGAAGTTGCTAGAAAAAATTTGCAAGTCCCGGACACAAACATTTTTGTAAATATTTTTTGCGTTTTAAAAAAAATCTTTATAAATGCTTACTTTTCCAATTACATTTATACAAGAAAGTGCCAAAAGTAATCACTTTGATTAAATGTAATTACATTTGACACTTTCCTGTATAAATGTAATGGGAAAAGTAATCACACAAACAATTAACTAAGGGTTCTGGTGGGAATAGAACCCACGACCGCCTAATTTATAGGCTAGATACAGGGGCACGTCGATGGGTGTTGCAATTGCAATGAATCTCTTATTAAAAACTTCAAATTAATCATATTTCGATCAGGCCCCCTTTTTAGCTCCCTTCTTGATACGATGTTTCCTGAATTATATATGTAATGCAGCTCTGGTTTAGTTTCTTTTACATTTAAAAAAATTTCAATTAATACTACTACGTATACAATATATCTTAAATGAAATTCGAAAAAAATGATATATTTTGCACCACCTCTTTTAATGGTGTCTGTATTGTTATCTTTTATATATTTTGCATAGTAAAAAATAGAAATTAGGTGTTACGTATGTCAACAAAACTTTGCAGACTACAATGCCAGCAGACATTTGTTTTAAAGTAGACAACTATGGAGAACAATTACTATTCTGTACAAAATCAAGTTTTAGAGCTTACACCATGCATATTTTTCATAGATTTTTTAATTTAGCATTTTTATATAAAAGCGACTATGAAATCACATGTTGAAACACATTAGGTTTTGAAGGACATTCGGAAGCCACAAAAATTAAGTTTTACATATCGAGGGCGAATATTCAAAACTTGCTATCCGCAGTGTTATAACATAGCAGATGGCAAGTTTTGAATATTCGCCCTCGATATAAAAAAATTACACTTATTTTCTTTTTTTTAACACTTTTAAATTTTTTTTTTTACAAAAATTAATTTCTGTTTTAATTTTTAAATTAATAAAAAAATATTTATTATTCGACCTGTAAATTCTATTGAGAAATATTACTGCAGCTCGAGGTCACGTTTCTTTACTAACACAGAATTAATCAATTGTATTTCAGAAGTATCAATTGTTTTTCAGAATTTATCAATTGTTTTTCAGAATTTATCAGTTGTATTTCTGATCTATTCAAATTTATTTCAGAAATTATCAATTGTATTTCAGAAAATACCAATTGTAGATTAGAAACTATCAATTGTATTTGAGAATTATCAATTTTATTTCAGAAATTATCAATTGTATTTCAGAAGTTATCAATTGTATTTTAGAAGTTATCAATTGTATTTCAGATATTACACCGTCCGACAAAAATGAAAAAAAGTCGTTAAACACGAACTGGATAACATACGTTTGAAACTAGAAAGTAAATGTAGTAAAACTGCATTTACACTTTTTCTTTCCGAGATACTGTTTTCTTTTAAAAGGACTTCAAAATTTTAGAGGATTAAATTTTATAAAATATTATTTTAGTATTTGTACTTGTCCTAGGATGCCACTAGTGAAAGCAAATGAAAAAGGAAGATCTCCACTAATTTATCTATTTTATTAGTTTTACATATCAGTAAAAAGGAGGCAAGTTAAGTCGTTTTAAAAATGTATCACATAAAATGTTCAACAAAATATTTTGATAAAGTTTTCAAAAGACTTCCCAGTTGGCAAAATAAAATCACACCTGATATACTGCTGACACTCCCTTTATGAAATCGCTGACATCTTCATACAATTTTTCAAAATGTCATCAATGACATGTCAGCAGTTGGTCAGCAGTGCCCACCAGTTTTGGTGGCCACTAACAATTCGTTTAAACAACCGCTGACCAACTGCTGACATGTCATTGATGACATTTTGAAAAATTGTATGAAGATGTCAGCAATTTTATAAAGGGAGAGTCAGCAGTATGTCAGGTGTGATTTTTTTTGCCGACTTGGTTTATTCACAACCTTTTATTCTGATATGGCAAAAAAAAAATGGAAAAATTAGGGGAGATGGCGCACAGTGTGGTGAGGGCGGCCATAAATAAACAAATGCAAGTTAACAATTTGTATGATTCTAATATTACTTTTAATAAAAAACACTTCACTTCACTTCAACTAATTTATTTTACATAATGTTAATTTTTAAAAAAGTTGTGATGGGTTAAAGTTGAAAGTTTTTCGTATGTATTGAATGGTGATTTGAAGTACATTATCCAACTAAAAAGGCACCAAAAATAAAAATCGGTTAAAAATCAGCCAAGTCATTGCAATTTCCCCCGCAACCAACGTGTGACTGACCACTTGATCAAAAAATTCATCTTCGGTTTTAGAAATTCATTGAAATTATCTACGATTACAACATTTTTTTATTCTTTAAGCTCCAAAGTACTAAGATGATAAATATTTTTCATATTGTGGTTTGCTAACTGGTTTAAAATAAATGCTAAAAAGGTCTGAACTTTTCAACACTGTTTTCAATTCTCCAATTATAAATTTTTATTTTTTTTTTTTTAGTAAAGAAATTTAAAAAGATCTACTATTGGATTTTAAGGTTTTGCTAACGGAAGGTGTTACTTCTGAACTTTTTTTTTTATTTGTCACAGTTATTAAAAACTGTTTAGGCTAACTATCATTGGAATTTTATCCATCTCGAGTAACAAGATCCTCCTTTATATATATTTGAAACTTTCGGGAGGTGGGCGTGGCACTTGTCGAATATTTTTTTTATTTGACGCAGTGATTACTACTTACTAAACCTATTTGACAAGAAAATTTTTTACTTCTCGGATTACAATTTCAGCCTTTATTCATGTTTAAAATTTTCGCGTATATGGGGGGAGGCGGACGTGTCACTTGGCCAATACTTTTGTAATTTGGGAGAGTGATAACTAATTACTTAAGCTATATGTCAGTAAAATTTTGTACCATTAAGATTACAATTAATTTCAGGCTCTTTCCAAATTTGAAATTTTTCGGTCTATGGGAGGTGGGCTTGACATTGGTCCAAAATGTTTGTTAATTGTCATAGTGATAACTTTTAACTAAAGCTATCTGACAGTAAAATTTTATTCTTGTAGGATTAATACTCCAGTTTCATTCATATATCAAACTTCCGGTTGTATGGGAGGTAGGCGTGGCACTTGACCAATTTTTCCCAAATTTTGAGAAAACATTTGTTTTCTTATATAATTTACGTACACCAATTTTCTATTTTCTGCGATAACTCCTATTCTCCTATTCTATTTTAATAAAAAAATTTGCAAAGTTAATGATTTTTAAAGCGTTAGGTTAAAGGCGTTAGACTTACCAATATTTCAGAACATCTCATTTCGAAATATTCGGATATTTAGATGAAGTAAGTATCGTATAGGGAATTTGAAGGTTTTTGTGCCGTTTGCGGCAATAATCGTGATAACTTTGCTGAATATCACTTTGCGATATTCTTATTTTAGTTGGCCACACTCTACGAAAAAGACATAAAAACCAACAATAAGTTTTTGCAATAAGTTTTTGTAAAAAACAAATTGTTTTTTGATATCTATGCAAATTGTAATTTTTTGATTTTTTGTGCATATTGATCATCTAAATGTGATTTTTGATCATAAAAGTGATTTTCAGCAAAGTTATTAAGATTAATGCCGACTACAACTTTGCCAAACATCAATTTGCGATATTCGGACATTTAGAGGGTCAAAATTTACGACCGATATAACTTTCTCCGGTAAGCAGAATCCACGCCGATTTGGACTGACGCACATTGTAATTATTACGATGATATTGTCAAAGTTACAATTTCCAAGAAACTATTTATAAAGTTTGTTTGTCTTAAATTGATTCGCATGGTAATTTTGCAAGACTTACTAGACACGTGTTTCGGATTTTGTCAGATTCCATTATCAAGACTATTTAGCATATTGACAATCTTTAGTGTAAAAACATAAAGTCTTATATTCGTAGGTAAGTAGACATAATTAGAATTTATGTACTAAATGTACAGCATAATACAGCTCTAAATTTAAAACGAAATGCCCAACCATACCATCTCCATTTAAAATCAAATCACTAACGATTGCCAATTTGCTAAGTACTCTTGACAATGGAATCTGACATATTCCAAAACACGTGTTGAGTAAGTCTTACAAAGTGACCACACCAATCAATTCAAAACAAACTTTATAAATAGCATCTTGAAAATTTCTACTTTGACAATATCATCGTAATAATTAGAAAAGAAACGTGACCTCGAGCTGGAGTAATCTTTCTCAACAAAAATTATTTATATGGGTTTTTTCCCAAAAATAACTTGTCAAAAATTCACAAAATTTATATGTACGTCAAAAAAATTACAACACTTCAAAAATGTTTTTGAACTCATTTTTAATTGTATTCGAAATGTTTTCGGCATTATGGAGGATATTTATTGATTCAACCAAGTCGAGTTTAACTTTTTTACAAGTTTATGGTTCTTATTCACCTATTTTATCCTAAGTGTTAATCGGAAGTGCCTTTTTGTTTAAAGTTTATAGCAGAAAGATATTTTTTTTTAAATAACTCTATGAAAATATCGTGGTTTTAATTAGTAAAAAAATTACCCCCAACTGGAAATGCCCCACTCAAAATGTAATATTTTAAAGGTCAAAAAAAAAAACAATTTTTTTTTTTAAATAAAATGTAATCAGAATTTAAGAAAACATATCAGTGGATCAGATATTAAATCAGGAGGATTTTCTTTTAAGAAGAGTGTTTCCAAGTTGAACGGAACGTTATCTGTAAAAAAGTTGAAAGGTTTTTAGAAATACAAACAGTTCGTGCATAAAATACGTACTCTGGTCTTAAGCCTTATGGCGCACAATATTGTCGCACTGTGTAATTTATTCCATTTTTACTTTTTAAGCACTTTATTGTTTGTTTTTTGTAGTTTTTTTTTCGTTGACATTTAACGCGTGAAAATATTAGAGAAGACACTCCACTCGCATGAATGTGTGAATAACTAGAAACGATGTTTACACATTTGTTTGTGTAGTAATGTGACAAAGTCAACGAAATGAAATGAAAATTCACTTGAGTATAACAAATAACTAAAATAAACTAATCTGTTGAAGAAAAATGCATGCAGTCTAGTCTACCGTCTGCTTACGAACAAAATTTCTATTTGAAGAGAAAGTCAAGGATAGATATACAAAGATATGCAGATTTAATGTAAATGAATAATGTTTTTGTTTTTTCCTTTACGTTTTCTTTTTCCTTTATTTTTCTTTTCTCTTTGAACAAAACCAAACATGCAAATTAGCTATTTGTTTAAATAAGAGAAGTTTTTGAAAAAGTTAAATCTTTTTTTTTGTTATTCTTTTAGTGTTATTGAATTTTGTTTAAGCTGTTTTCTGAAAAAAATTAAAAAATAAACTTTAAAAATTTCTCGTCTAAAAATTTGTCTTTTTAAGATTTTTTGTTTTCATTTAAGACCACAATAAGTATCCTTATGTTGTTATGTAGTTGAGGTAAATTCTTATGGCGTATTTAACTTGTCTAGCGGGAGGATTATTTTACTACCAACACCAGTTTAATACGAACAATACACATAAGCAACAGTGTCAACCTTAAAACCGCAATAGTGTACAGTATGCGTTTTTTTCCATTAATCCATTAAAAACGGCTAAAATAAAAAAAAAAAAACTAAACAATGTTATGGATAACAAAAAATTTTCTATAGAACATTCTATTGCTATGGATAACAAAAAATTTTCTATAGAAAATTCCGTTGTTATGGATAACAAAAAATTTTCTATAGAAAATTCTATTGTTATGGATAACAATAAATTTTCTATAGAAAATTCTATTGTTATGGATAACAAAAAATTTTCTATAAAAAATTCTATTGTTATGGATAACAAAAAATTTTCTATAGAAAATTCTATTGTTATGGATAACAACAAATTTTCTATAGAAAATTCTATTGTTATGGATAACAAAAAATTTTCTATAGAAAATTCTATTGTTATGGATAACAATAAATTTTCTATAGAAAATTCTATTGTTATGGATAACAAAAAATTTTCTATAAAAAATTCTATTGTTATGGATAACAAAAAATTTTCTATAGAAAATTCTATTGTTATGGATAACAACAAATTTTCTATAGAAAATTCTATTGTTATGGATAACAAAAAATTTTCTATAGAAAATTCTATTGTTATGGATAACAATAAATTTTCTATAGAAAATTCTATTGTTATGGATAACAAAAAATTTTCTATAGAAAATTCTATTGTAATGGATAACAAAAAATTTTCTATAGAAAATTCTATTGTAATGGATAACAAAAAATTTTCTATAGAAAATACTATTGTTATGGAGAACAAAAAATTTTCTATAGAAAATACTATTGTTATGGAGAACAAAAAATTTTCTATAGAAAATTCTATTGTTATGGATAACAAAAAATTTTCTATAGAAAATTCTATTGTTATGGATAACAACAAATTTTCTATAGAACATTCTATTGCTATGGATAACAAAACATTTTCTATAGAAAATTCCGTTGTTATGGATAACAAAAAATTTTCTATAGAAAATTCTATTGTTATGGATAACAATAAATTTTCTATAGAAAATTCTATTGTTATGGATAACAAAAAATTTTCTATAGAACATTCTATTGCTATGGATAACAAAAAATTTTCTATAGAAAATTCCGTTGTTATGGATAACAAAAAATTTTCTATAGAAAATTCTATTGTTATGGATAACAATAAATTTTCTATAGAAAATACTATTGTTATGGAGAACAAAAAATTTTCTATAGAAAATTCTATTGTTATGGATAACAAAAAATTTTCTATAGAAAATTCTATTGTTATGGATAACAACAAATTTTCTATAGAAAATTCTATTGTTATGGATAACAAAAAATTTTCTATAGAAAATTCTATTGTTATGGATAACAAAAAATTTTCTATAGAAAATTATATTGTAATGGATAACAAAAAATTTTCTATAGAAAATTCTATTGTAATGGATAACAAAAAATTTTCTATAGAAAATTCTATTGTTATGGATAACAAAAAAATTTCTATAGAAAATTCTATTGTTATGGATAACAAAAAATTTTCTATAGAAAATTCTATTGTTATGGATAACAAAAAATTTTCTATAGAAAATTCTATTGTTATGGATAACAAAAAATTTTCTATAGAAAATTCTATTGTTATGGATAACAAAAAATTTTCTATAGAAAATTCTATTGTTATGGATAAAAAAAAATTTTCTATAGAAAATTCTATTGTTATGGATAACAAAAAAATTTCTATAGAAAATTCTATTGTTATGGATAACCAAAAATTTTTAATAGAAAATTCTATAGTTATGGATAACAAAAAATTTTCTATAGAAAATTCTATTGTTATGGATAACAAAAAAATTTCTATAGAAAATTCTATTGTAATGGATAACAAAAAATTTTCTATAGAAAATTCTATTGTTATGGATAACGAAAAATTTTCAATAGAAAATTCTATTGTTATGGATAACAAAAAAATTTCTATAGAAAATTCTATTTTTATGGATAACAAAAAATTTTCTATAGAAAATTCTGTTGTTATGGATAACAAAAAATATCCTATAGAAAATTCTATTATTATGGATAACAAAAAATTTTCTATAGAAAATTCTACTGTTATGGATAACAAAAAAATTTCTATAGAAAATTCTATTGTTATGGATAACAAAAAATTTTCCATAGAAAATTCTATTGTTTTGGATAACAAAAAATTTTCTACAGAAAATTCTATTGTTATGGATAACAAAAAATTTTCTATAGGAAATTCTATTGTTATGGATAACAAAAAATTTTCTATAGAAAATTCTATTGTTATGGATAACAAAAAATTTTCTATAAAAAATTCTATTGTTATGGATAACAAAAAATTTTCTATTTAAAATTCTATTGTTATGGATAACAAAAAATTTTCTATAGAAAATTCTATTGTTATGGATAACAAAAAATTTTCTATAGAAAATTCTATTGTTATGGATAACAAAAAATTTTCTATAGAAAATTCCGTTGTTATGGATAACAAAAAATTTTCTATAGAAAATTCTATTGTTATGGATAACAAAAAATTTTCTATAGAAAATTCTATTGTTATGGATAACAAAAAATTTTCTATTTTTTTTTTCTATAGAAAATTCTATTATTATGGATAACAAAGAATCTTCTATAGAAAATTCTATTGTTATGGATAACACAAAATTTTCTATAGAAAATTCTATCTATCCATGAATGGATAACAAAAAATTTTCTATAGAAAATTCTATTCTATAGAAACTCTATTTTATGGATAACAAAAATTTTTCTATAGAAAATTCTATTGATATGGATAACAAAAAATTTTCTATAGAAAATTTTCTATAGAAAATTCTATTGTTCTGGATAACAAAAAATTTTCTATAGAAAATTCTATTGTTATGGATAACAAAAAATTTTCTGTAGAAAATTCTATTGTTATGGATAACAAAAAATTTTCTCTAGAAAAATTCTATTGTTATGGATAACAACAAATTTTCTATAGAAAATTCTATTGTTATGGATAACAAAAAATTTTCTATAGAAAATTCTATTGTTATGGATAACAAAAAATTTTCTATAGAAAATTCTATTGTTATGGATAACAAAAAATTTTCTATAGAAAATTCTATTGTTATGGATAACAAAGAATCTTCTATAGAACAATAACAAAAAATTTTCTATAGAAAATTATATTGTAATGGCTAACAAAAAATTTTCTATAGAAAATTCTATTGTAATGGATAACAAAAAATTTTCTATAGAAAATTCTATTGTAATGGATAACAAAAAAATTTCTATAGAAAATTCTATTGTTATGGATAACAAAAAATTTTCTATAGAAAATTCTATTGTTATGGATAACAAAAAATTTTCTATAGAAAATTCTATTGTTATGGATAACAAAAAATTTTCTATAGAAAATTCTATTGTTATGGATAAAAAAAAATTTTCTATAGAAAATTCTATTGTTATGGATAACAAAAAAATTTCTATAGAAAATTCTATTGTTATGGATAACCAAAAATTTTTAATAGAAAATTCTATAGTTATGGATAACAAAAAATTTTCTATAGAAAATTCTATTGTTATGGATAACAAAAAAATTTCTATAGAAAATTCTATTGTAATGGATAACAAAAAATTTTCTATAGAAAATTCTATTGTTATGGATAACGAAAAATTTTCAATAGAAAATTCTATTGTTATGGATAACAAAAAAATTTCTATAGAAAATTCTATTTTTATGGATAACAAAAAATTTTCTATAGAAAATTCTGTTGTTATGGATAACAAAAAATATCCTATAGAAAATTCTATTATTATGGATAACAAAAAATTTTCTATAGAAAATTCTACTGTTATGGATAACAAAAAAATTTCTATAGAAAATTCTATTGTTATGGATAACAAAAAATTTTCCATAGAAAATTCTATTGTTTTGGATAACAAAAAATTTTCTACAGAAAATTCTATTGTTATGGATAACAAAAAATTTTCTATAGGAAATTCTATTGTTATGGATAACAAAAAATTTTCTATAGAAAATTCTATTGTTATGGATAACAAAAAATTTTCTATAAAAAATTCTATTGTTATGGATAACAAAAAATTTTCTATTTAAAATTCTATTGTTATGGATAACAAAAAATTTTCTATAGAAAATTCTATTGTTATGGATAACAAAAAATTTTCTATAGAAAATTCTATTGTTATGGATAACAAAAAATTTTCTATAGAAAATTCCGTTGTTATGGATAACAAAAAATTTTCTATAGAAAATTCTATTGTTATGGATAACAATAAATTTTCTATAGAAAATTCTATTGTTATGGATAACAAAAAATTTTCTATAGAAAATTCTATTGTTATGGATAACAAAAAATTTTCTATTTTTTTTTTCTATAGAAAATTCTATTATTATGGATAACAAAGAATCTTCTATAGAAAATTCTATTGTTATGGATAACACAAAATTTTCTATAGAAAATTCTATCTATCCATGAATGGATAACAAAAAATTTTCTATAGAAAATTCTATTCTATAGAAACTCTATTTTATGGATAACAAAAATTTTTCTATAGAAAATTCTATTGATATGGATAACAAAAAATTTTCTATAGAAAATTTTCTATAGAAAATTCTATTGTTCTGGATAACAAAAAATTTTCTATAGAAAATTCTATTGTTATGGATAACAAAAAATTTTCTGTAGAAAATTCTATTGTTATGGATAACAAAAAATTTTCTCTAGAAAAATTCTATTGTTATGGATAACAACAAATTTTCTATAGAAAATTCTATTGTTATGGATAACAAAAAATTTTCTATAGAAAATTCTATTGTTATGGATAACAAAAAATTTTCTATAGAAAATTCTATTGTTATGGATAACAAAAAATTTTCTATAGAAAATTCTATTGTTATGGATAACAAAGAATCTTCAATAGAAAATTCTATTCTATAGAAACTCTATTGTTATGGATAACAAAAATTTTTCTATAGAAAATTCTATTGTTATGGATATCAAAAAATTTTCTATAGAACATTTTCTATAGAAAATTCTATTGTTCTGGATAACAAAAAAATTTCTATAGAAAATTCTATTGTTCTGGATAACAAAAAATTTTCTATAGAAAATTCTATTGTTATGGATAACAAAAAATTTTCTATAGAAAATTCTATTGTTATGGATAACAAAAAATTTTCTATAGAAAATTCTATTGTTATGGATAACAAAAAATTTTCTATAGAAAATTCTATTGTAATGGATAACAAAAAATTGTCTACAGAAAATTCTATTGTTATGGACAACAAAAAATTTTCTATAGAAAATTTTTTATATCCCGAGTAAAAAAAAATTGTATGGTAAAACATGTTATCTTATAAAATTATATATAATTTATTGGATCTGATTTTGCTAAATTTCATCCGAAAATTGGCCGCGCCAAAGTTATCTCATAACATCATATAATATATGAAGTTACAGTTTAATATTTGATTGTATGTGATTTCATCCGGAAATTGGCCGCTCCAAAGTTATCCCAAATTATCTATTATCATGATTTTGTATTAAATATGATATGATATGATGTAATTTCATCCGGAAATTGGCCGCGCCAAAGTTATCTTAAAATATCCAATGTCATGATTTTATATTAAATTGGATATTATATAATGTAATTTCATCCGAAATTTGGCCGCGCCAAAGTTATCTTATAATATCTGATATCTTGATTTTATAAAAAAATTATTGGATACATTTTTATCCAAAAAATGTTTCTGTTTTTAGATTTATTTTTAGATATAATAATGTCAAACTGAAAATAAATAAAAAAAAAAAAACTTCGAACGGACGGGGATTAGAACCACAAGTCTTCCGTTTTGTAATCGCAATCTCTACCCTCTAGACCAGCGGACGTTGTTAGCAAATAACAACTTTAAAAGACTTAGTTTTAAATAAATTGATCGTATCTAATTATATCAAATTGATCTAACATATAGTAATATATGATTATATCCAATTAAATATGTTATTCATTTGTACACAATTTCCAAAAAGACTTAGAAAATTTTTGATAAAATTAGCAAAAAAAAAAAAAAATAGGGGCTTCCATGGTAAGCTTAAACAATAATTTTAATGTAGCGGTATGCCTTATTTCCAAGTCATAGGCTTCCAAAGTGAAATAAGACTTTGGCTTATAAATTTGAAATTTTTCATGGAATCAGGAAATCAGAACTAGATTTGAGATCGGGTTCCAAAAATCATTGATAATTTGATAATTTAAACCAAATATAGCTATTATTAACTATATAAATGCAATATAAATTTTTAAAAATGATTGCAAAAATTCTAAAAGTAAAATTTTTTAAGTTCTATAAAACAAAGACAATAAAAAAGTGTTTTCCATTTAAAAAAAAATTAAAAAAATATATTTTTTTCTGGAGTCGAATTCGGGTTCCCAAAAATGATAGATAATTTTATAATAAATTAAATATAGTTATATATAACTATATAACAGCAATATGATTTTTTAAAAATGATTGCAAAAATTCAAAAAAAGAAAAATTTTTAGTTCTAAAAAAAATAAATGCAATAAAAAAGTGTTTTCTATTTAAAAAAAAATAAAAAAATATATTTTTTTTCTGGAATCGAACTCGGGTTCCCAAAAATTATAGACAATTTTATAATAAATCAAATATAGTTATATATAACTGTATAAAAGAAAAATAATTTTTTTAAAATGATTGCAAAAATTCCAAAAATGAAAATTTTTTAGTTCTAAAAAAATTAAACGCAATAAAAAAGTGTTTTCTATTTAAAAAAAATAAAAAAAAAACTTTTTTTTTCTCGACTGGGCCGGGAATCGAACTCGGGTTTCCAAAAATCATATGTAATCTTATATGATACAATAAAAAGTTTTGTATAACCATATATGTTGACACACAAAAATAAATTTTGAAGTACTGGCATATATAATTATATATGGCTAGTTGTTTGGTCAAAAAAATATTTTTTTTATACATGATTATATCAAAATATATATTCCATTACATATGCGACCATTTATAAATATATATTGAGTTTAGACGAAATTTGCGTATATATAGTACCATACAAACACAGATATGTTATCGTTTAAGACACATATAATTATATCTATTATTTTTGTTGGAAATTTTTTTAGTATGGAACCATATATAGTTTTAAATGGTATTATATTAGTCATATATAATTATACATAAATTGATACTGGATTTTTTGTTTAGTAAAGTCCTATACATAATTAGATATAAAGTCACGTATAATAATGTATGAAATCGGATTAAGTTTTATGTGCAACGTATGATTACATCTACCATTTATATTAATATATTATGAACAATATAATTAGATATGATTTTATATGACATCATTTAAAAAAATTGGAAAATTTTAAAGTGAGATATAATTTTATACTTTGACTCATATAGTTGTATATGGTTTTATGAAAACATATAAAATAATATACATTTATATAAATTCCTTTTTACTCGGGATATTAATAAATAGGCCTTGAGCTCGAATATTTATTTATTAATATATTTAATAAAAAAAGGTCGAATAAAACTAAAATTAAAATGGATTAAAATAGAAAATTTTTTATTATTATTATTTCTATAGAATTTTTTTTCTATTGTTATCGATAAAAAATGTGTATAATAAATCCTCTTGTTATTGAGAACAAAAAATTTTCTATAGAATTTTAATTTTTTGTTGTCGATAACAATAGAATTATCTATAGAAAATTGTTTACTATCGATAATAAAAAATTTTCTATAGAAAATTGTAATAAAAAAAATCTATAGAAAATTGTTTTCTATCGATAATAAAAAATGTACTCTAGAATTTTTTTTGTTATCAATAATAATATAATTCTATAGAAAATTTTTAGTTCTCGATAACATGAGAATTTATTATAGATTCTTTTCATCGATAACAATAGAAGTTTCTTTACAAAATTGTTATCGTAACAATGGAATTTTCTATAGACAGTTTCTTGTTATAGAAAATTCTATATAAATTTTCAATAAATTCTCGTGTAATCGAGACCAAAAAACTTTTTATAGAATTCAGATTTTTTGTAATCGATTACAATTGAATTTTCTATAGAAAATTGTTTACTATCAATAAAAAAGAATTTCTATAGAAATTTTTTTTTTTAGCAATAATAAAAAAAATTCTATAGAAAATAGTTTTCTGTCGATAATAAAAAAATTTTTATACAATTTTGTTTTGTTATCGATAATAATAAAATTTTATAGACAATTTTTAGTTCTCAATAACAAGAGAATTTATTATAGATTTTTTTACCGATAAAAATAGAATTTTTTATAGAAAATTTTTTGCTATCGATAACAACGGAATTTTTCTATAGACAATTTTTTGTTATCGATAACAAACAATTTTCTATAGAAAAATCTATTGTTATAGATAACAAAAAACTTTCTATAGAAAATTAAATTGTTATCGATAACAATTGAATTTCTATAGAAATTTTTTGTTATCGATAACTATAGAAATTTCTATAGCAAATTTTTTGTTATCGATAACAAAAAATTGTCTATAGAAAAATTCCGTTGTTATCGATAGCAAAAAATTTTCTATAAAAAATTCTATTTTTATCGGTAAAAAAATCTATAATAAATTCTCTTGTTATTGAGAACTAAAAATTGTCTATAAAATTTTTTTATAATCGATAGAAAACAGTTTTCTATACAAATTTTTTTCTTATCGATATTAAACAATTTTCTATAGAAAATTGTTTATAAAAAACAATTTTGCTATAGAAAACCATTTTCTGTAGAAAATTATATTGTTTTTGATAAAAAAAATCTATAGTAAATTATATTGATATTGAAATTAAAAAAATTTCTATAGAAAGTTCTATTGTTATCGATAACAAAAAAAAAATTCCATAGAAAATTCTATTGTTATCGATAGCAAAAGTTTCCATAGAAAATTCTATTTTTATCGATAACAAAAAATGTTCTATAGAAAATCTTATGGTTATCGATAACAAAAAATGTTCAATAGAAAATTCTATTGTAATCGATAGCAAAAAATTGTGTTTAGAAATTATTTTTAGGTTCTTACGGTAACTTGTATTTAGATTACCTCAAATATCCTTTTTTTAATGGGTTAAACTAAATAAACATAAAACAAAATACTCCACGTTTGCTGTCTGAAGTAATACAATCCTTTTGGATTTTACTTGTATTTGGTTGTTGCTGGTGTGTGGCAAATATAAGCATGTTCTACTTCGTTAGTAGACACTTTAACGATTATTTTATAAGTTTTAGCATACATGGACTTGTAAAAGATACTTTTAGTCAGTTTTTTTTTTTAGTTTTATGTACTTAAAAATAAAATGTAAATAAAAAGCAAGAAAATTATGGTTGGCAATTGGTTTTTTATTGTTTTCTTCCTACACTTGGCACCTTTTAATGCATGACATTTAAAAAATAAAGAAAAGGACATACAGTTGCCGCTTGAAAATAAAATTTATTATATCCCACATGTTTTAAAATTTTTCAAAACAAAATCAATTATTTGTTTAACAATTTATTGTCCACCATTGGGGAGACAATATAATTTGTTAGTACAAGCCCAGAAACTATTGTTTTATTTGAAATCATCTTGAAATGTCATTGAAATTTAATAAAACAAAGTTGAGTTGTTTTGTAAACTTTTTGTTTAACAAGTCTACACCGGAGACTAAAAGCAATAATATTTTTACTTTATGTTTTGTGTATAAAACAAAAGAAAATTGAAAAAAAATGTCCACCTTCTTAAAGAGAAAAAAAAAAACTTTTATAATTTTCTGTCATAATTTAGGCCTTGATGATATTCTATTTATATTCTTAGGAGACTTGACAAAAAAAAAAAAGCTAAGAAAAAGTTTGATAAGACTTTTAACAACAAAGAAGAACAAGTGAATTTATATAAAAAAATATGTGTTTTACAAAACCGTTTGAATCGACTATTTGTTTTTGTACATAAATCTGTGTTTGTCTCAAAAATGCTTAAAAATTCGGTTGAGCGAAATATCGCAACTTAAAATTTGCAAAAAAAAAGATTTTCCTTAAATTTTTTTCATAGGCCTTTCAGATAGCTTGATGTCAACTTTTATTTAAACTCAATATCAGACAAATCTGACACTCCGAACAAAATTTTGAAAAATTTAAAACCTTGATCGATTCCAAATGTCAAAATGATCTGATTTGGTCATAAAATGTTTTTTTTTTTTTTTTTAATTTCACAAAAATCTTAAAATTTTATTGCAGAGCGGCACGAGCTAATTTGATCAGATGGGCCTCAAATTTGTATAAGACCTAAGATAATTACAACTTGCCCTGACGTTGAACGAATAAAGCATTAAGTACGATAGTCACTTGCATTTTTCTATGAAAATTTCGATAACTTTAAACAAAAATTTTTAATAGATCGAATTTCTCATAAAAAACCCTTAAAAAAAATTGCTTAAAAAAAGCAAGTATCTTACGTATTTAATGCACAATTCGTTCAACGCCAGGGCAAGTTGTTATTCTCCTAGCCCTTAAACTTATACAAATTTGAGACCAATCTGATCAAATAAACCCGTTGCGATCGATAATAAAATATAAACGCTTTTTAAAAAGAAACATCTTTGCGTATGATTAATATTAATTTTTTAATAATGAGTAAAATATTACTAATACGCCTCATTACATACACTCTAGAAAATGTTAGTAAAATTACTTCTATATGGTGGGTAATTTTGTATGTAAAATTACACACAACTTTTAAAATTGAGTACGAAGTGTTTTAAGTTTTAGTTTGCACAAAAAAATTAAATATAACGCACATTATTCCTAAATAAAAATTTTCAGAAATCTATAGAAAGCTTCTCAGAGTAAAAATATCAAAGATTCCAAGACTTTTTAGCTATTAAAAAATTCTAAGATTCCGAGAAATTTTTATAAATATTCTGGTTCTATAAAAGTTCTAAAGTTTCGAGTCATTTTTCCTATGGATTATTTCTTTCATTTTTCTCCATTACCCTCCCACCTTTCCTTTCCTTTTCTTTCTTTTTTTTCATTTATTTGTTTCCATATTTTTCTTTCGAACTTGGTTTGGTGTGATATTTCCTTTTTATTTATATACTAGCTATACCCGGTCCGCGTTGCTGGCCCTAAGAAAAAAACTGTTTTATATTGCAACTTAACTTAAGTATAGTGTCGGACAAAACTAAAGCACGTGTCCGGTTCCAGCTAGTAACCTTTGGTTCCAAACTCGGTTAGCACTATCTTTAGAGAAATCTCAACAAAATCGGTTCCGCCGTTTTTGCGTGATTTCGAAACAGACAGACATAACGTTAAATATAGTACAAAGGGGCGTCTCATTTAACGCATTTTTATCGAATCGCGATAGTCTAAAGTTCCATGCTGCATCCTCGATTAGTACTATCTGTGCTGCAAATTTCATTGACATCAGTTTTGCCGTTTTTGTGTGAAGGCGAAAGAGGTGGAAATAACTTTTTATTTATGAAAAACGGGAGTGACATTTTATACCCTTTTGCCGAATCGCGCTCCACATATGACCTACATTTAGTTCTATCAATAGTGACAGGTTTGGCTTATCCGTTTTTGCGTGATTTCAAAACAGGCAGATATAACGTTCAGTATAAACAAAGTCAGTATAGTACAAGGGGCGTAGCAATTTTGACCCCTTTTTCCAATAATGATCTTATATGGCCTACATATGCACTTGGTTAGCACTATATGTAGTGAAAATGTCAAGAGAATCGCTTCAGCTGTTTTTGCGTGATTGCAAAACAGGCAGACAACGTCCAGTATATGGTAGTATAACATGGCACTCGGTTAACACTATCAGTGCTGAAAAGTTAATTAAAAGCGAATCAACAGTTTTTGAGTTATTGCGGATCATGCAGAAATAACATTTAATTCAATACAAAGGGGCATTTTACGCCCATTTGTCCGATCGCGCTCTAATTTGGCACATAGTTAGTACTTGGTTAGTACTATCGTTGGTTTAAATTTCATCGAAATCGATCGATCCGTTTTTTATATATAGATGTCAATAGTGGTGCAATGTAAAAATTCGATTTTGCTCACCCCTCCGCCCACAGGCAAAAAAGCATGTCATTTTACGCCCGTTTGTCCGATCACGCTCTAATTTGGCATAAAGTTAGTACTTGGTTAGTGTTATCTTTGGTTTAAATTTCATCAAAATCGGCCCATCCGTTTGTTGTATATGTATAGATGTCATTAGTGGTGCAATGTAAAAATTAGATTTTGTCACGCCCCTCCGCCCACACGCAAAAAATCAAAAATCTGACCGCACAGGGTTACTCCCTAGGCTATTCTGAATATTCCCTGAAAATTTCATCAAGATAGATCTAGCCGTTTTCGAGTCCATACGGAACATAAGGGGTGGTCCAATAACTGGTATCTTTTTAAAACATGCAATGAAATGAACAATACTCAATAGTTTTGAAACCTTATGGCTTTATTTGAAAGAGCAAACATTCCCGTTTTTTATGGCAAACGACTTCATTGATGCGTCTTCGGCTTGCTCCTCTGTATCGCGTTGTAGCGCAGTCAGGGGTGCCAGATGATTTTGATGAAAAATCGGCATATTTTCCAAAAAAAATCGGCATTATCGGCACTTCAATTTAAAAAAATTGTCAAATGAAAAATAAACATTTTAAATACAATAAAATATATTTCTATTGACAAATAATAACAAAAGAGAACAATTTAGCATTAATATATGCATATAATATATTTAATAACATAAAAATCAATCAGAAATATCCATTTTTGGTCACTACAAAATTTATAAATTTTGTTTCGCAAAAAAAAAAAAAAAAAAATATTTTTACAGACCAAAAAAATTTCGATTATCATAAAAATTATTTTTCAGTAATGTCCTAATATTAACTAATATTTTCAGCAAAAAAATCAAAAATATTCCTTTTCAGATTTTCCGATTTTTAAGATAAAAAAGAGACACGCAGGCAATTTTTTTTACCCCAATGATAAGCGAAAAAAATGTGTTTTCTACAGACAGTTGGACGGATATCGATAGGTTGACTTAAAATCGATTTAGGACAATGAATATATATACTTTATTGGGTTCTAGACCTATATTTCGAGTTATTACAAACGGAATGACAAACTTATATACATACACTTTAAAAAAAATAGCCCAGTTTCCTACTATAAATTGGGTAAATTTGTACAAATTCAAATTATATATTACTATAAATTGGATAGATTTCCAATAATTTTAGGTATAACTGAGCAATTTTCGTAAATTTATACAATTTATAGCAGGAAACCAAAAAAAAAGTATAAAAAGCGACCGTGTTTTTGAGTTGATCAAAAAATCGGCATTTTTGGAGCAAAAATCGGCAAATCGGCACTTTGATAATTTAGAGGCAAAAAATCGGCAAAATGCCGATAAATCGGCAAATATGGCAGCCCTGAGCGCAGTACTGCGCTGCCAAACTGCACGTTTTTCGAAAAAAATCTTTTAACCGAAATAAGGCACTCAAATGAGGTTATGTTAACAAACAAATTGGTACATCTTGGGATCGTAAAACTCGCACGGTATTGTAAAGAATTCAATTCATCTATAGAAAGCAATAGATTTGAGTATCAGCATCATTACACAATATTTTCAAAAATACAGCTGAAACTCCCATTTTCGTCAAAGATGAGCGCTACATAGCCATGATTACCGACTTTTTGTTGGCCGTAATAGAATATACCAACTTGGATGACATTTATTTTCAGAAGGATGTCGCAATATGTCCCACAGTCCATCAAACAATCGATATTTTGCGCACTTAGTTCGGAAATCGTGTTTTTCGCAATATTCGCGGTGACAATTGATCATTTCAGAGCTGCCGATTAAAAACTTTATATATATAGATAGATTTCTAGACGCAGGCGGAAAATGTGATGTATCGCAGGATAATTTTTTTTTTAAATTTTGTTTATTTTTTTAATTTTCTGAAATCCAAACCTTTTATTGCCGGGCGCCACGGGTTCATGTTATCCGATTGGCCTCTAATTTTGCAACACATAAGTTAAGATCTTTGGAATAAAAATTTGTCCGGACGTTAAAAATCGGAAGTTAAAGTTTTTTTGCCACACGTAAAATACCAGTATAATATGCAGGACTGTGATCACGTAAAACGATAGTTGACTACCATCGATTTTTGGAGCATTGTTGTTCTTAAAATAATTAAAATGTTTAAAAATTGTTTAATGTTCCTGGATTAGACAACACTCTTTAAAAATTTAATAAAGAAAAACTTTCAAATTTCCCTTCAAAACGATATTTTTTTATGTCGTCTATCGTTTTCGTTTTACGTGATTAACCCCCAGGTCTAATAGCTTATGCATTAGGGTGGAGCAATTTTTTGAGCAAAAGAAAAACAAAAAGGACAACAAAAATGTTTATTGAAAATCGGAAAGTTCCGAACAATTTTTTTTTATTTATTTTTTTTTTTGTTTTCTAAAAATATTATTTTATATTCGAATATACATAACTGGAAAAGTGCTTTTAAGGTAATATTTTTTGTTTTTGTCTGTAATTTTTTTTTTTTCGTTTCTGTTTTCTTTTGCTCCAAAAATTTCTCTATCTTATTATGCATGTACTGCATAATAAGATAGAGCAATTTTTTATGAAAATCCTCTATTGAAATCCTCATAGGTAGAGTTTTTCACGGGAATTCCCGGGACAGGATAGAGGCAAAGCGTTGAGAATCATTTGTAAAAATAAACTGAGATGAATAAGAATAAATGATGACAGATATAGCGATGTGAAATAACATATTCCCTAAAAAATACTTTTAAAAGACTTCGACATTTTTGGCCGTTTTTTTTATAAAAACTTTGTAACAAAAATTGTTCTTTTTTTTGAAACTTATTTTTTTTTTTTTTTAAAGGTACTAAATACGATTTTTATGGTATAAATAAACATTATAAATAGTTTAATCGCATTCATAAGGTTTTTATATATTTTTTTGACAAAAAATTTGGCTTTTTAGTTTTTGCGGGAATTCCCGGGATCCCGGGAAATTTTAAAATGAATCTCGCTTTCCCGGGAAAAGAAAAACTCTACTCATAGGAAATCCCCTGATAAAGTAACTTGAAAAAAGCAAGTATCATACTCATAGCCGTAATTTCAACAAGCAGATAACTATTAGTGCATAGATATCTACCATGTAAGAAAAATTGCGTAAACTTACCTCTTAGGTAACTATAGTTTTCAATGTTAATTTACCGGCTAGGTAAAGATATCTGTTAGGTATTTTACACCCGCAGTTACCTACTTCTTGAAATTACAAGCATCACTTTAAGAAGATACACCTGCGTATGATTAATATTTAATTATTAGAAATAAGCAAAATATCACTTATACGACTCACAACTTCTTATAATTGTGAAATACGTCATTAGTGTCTTGAGAGTAACTACTTTTATTGAGAATTTTTCCGATTTAGAAAATGATCGCACTATTTAAAAATTTCACACTGTAAAACGCTGACCAACAAAATTTTCTTTACCCTCTTTCAACACCTTCCATAACACCGCTCCGGTTTGAAGTGAAGAAAAATTGTTAAAGATTTTCACTCGCAGATTCCAAATCTGTGCTACAAATTTTTCCATCACGTCTAGAATTTTAATTATTCGCGGTTGAAAATGAGAAAAAAACGCAATTTTTGCCTTTTTTGAAAGCCTGCACAGCAGCCGTTAGGTGGAATAAAAATCTGGTATAAAGAATTGAACTATAATCGCAAAAATATGATAATAAAAATTTGAAGTTATTGCACTATTATTGGCCAAACATGTTTTTTAAAAAAACACTGTGAAAAAAAATAGAAAAAGCACCATTTTAGTCTTTACTGTGATGAGCTCAAAATTTAGGAAAAATTTCGTTCTATCTTATAGACTTTCAAAACTATTAAATTTATCATCCGGTTTATACGAAAAATAACACAGAAAACTTAAATTTTGTAAAATATTTTTTTTTAGTTTTTCTTTAAAAAAATATTAAAAAACTAAGGCAAAATTTTACAAAAATGATAATTTTAACAGTATCATTTTAAAACGCAAGTGAAACCCAACCAAACGCAGGAATTTGAAAAAAAAAATTGTTTCCTATGTTGGAGACCATAGACAAATTCTACTATAATGCAAATATCGCCATTTTTCGCATTTTCAACCCTGAATAACTAAAACTCTAGATGTGATGGGAAAATTTGAAGAACAGATTTGAAATCAAGAGATCAAAGACTACTAAAATTGATCATCAGAATTCAAACCGGAAAATGAGTGTTGAGCGATGTAATTAAACATAAACGTAAACATAAAATCTCTTATTTTATGAGTATTTTTCCACATATTTTACAAAAAATCTATGGCCCGTACCACAAGAAAACAAAAAGTCTATTTTAACAAAAGTTTTATTTTAAATTTCAAATTTTGTATACATTTTTTGAAAGTCGATTTTAAAAACAAAAACAATTTGTATGGAATAAATGGAAATAAAATTAAAAGCTCATTTTAAATTTATTTTATTTTCTTGTGGTAAGGCTGTATCATTTTTAGTTATCCTCCCATCACCTTACATTTTACATTTCTGTTATAAAATCAAATAAATATTTTGTTTCATCGTTTTAACGACTTTTAAATCAATTTAAAATACAATTTTGTTTTTGTTAGTTTAGTTTTTCAATTTTTCTATGTAAATTTTACATTTCAGAATATATTTTCAATTATTCTTTTTCCCCCGTTCATTTTTTAAACTTATAAAATTAAGTCCTGTGTCAAATGAAATTTACGCTTTTGAAATGAGAAAACTTTTCGATATATATGTATATTTACTTTTTTTTACGTTGTCGTTGTTTTCATTGTTAGGATATAGGGGGGAAAAAAAAACTAGTGATTTTTATTTTATAACACAGTTCGCAAATTGTATACATGTAAGTGTGTTAAAGGAAGGAGGAGGTATTCCTTTTTTTAACAGAGAAAAAAGTATAAAAAAAGTGCAGAAACTAACATGTTTACTTCCGGTTTAACAACTACATGCTGGTATATTGTGTGCTAGTGAATTTCTATGTATGTGTGTGTGTAGGTACTATATGTAAACGTGTTGCTGGGTATGTAAACATTTTCTCTCTAAAGTTAAACTTTTCCAATAATTTACTACAGTTACATTTATTGCTGGCAACTATTATTGTTGTTGTTGATGTTTGTAATTCAGTTGCGGCTTTAACACTGTTTCAAAAATTTCCTAGACAGAATTGCCTTCACACAAATACTCAGGAGAAGGATCTTATTGATGCTTTGGATACACATATGAGCAAATCCACGGAAAATTTAACTGACGGATCATCGATTTAGTTATTTTTCGGTAATTTTATAGAGCTTAGTAAATGATTAAAACCCATATTGTCTTTTAGATAGTTTTGTAACATTTTTCAGCCCGGAAACTGTAAGTCGTACGAAAAGCTCATAAAAACAATATTGTTTATAAAATTAGGAAGATTTAGAATTTATAAATTTTTTTTTTTTTAAATTTCAACAAAAAATTTTGAAAACTATATTTGAAAGTTCTTTTTTGCTGGGAAGGACACTATGGATTTGCAAACACGATATTTTGTATTAAAGTTTAGGATATCCTTTTAACGCAATTAAAATTTCAGAGAGGTGTTTTCTTCGTATTGTTGAGCAATAAATTTTTAACACCGTCCGCAAGCCAATATTAAACATAAGCCGGGTGATATATGTCTGAAAGTAGAGATCAAATGAAGTAAAACTGCATTTACAGTTTTTTTTTTAAAGGACTTAAAAGTTTTAAAGGATGCATTTTGTAAAGTATTTTTGAAATATTTTTACTTATCCTAGGATGACACTGGTGATGACAAATAAAAGAGGAGGATCTCCCCTAATTTTTCCATTTATTTTTATTTTGCCATATCAGGATATAGGAATGTGAATAAGGTCATTTGAAAACTTTATCAAAATATTTTGTTGATCATTTTGAATGATATTAAAGGATACATTTTTGAAAGGACGTAACTGACCTCCCTTTCCTGATATGTTAAAATAAAAAAATAGTGAAATTACGGGATATTCTCCTCTTTCATTTGCTAGCACTAGTGCCATCCTAGGACAACTAAAACTTTGAAGTCCTTTTAAAAGGAAACCGAGTCACGAAAAGAAAAACTTTTAACGCAGTTATACTACATTAAGTCTCTAGTTTCAAACGTATATTATCCAGTTCGTGTTCCACATTTGTTTTTTGTCGGACTGTGTAAAACCACAGTGCAACAACAAAAACCGGAATTGTATGAAACCAAAAGCCAACGAAAGTTGACATATCCAAAGCAAAACCCGCAAGTTTTTTTTTATAGTTTAGCGCCAAAATTTTTTTAAACGCATTTGAAATTGGTGAATTTTTATTATAAATAAAATATTAAGTGCTTAAAAATTGTATAATTGGCGTATGCTTAATTGTGTGATTGCATTTAAATAATACTCATACGTAACGGTGCATAGTGGTTTATTTTTAATAATATGACTATTCAGTAAGTAGTAGGGACAGCTCTTTCGAGTTTTCGGTTTTTCACTGTAGAAAACTTTTTTTTTAATGTCTTTTTTAATACACCTTTTAAAATCACTTGATTTCTTTTTTCAAGTGTTACTTAAAAAAGAGAGGGATATCGCTGTTGGCGTTTTTTTCCTGCGTTCCACTATGGTTCCAAATCCATTTTTTTTTTTTTTGCAGAAATTAAAAAAAAAGAAAATTAACAAATTTTCAAAAGCTTATACATTTCCTCAATGGCAACACTATAACCTATCAAGAAAGTACAATGAAAAAAAATTTGGTGTCAATACTGTCAGTTTGCTAGGCTTTCAAAGTTGAAAGTTTTAAGGCGCATAATAAAACCGGAGGGAAATCAATATTACAATTAAACAAACGGCAAATGGGAAAAAATAAAATTATAAAGAGGCTAAAGGGACAAATTGAAACCTAAGGATACTAGTTCTTATTTAAAATTCCTATTTTACAGTTAATGCATCCTTGGCGATATTCTCGGGTGTTTTGATTACACTGTGCAACAAGAAAAATGAGCCTCAATGGCTTCAACGCCATATGAAAGTAGACCATCAAACGAACAAAATCACCAGAGGGTTTTGCAAAGTCAGTTCGGATTTCTTTTTTATAGCCCACTGAAGTTTTTATATTTTAATCAAAGGCGTTTGGAAAACGTCAAAAATACTTTAATAAGAACACATCTGAGCATCAAAATATGATTTGATGTCTTCAGTGAAATTTTATGGCGGTTATTTTCTTAGAACATTTTAACCCTCTAACTGTCATTTTAAGGGATAATTTTAGTCCTTTTTCAAAAACCAAACACAGAAGTCTAATAAAACGTCCAGTCAGAGTGTTAAAATGTTCTACAAATATTTTCCTCATAAAATTTTACTAGGGGTTGTCAAATGTTCAAAGTTTGTGCGACATGCGCAAAATGCTTAAAAAGGGTTAAGTATAAATAATCAAAGTTTGATATTTTTTTTGCCAAAGCAGTGTTAAAATATATTGACAAAAAACAGCGCAACTATACTTCTGAGCTAAAAATGATGTTCTGATGTGTTTTATAGAATTTTATGATGATTATTTTCTTTGACCAAATTAACCCTCTAGCTCCCGTTTTACGGGGTCAGTTTTGTCCTTTTTTAAAAGAAATACAAAAAATCTATAAAAAAAGACTGTTAGGGGGTTAAAATGTTCTACAAATATTTTCTGCATCAAATCAAAGCGATGACCCAAAATTTGTTGCACAGTGTTATAAGGATTTTGGAGCCAAAATAGCCTATATCTTTCGTGGACAAAAAGTTATGGTTGGGCACGAACTTGCATGAGCCTTTAAACGTGAAAGTGTTTTCAATATTGTATATTTAATATTAAAATTTACATCTTGCCAGAATTTTTTGGCAACCTCCCACAATTTCCATTTTAGTTTAGCACAAATTTCAGCCATATTTGCTGTTTTTGGCGTGACACGTTTCTAAATAATTTTTTTGCCTTCCCTTAAGCTAATTAATTAAGAAAAATATATTTTTTTCCAAAAAAAAAATTTCCAAAAAAACAAAAAAATTTAAAAAAAAAAAATGTTCAAATTTTTTTTTTTTTTACAATTGCTTTTTGATTGTGCTAAGAGATAAAAATCATCCCAGAATTAGTCTAAGTGACCTTGCTTCATTTTCTGAATTTATGCAAAAAAAAAAAATGCATTTGGAACCATAGTGCGTTCTAGAGTTAAAAAAAAAAATCTCAAAATTTCTTACTATTGACCCCTTCATAGAGCTTGACACAATCTTTTATTTAAACTTAATTTGAGCCAAAAAAAAAAAAAATCTCAAAATTTCTTACTATTGACCCCTTCATATAGCTTGACACAATCTTTAATTTAAACTTAATTTGATTCAATTCCGATCACTTTTACCCGAGGCGCCTCTCCATCAAAGATTTACATTTTAGATAATTTCCACCAAAGGGTTAAATATTCTTATGGAAAACTTATAAAAACTACAAATATTTTCTGCTTCAGATTTTTACCAAGGTTTTTTTAAAAGCCATAAGTTTGGGACTACAACTCAATTAAATGCTAAAAATTATTGTGGAACATTATAACCGTTTTATTTGTGTTCAATGATGATATTTGAGAATAAGAACTAAAATGACCCCTTAAAATAGGAGATAGCGGGTTATTTAGTAGATCCCAGCGAAACTTTGGTAACGCGTAGTGATTATATAACACATTACCAGGTAATGTATATAACTTATTTGCAGCATTATTTTATGATTTGACATTTGTTTCACAACGTATTATTTTCAAGTGAAAAATAATGCATTACTAATAATTTGCTACGTAATGCATGATTATTGGAAAAACTGTATTTCATGTCTGTTATTTCTAAACATTAAATCATGGATGACTTATATTTGGTTACATTATGTATTATTTGAAAGTTTGAAATAATGTATTAAGTATTTATAATTGGATGCATAATGCATTACAATAACATAAAAAATAATTATTTTATAAAAAAAATGCAAAAGTTTAAACTAGAGATGAGCTCACGACAGGAAATTTCTAACGACACACACTCACGAGCATATTTTATCTACTTACACTCACTTACAATCACGTGAGTAAATTTAATACAAAATTATTTTTCACTTCTCCTAACACCTTATATATTATCTTCTGGTATGCTATATTATTTCATTTCTCGTAACCTATAAAATATCATATCGTCACCTAAAATGCAAAACGCCCTAACTAACAAAAAATTCAAAATCGCGTTTTTAATTGATTCATATGTATTGGATCAAAATACATGTCCACAAAAAAATTTAGACTCCTTTGATCAAAAATGCAGATTTTATTAACAAAATTCAAAAAGCCCTAACTACATGCTTTGATATATGTTAAACCAAAAAGCCCCAACTACACATTTGTTTACATAATATTGCCGACGCAACAGTTATTTTTTGAGATTAAACATTTTTTTGATGATTCTTCTTCCAGAATGTCCGCCAATAGGAAAAATATCTGTATATATACACAAAAAATAAAGTTTAGAAATTTACCAATTAACCCCTTCAGGCCCGTACTCTCACGAGAATTGTTCCTTTTTCAGCTATAGAAATCGCAATTTATGCAGTATAATTAGTCTTAAGTAAGATATAAATTCTACATAAAATTAAATAACAATATAATTAATGACGATAAAAAACATGATTGTAAGTTCTTCATTCCGATTGAATAAAATTTAAAGTAAATTTTTCGTTAAATAAGTAAAAAAAAATGTTTATAATTATAAATTTTTGCTATTATTACAAAAAATGCAGGGGGCTAATTATGTAACTTGATAATCGTTAATCGTCATCGTTAGCTCATTATTCTATTACCATAAAATGACACCATTACCATGAAATAACGATGGAAACGTTACGACTGACGACTATCAAGTTACATAATAACCCCCAGTATATAAAAAAAAAACGTTAGCTTCATTGGAAAGCTTATAATTTCTTCCTAAAAAGGAACAGAAATAAAAACAAGTTGATGTCTAATACCCCCGTGTAAAAATGATTATATCAAAATGTATCCAATTTGATCAAATTTTATCAAATTATATCTGAATAGATATGGTATCAGATAAAATTGTATATGTTCATATATTTTAGCAGATGTATTCATATCTCACGATATCTGATATCAGATATTTTCATATCTGATCACATATGATTTGATATAGTCATATATGATATCTTTCCATATTTTTAAATATCAGATATAATTATATCTGGTCATATATAATATCAGATATGTTTTTATCAATTCATATATGACATCAAGCAAACACCATACTTGTGTATGCCTCCCTTTACTCAGATGTACTTCCCTTAAATGTTTTTGTTTTTAAATAATTTTCAAAAAAAATGTTGTCAAAAAATTTTCAAAAATAACAAACACATTTATTTGTTAATTTTTTTTTTTGGAAAAACATCAAAAAGGCAGAAGAAACCACCAAAAAGGTAAGCAATATATTTAAGAAAAAGTCAAAACATATATATTGATAAATTTTCATTGCATATTTTTCATTTTCGAGAGGAATACTAAATGAAGCGTGGAAATACATACTATGAGTTATGTAGGGAACCCAAATGTGGAAATTATGTGTAAATTAAAACTCCTTGATGTATCTGCAGTTGAAGATTTTTTATGTATGTACTATGTGATATTGTTTTATAATAATAAAAAAAATGAACAAAAAAAATAAAAATTTAATTATTTTTACAAATAACGCATACATATCTGCTCAGATATGATGTCAGATGTTTTCAGATCCAATTTGATAGACTCAAATTACGGATCTGAACCCATATATGGATCAGATCTGAATTCATATATGATCATATCAATATTTTTTACTCGGGCCGCTAACATTAAATACAGTGCTTAGGAAAGATAAAATCACAACCTGTGTCAAATTTCATCATTTACATATGGGGGTTTTCATCTCAAGTGACACAACTTTTAAAACCGATAGTAGTTATGTAACAATTTTTGAACGAGATCGGTCAAAAACTTTCTGAGTTAGAGGGGGCCGTAATTTTACATTTTGGCCAAACAGTTGTTTTTTTGCCTCCATGTAACTGATTAGCTATTTTTTTAAGATAGCTATTTTTTTTTTCAAAAAAAAATTAAAAAAAAAAAAATTTCTTTTTTTTTTGCAAAATCAAAAACTTGTTTGGCATTTTTTAAAACCGGCCCTTTTTAACTTAAAATAAAGCTAAGGTATTTTCCTTTAAGAGCTTTGTAGGATGCGAGTGAGATATCTATCAAATGCCCAATATTTACTGTAGATCTTAAGAAATTTTCCAGAAGCCGAGTAAACGCTTTACCGACCAAACATTTTTGGCCGAAGTGTTTTTAATTTTCTTTCCATTTTCGTAATTTCTAAACCCCCTTCTTGACCATTATTTCGCCTGTCAAGTAAATATAATTTTGTCCCTAATATATTTATTACTTCGCAAACTTTGAGAACTTATAGTGAGTAAGTGGACCGAGTTAGAGACTTAATGAAAACAAAACTTTTGTTTTTTAAAACTTCTATAATTCATCTCTTATCACATTTATCCTATCTTTTACTTGAACAAAAAAAATCGGAAAAAAATTATTTGGGAAGTATAGTTGCCTGTGGTCGTTAAAAGGTTAAAGCATTTTTATGCATTAGGTTATTTCGGGCCATACCCCTTGTCCTGTTCCACCCTCATTTGACATGGAGCTTTAAAATGGTAAATTGACATTCTGTATCGAATTCAGTAAACATGTGTTTAACAGAATCCGAAATGAAACATTTTGCAGTGTTAGGTTATAATGCAGGTGCCACACCCCTTTTTCCAATACCGCCCACATTTTGTTAGAGTTCTATATGATAAAACAACATTCAGTATAAAATTTTGTTAGCATGTTGTTACATTTTATAACACATCTGCTTGGTGTTTTTCAACATCTTCAGTGCAGTTAGGGCTTTTTGTGTTTCTGAAAATTACAAGACAAAATGGCGTTACTAACATAACTTTTCAAATATTAAAAATTTATAATTTTTTTTAACAGAAATGAATTTGTTTGTGTGTTTTCACTAAAATTTAAGAAATTTGTAATGAAAACTTTTATAGTTTTTATATAAACACGTTTTTTGCTTCTCCTGTAAATTTTTAAAATGTTAGATAGGGCGTTTTGCATTTTAGGTGACGATATATTTTACACCTTACTAGTATTCTTCGTTTTAAATTTATGACTTATTTTATACCTTACTGGTATTCTTTGTGATAATATGGATGCATTTCTTTGAGTCTCATTGCCAGTTAAAATCATCAATGCTGCAATGTATAAAATAAAAGATCCTATACCTTATTTTATACCTTATTTGGTAATTTAAGTTTTGCTGGGATTCTTTAAAAAGGGCATCCAAACATACAAATATTGCAGATATTATATTATGCAGCTTAATTTTAATTTTGTTCGGTTTGACTCCATATTAGTAATTTTAAGTAGTCAAATATTAACGAAACAAAAATCATTATTGATGCCCTTTTTTAATAATTCAGGCGCGGATCCACGGGGGGGAAGGGAAATTTCCTCCCACCAAACCAAATTCGAAAGAGAAAAAAAGGAAAAAAAAAGAAAAAATAAAGAAAAGGAGAGGAAGGAAAATAAAGAGAAGAAAAGAAGAGGCAAAAAGGAGAGTGAAAAGGAAATAATCAGAAAACAATTTCTATGAAAAATGTCTAATAAAAATTTTAAAGAATCTTAAAATTTTTTTAGAGAAAAAATGTTGCGGAATGTTAAAATGTCAAACTTGAGAACTTTTTTTAGAGAGAAAATTTATAATTTTTTTATAGGAAAATCCTTAAAAGTGTTCTAGAGCAAAAATGGGGGAATTTTTCTATAGGAGAAATTTTTTTATAGAAATTCTTCTATTAAAAATGTCTAAGAATCCTTAAATATTTTTGAATGTTCGTATTTTTCTATGTGATAAAAAATTAAAAAAATTAACACTTTTCTTTATAAAAAATACAAAATTTTTCTAGACAAAATATTTTAAATTTTTCTAAATGAATGTGTGTGTGGAAGAAGGTGCTAAAATCCAATTTTTGGAAATCGCGTTTTTTTGCAAAATCGTATCTCCCTTCAATAGTTCGATCTATTTGCAAACACATTTGTTAAAAACTTGATCGTTTTCTGTCATAAAATTGACCTTAAAAGTTCAATTTTAACGATTTTTGGAAATATTTTTTATTTTCCCCCGAATACTAACATGTATTTTGCAGTTAAACTAAAGGTGGTATATCAAAATTCTTGCATGTGAGATGGATAACGTGTAGAAAACATCCAAGACTTTAACATGTGCCCATTGGTTTGGCAAAAAACGCTTTCATATCAAATCTATCTATAGTTAAAGTGTGAATATGGAAAAAGGTGCTATATCCATACAAAAACACAATATTGTTTTACGAAATACTGAGGGCAGATTGAGATAATCTATCCAATTTTTTAGTTAAAACTATAAAATTTAATGGTTAGTAACTTATATTATAAATTGCGCAAATTTTTTTTAACCCATTACGCGAAAATCGGTTCAAAATAAACCACAAACCACTTGTTTTTCGTTAAATTAACTACCTTTTATTATTCTTATATAAATATGAGTATTGCTGGACCCCGTCTAAATTTTTCAGAATTCATCATGCGAAATTTTATTTTTTAAAAAATAACACAAAAAACAGAAAACTACTTAGCAAATGTATTGAAATTCCTTGTAGAAATTGTAACATAGCACCTTATTCCACTAGAACAAAATTGCACATGCAATTTTTTGCTACTTCCGCTCATTCTATTTTTATGAAATTTTGTACATAGATGCAAATAGTCAATCTTTGTCGATCTGCAAAATGAAAATTAAGAAATTAAATTTTTTTCGCGACTTATTCATTTTTTTGCTTCTCCTATACAATTTGGTTTTTGGATTATAGCACCTTGTTCCACACCCACATTCAAATGAATAATTTAGGAATTTTTAGAAAAAGTTGAGAATTTTTCTTAGAACTTTTTTATAGGAAAAATTTTATAATTTAGGCAAATTTTAATATGAAAAATCTAACAGTTTTTCTATATGAAAAATCTAACAGTTTTTCTATATGAAAAATCTAACAGTTTTTCTATAGGAAAAATATGAGAGTTTTCTATATTAAAAATTTGTCAATTGTTCTGGGTAAAAAGAAACGAGGAAACGAGGAAACGAGTGAGATTTTTTTTTTTTAATTTTAAGAATCTCAAAAGTTTTCTTTAGAAAAATTGATTTTAAATCTTAAATTTTTTAATAAAAAAAAGTAAAATTAAATTAAAAATTTTCTATGTGAAAAATAAGAAAGTTTTCTTCAGGGAAAGTTTGAGAATAAAATCATATACTTTTCCTATAGGAAAAATTATGCAGAATCTGGGACTTTTATAGGAAAAGTGTCTTGGAATCTGAGTGTTTTTCCTTAGAAATATGTATCAGAATCTAAAATAATTTTTATTAAAAAGATGTCTCAGAATCTAATACTTTATAATAGGAAAAGTTGAGACTTTTCTATAGGAAAAAAAGTCCTAGATTCCTAGAAAAAATTTTCGATTTCAATATTAAAATTTTAAACAAAAAATACAAAAGAATATTAGACTTTTTCTATAGGAAAAATTTTACAGAATCTGGGACTTTTATAGGAAAAATGTCTCGGAATTTAAGTATTTTTCCTTAGAAAAAATGTCTCAGATCTGACATTATTTTTATTAGAAAGATGTCTCAAAATCTAAGACTTTTTAATAGGAAAAGCTGATACCTTTCCAGTAGGAAAAAGAGTCTAGAATCCTCGAAAAAATTTCAGATTTTTTCCGTTATTTAAAATATCTAAGAATTTTTTGAGTTTTAATATTAAAAAAATATTTTAAAATCAATAAGCCTTACTATTGAAAAATAAAATATATTTAAAATCAGCTTTTAATTTTATTTCCATACAAATTCAGCTTTACCACAAGAAAATAAAATAAATTTAAAATGAGCTTTTAATTTTATTTCCATACAAATTGTTTTTGTTTTTAAAATCGACTTTCAAAAAATGTATTGAAAATTTGAAATTTAAAATAGAACTTTTGTTAAAATAGACTCTTTGTTTTCTTGTGGTAAGGGCCATTGTTTTTGTTTTTAAAATCGACTTTAAAAAAATGTATTGAAAATTTAAAATTTAAAATAAAACTTTTGTTAAAATATACTTTTTGTTTTCTTGTAGTAAGGGCCTATGATTTTTCGATAGGAAAAATAACTTAGAATCAAAGTCTTTTTCTATAAAAATTGTTCTTGGCTGTGAGAATTTTAGAAAAAATATTCTGAGAATTTTAGAAAAAAATGTCACAGAATCTAAAAAAAAGGTCTTAGACTCCGAAATTTTTTTTTATTTGAAAAATGACTCAGAATCTAAGACTTTTTTGGAAAAAATGACTCAGAAACCAAAACATTTATTTAGGGAAAAAATTCTTAGACTCTCTTATAAAAATATTTTTCAGAAAATGCTTGACTGTCTTGGACTTCTTCTAGGGAAAAGTTTCTCATAAAACAATAATTTTTTAATAGAAAAATGTCTCCGAATCTAGAAAATTGCCTCAAAAAATGTTAAAAAGCGTTAAAGTCTTCAATTTTTCTAATCTCAGGTATTTTCTACGGAATATTTTTTCAAACCCTAAAATTTTTGGTGTAGATCCACCGTTTCGGTATCATAAACCATTTCTGTAGAAAAATAGAATAGAAATTTTTTTTAATATTGCAGAACCTAAGAAGTTTTCGATGGGGGAAAAAACACACTAAATCTGAGAATTTTTCCTTAATAAAATTTTTTCTAAAAATAGAAATTTTTGGTGTGAGAATTGCATAAGTATCTGAGAATATTCGATATGAAGGACCTTCATTGAAGGTGTTTCAGAATTTAACAATTTTTGCATAAATTCTGATTAATTTTTATTTAAAAATAAAAATCTTTATATTCTATTTTTAAAATATTATATTTTAAGTAGGTTTATTCTAGCTCGATGTCATTATATCATTTAGACTTTGATATTCTCATAGAATAATTTTTTGAAAATTAGAATATCATAGCTTTAATAATTAAATGAAATAATGACCTAGAGCTAGAATAAACCAACTTAAAATATTTTTGTATAAATTTTAAAGGCTTTTCTGTATCAAAATGGCTCAGAACCTCATAAATTTTCTATTGCGATAACGTCTCAGAATCATAGAAACAATCATAATAAATCAGAGTTGAACTGTAAAAAACCTTAATTAATGATTCAAATTCGATCTGAAGTTCCCTGCAAAAAAATAAAATTGTTGAGCAAAAAAAAAATTTCCCCCCTCCCAAACCTAAGAGTTGGATCCGCGCCTGGATAATTACAATAATAATTTTTTTTTCGTTGTATTTTTTTTTTTTTTTTGGTAAATGGTGTATTGATATTGGCTGTTATTGTAGTTGCTTGCTTAAGCATTTCCTATTGTAGTTTGCATCTGTATTACTCATTTGCATACACACAAAACAGTGTTACGATTCTTCGCTTCCTATTTCCCCCAACATACATTTGATTTAGTGTGTGTGTGTGTATAGATTTGTTTGCTTGATTTGTGCAATTGTATGTGTTGTTATATGTGTTGGTGTAACTAATTTTTTTTTTACATTTTTACGTTAACATACCCAGGCAGATTGGATTTACACGGTCATTGCCATTTTAGAATTACAAATTCCCTTTGAATATTTCAAATATTTGGTTTGTTAAATTTATTGGCATTTTGTTATTATTTGAATTAAGATGCAAAATAACTTTTGTTGTAAATAATTTTTTGTTAACAAAGAAAAAAAAAGGTTTATAAAAATTAAGTTTTAAATAAAGTTTGGGAGCAGAAAAATAGAAGTGTAGTTTCAATATAAGATCTTATTAAAATACCACTTAAAATCTCGTTCGTTTCAAACAAAATCTGTGTGGCAATAATCAGTATCTTTGGAAATATGGCAACACCTAACATTTGTGTCTAAAGTATAGACCATGTCTGGCAATGTTTGCAAAATAAGTACTTAGAACAGAATTGATGAAGGGGAGGAAGAAGAATAATGATTACTAAAAATTGAGTTTGTTTACACAAATTACAATAACAACTCTTCTGTTAGAAAAAACAACAGCAACAACCTAACTCGAATCAAAAAAATCAGATTTAGTTGATACTTGCTTATCAGCCTACTTGGCGCATCGGTCTAGAGTGATTGTACGTTACAAGCAGTTAATAGCAAAGTGTTACAGATGATGGGTTCAATCCTTGTCGGCTGTGATCTGTTAATAATTTTCACATATAGAGTTCAATTGACTATTAACTGAATAAATTTGACATGAAAAGTTTTTTTGAAGATTATTATAACCGGAAAATATGAAACTAGTAAGAAAGAAACCAGGATGTCTTAAATTTTTAGAAAAATTAAAATTTTTCTTTCACACTTTTCTCAATTCAAAACCATATACAACAAATCAAAAAATTATAATACATAATTATAATTAGAGGCTGCGCTCGACTGTCTTTACAGAAACAATAATTTTAAAATCTCTTTTGTTCTGTAAAAAAAGGATTTTTCTTTTCATTAACAGAGAATTTGTCATTTCCTACACAAGACCGGAATTTTTTCAAAAAATTGTTTCCTCTGATTTTAAACGTACGGGTAAATTTAATTTTTTTTTAAGACTTAAAATAGTGTGACCAATCGGTTATATTGGCACCCGGAAATCAACCCTTGAAACTCGGGGATCAAAGTTTTGTATCTTCTAAAATAAAAAAAAAAAAAATGAGAAAAAATATATTTTTTTTTAAATTTCGATGCGCTAAATATGAATATCTAAAATAAATAAAAATCAGTCAAACGGTATCGCATTTTCAAATTTGCAAAAAAAAAAAAATGCAGGGTTTTCTTACATTCTCGGTGAAAAATGAGGATATATGGATACTAGGGTGGCAGCTAATTTGCAAAACTTCGAATTTGAAGGAGTGCACCCCTAATTTTTATTACATTTGGTCTAAAAATGCTATGCTAAAAATTTCAGCCAAATCGAACAACGTTAACACGAGGCGCTCGAGGTCAAAGGTCGAAAAATAGCCATATTTTCATGAAAAACAATAAATGAATGGTGTTGTTTTTTGAATATATTGTTAAAAAGTGGTACACGAGTTGTTTTTAGTATAAGAAGATAAATTAAAAATTTTTGGGTTTTCAAAAATTAACCCTTGTAAGTCTTTCGGGGTCAAAATGACCCAATTTTCACAAAATGACCCCTAAAACACGAAAATCAGCCCCAATTTTCTAAATTTATTGAAATAAACCAATGTAAACCCATATTTATATTCTATTCAATCATAAATACTCAGATATGAAATACTGTCTTTCTAGGATGTCATCCACCCGTTTCACGGTAAGGCCAAAAATATGCATTTTATTTAACGTGGTTCTCAAAACTGATATTTTGGTTTTTTCAAATTTTTTTAAACAAAATTAGGAAAAATGCTGAAAAAACCACAGAATCTTATAAAATATATGTTAACATATAAAAAAAAAAAAAAAAATTGGGGATATCCCTCGGATAGTTTGGCGGGGGCATCGATTTAAACTCAGATTTCGAGGAAAATGCCTTTTTTGCGCATAATTTGTAAATATTTTAAAATTTGACAAAGTCAGGGTCATAAATTATTAAAAACTATATAAGACATTAACCCTAAACGTTTTAGGAAAATAGAATAATATTAACCCGGTTTTTATTCGGGTCAAAGGTCAAATTTAGGGATATTTGCATTTTTTTTGAAAAAGGGGCATCTAAATATGAAATGTTTATTGCGATTTTTTATAAAACTTGGTATAATTATTGTAGGAGCTCAAAAAAAAAAATTATTTAACTTTTTTAAAATTAACCCATAAATGAACATGGGGTCAAAACGGCCCAGCACATTAAAATTTCTTTATATAGATTTTTATATTTTCTTTCGATTTTTATAAAAATTGTTATGATTATGTGCAAGGTCAGAAAGCTAATTATTTGATTTGTTTTAATTAACCCATAAATGAACATGGGGTCAAATTGGCCCAGCACGTTAATTTTTTTTTTTTTTATTATTTTTTTTTCTCTATTTCTATAAAACTTGTTATTATTTTTATGCGACGTCTGAAAAAATAATTATTTGATTTTCATTGTTCATTTATGCTGGGCCATTTTGACCCCATGTTCATTTATGGGTTAATTAAAAAAATCAAATAATTAGTTTTCTGACCTCGCTCATAATCATAACAAGTGTTATAAAAATCGAAAGAAAATATAAAAATCTATATAAAGAAATTTTAATGTGCTGGGCCATTTTGACCCCATGTTAATTTATGGGTTAATTTAAAAAAAAATAATTATTTTTCTGAGCTCGTACAATAATTATACCAAGTTTTATAAAAAATCGCAATAAACATTTCATATTTAGATGCCTTTTTCTAAAAAAAATCCAAATATCCCCAAATTTGACCTTTGACCCGAATAAAAACCGGGTTAATATTATTCTGTTTTCCTAAAACGTTTAGGTTTAATGTCTAACATAGTTTTTAATAAGTTATGGCCCTGACTTTGTCAAATTTTAAAATATTTCCCAAATTTTTTCCATATTGAATAAATTGTGGACAAAAAAGGCATTTTCCTCGAAATCCGCTGAGTTTAAATCGATTCCCCCGCCAAACTATCTGAGCGATATCACCTAAAAATTTTTTTTTTATATGTTAACATATATTTTATAAGATTCTGTGGTTTTTTTCAGCATTTTTCCTAATTTTGTTTAAGAAAATTTTGAAAAAACCAAAATATCAGTTTTGAGAACCACGCCAAATAAACGTGAAACGGGTGAATGACATCCTAGAAAGACAGTATTTCATATCTGAGTATTTATGATAGAAGAGAATATAAATATGGGTTTACATTGGTTTATTTCAATAAATTTAGAAAATTGGGGCTGATTTTCGTGTTTTAGGGGTAATTTTGTGAAAATTGGGTCATTTTGACCCCGAAAGACTTACAAGGGCTAATTTTTGAAAACCCAAAAATTTTTTATTTATCTTCTTATACTAAAAACAACTCGTGTACCACTTTTTAACAATATATTCAAAAAACAACACCATTTTTTTATTGTTTTTCATCAAAATATGGCTATTTTTCGACCTTTGACCTTTGACCTCGATGCGCCTCGTGTTAACGTTTTCCGATTTTGCTGAAATTTTTAGCATAGCATTTTTAGACCAAATGTAATAAAAATTAGGGGTGCACTCCTTCAAATTCGAAGTTTTGAAAAATAGCTGCCAACCTAATGGACATACATGACGCTGTATGAACGCATATATGATCATATTTGTATCATTTTTCACTGGGTTAGGAAGTTTTTTATGAAATCTCAAAATTTCTTTCCCATGACCCTTTCAAAAAGCTTAAAGCATTTTTTTGATTTTTTCTGTAAGTACAGATCGAGCACGGGCTCTAATTATGTTTGTTATAAGGGTTCAAGTTGAAAAAATGCAGAAGAAAAATTGAATTTCTAAAAATTATAGACATTTCTGGTATTTCCTATACCCGTTTCAAACACCCCAGTTAGTGTCATCATCAGTAGGATTTTAAATGTCGGTTTGTCATGTAAATGAAAACTGTTTTTTATATATGTGAATATTTATAGTTTCTACAGAATAAATTTTGACAGTTTCTAACACTACAATTCTATTTCTAGCAATCTCAACCTCACTTCATACTTTCTTTCAACTTTTTTGTCTCTTACATTATTTCGCAAGGGTTTTTTATTTAAACTTAATTTTAGCCAAATCCTTTCTTTTAAATTTTGATTTTTGGAAATTTCAATGATATGATCGAGGGGCTCCACGGGTTAAAATGATCAGTAGTGCGCTTCAGTAACTTTTTTTAACGAAATTATCGATATCGTGAAATAAAGAGCATTGTCGGTTGGCTTAATGAATATTTGATTCTATAAATTTTTCATTTAATGACAAAAATAGTTATTTTTAAATAGCATTGTGCATCAAAATATATCGTTAACTTTAACTTCAAAAAAATTTTGGTTAATAAGTTAACGATTTCAATAACGAAAAAAAATCGGTAGAAAAATGTTATTAAATCCTTTTTAAAGACAATTGTCGATAACACCGCTCAACAAATCGAAGGTTTTTGGCTCCGGTTTGAAGTCATTTAAAATTTTAAAAGATCTGGTATAAAGCGTTAAAGTAGAATTGGACTATGATCTCAAATATGTGATCAATACTGTTAAAAAAATTAGAAAAGCACTATTTTTAAAAAGCTCTAAAACAAAAACCAGATAACCAAACTTTACTGTCATGAGCTCAAAATTTAGGCAAAGGTTCATTATTTCTTATAGACTTTTAAACCCTTCCGGTCTATGGGAAAAATAACACAGAAAACTTAAATTTGTAAAATATATTTTTTTTAGTTTTTCTTTGAAAAATATAAAAAAAATATTTAAAAAGATGTTTTTATCACTAAAAACTTTTAGGGTTGAACCAGAATCAAATTGCGTCGCGCAAGACTTAAAAAAACAAACACATCAAATTTTAAGTTTTTACGTCCGTTTGATTTAGTTACCTCACCTCTAAATATTAGAAACGAAAAATTATTGGGCGTTACGCCTTACGCAACGTAATTTGATTCACGTTGGACGTTTAGAGTCAACAAATTTTTACATTCAAAAAAAATGTACACTCAAAAAAATATTTTTTTATTGTAAAAAGATTACTGTTTTTTACTTAAAATAAAAATTTTCTACTCAGAATTTTTGAACAATTTTTGTTCACATTAAAAAATTTGTGTATTTTGGGATTTGTGAAGGCAATTCATGAATTCTTTCAAGTCGAATTTAATATTTTACTTGTTATAAATTTCAACTAAATCTTTTCTTTTATCTCACAAAATCTTAAAAAAAATGTTTTCTTCCATTCACGCAAAAAAAAAAAATAATAACAAAATTTATTTAATGCTAAATTTAAGAAAATAAAAAAAAAACATCATTTACAAATGTAATGGATATTAAAACAAATTGTTTATAATTTAAATAATGCATAAAAATATAGTTATTTTTAAAAATTACTTCTATAAATCATAGTATTAAATTATTAAAATAAGGAAATGTTAAGAAATCCTAAAAATTACATAAGGGACCATGGGACTATTTCTATTCTAGTTTTTTTTTCACTCTCTAAAGGCACAGTCATTTGGTGACATTACACTTTTGTTAAGTCGTAACATTCATATAAAATACGACTACAGCATAGTTTTTTTTTGTCTTTTGTTTTTCTACTGTAGAAAAAGTATATTTAGGTAAAAAGTAGATGTGACCTTACACCAAGATCCCAAAGCAATAACTTAACAATGTAGACAGCAGGCCAAATACAATAGGAAATGTTTTGCAGAAGAAAAAAGTGGGAATGAAAATGGAATAACACAAACAAACACTAACTACTTGAACAAAATAAAAACTATCTTTGAATGGGCTTAGGATTTGAGAAAAAATTTACAAATATACAAAACAGTAATGCAAAAATAATTTAATGTGGTAGCAACGACGTTTTTGCAGACTACATTGACGAACCCCCATATGTTTTTAGGATTACCATAAAATTGAATATACTAGTAGAGGAGAAAAATTTATGCATAAAAGATTAAAACCAGAGCCATTTCAAATGAAAGGTATTCTAAATTAGAACACTCAAAATAAAAAAAAATTAAGTGTGCTGAAAATACTCTCATTTTCAACCACATAAGAAATCAGCTGATTTTAGGAGAGGGGTTAGCTAAATTTCTATCTTAATAACATAAAATCGAACTTTCCAAATCGGAATGGGCTGAAACCAAAAGCAAATAAAAATTGGCAGTTTACATTACAAAACCCTCAAAGCTTTTTTTAAGTTCAGTGCTAGATTTTTTAACACGCATTTGGTGTTTGAAACATTTTAAGTTTTTCTATAATTAATTTGGTCCACTTTCGGTGCCTCTGGTGGTACCATTATTGGACATGTAGCGTCCAAACTTAAGCTCGAAATTACGTTAGCTATAACCGGTATGAATTTCTCTGCAATCGATCCAGTACATACTTGCTGAATAGCCAAATTATTTAAAAACAATTGAGAGTGTTACATTCGGCTGTGCCGAATCTTTTATACCCTTCAAAATGTAAAAAAAAAAACAATATAAAAACAAGTAAGAGTGTTAAATTCGGCTGTGCCGAATTTTTTATACCCTCCAACATCCAAAAAAATCCAGGGTCGTTTTCTTTTTTTTTTTTGGGGGGGAAGGTCGGCAGTAGTCATTGGGGGGACAAATTTCCCCTCGAAATATATGTTAAAAAATTCATTCTTATGCTTTTTGCACTAAATAAATACAAGTTTATCATTATTTAAAAAAAAATTTTAATCCACGCCCACAAAAGGGGGCGGGCCGAAAAAAACGATATTTTCTAATCCCCCGGGTCCAAATGCAAGATTTTCAGCTTCTTGAAGCATAAAAATGTTGCATTTGTATAACAAAAACACAAAAAATCATGTAAAAATATGGTGTTTTTTAGAGGCTGGTTTAGTTCCTCAAGGGGGAACTTTTTTCCCCCTGGTCCGATTTTGCCCATCTCCGAACTTAACTGGCCTATGAACATAAGACATATTTTTGCCAAACCTCAGGAGTCTAGCACTTTTATTTTGGACTGTATCGTGTCTTCCACAGACGGACGGACAGACGGACAGACGGACGGACAGACGGACATAGCTAGAATGTCTTAGAATCGATCACTGATCAATAATATATATGGGGCATTCCATGTGAAATCGGACACTTTGAAAAACTTTTTTTTTAGATTTTCCCAATTTGTTTACAGTTTTTAGTACCCTTCGAGATCTCCTTCGTGGTAAATTTTCATATTTTTTTGATGACCCGTTCAATAGATATCGAATTATTAAAAATTGGTAGTTTGTTCCTTTACTCAAACTTCTTTTAATCATAACTTCTTCAATAATACTCCGAATTTCAAATTTTTTTTTTTCAACATTTTTGTTTTTTTACGTATTTTCTAAAAAAAAATCCCAAAAAATTCTTAAAAGCGCTCTAGTGTGCGATTTTTAAGTTTTAAAATTTAAATCTCATTTTTGAAAATGTTTGTACTCTTCGATTTTTTTGAAATTTTTTTGTGTAAAACTTCTTTCAATTTCACAAATTTTTTGCCCAGGAAGATCTTGGGATAACGATTATTACTATTTTTTAAAATTTTTTGAAAAAATTTTATTGAAATTTTTCAATCTTAAAATCATTTCTACTGCTCCAATGGTGCGTCATAGAGGGGTCCTTTATTAGACCAACCCCCATCAATTTTTACGTCTTAACATTTCTTTGGAACAAACTAATACCCTATCTCCAATTTCTAAGGGGGCTCCCACACAAAACGACATTTTTTAAAATTTGTTCCAACCGCTCTAACTGCCCTAATAATGCCCTTAGAGCAACAAAATGTATGACCGACCCACAATATTTTTTTAGTCCAAACATTTTCTCTGAACATACCTACCCTCTATCTTTAACTGGTAAGGCGGTCCCCGTACAATATTTTTTATTTTTTGTAAATTTGTTTTATTTAATCAGCTTCTACCGGTCCAATGGTGCGTCCGAGAGGGGTCATTAGTGAGACCGACCCCCATTTATTTTTACCCTACAACATTTTTACAAAACATACCTACGCCCTATCTTCACTCCCTAAGTAGGCTCCCATACAAATAACAGTTGGAGCAAATTTTATAAAAATGTGATTTTGTATGGGAGCCTACAGTAGAAAAATCTGCAGATTTTAGCTGAAAAATCAGCTGATTTTATCAAAAACGATTTTAGAAATCTGCTGAACCTACCCAATCTTAACATCTAAAATGTGTTTATTCAAGTAAAAAAAAAAATAAAAAGTTTTTATTTTTTTCTAAATCTTATAAAAAATGCAATAAAAATAAAAAATTATTAAATTTAAAATAAAAAAGAAACTGTTGAATATATTGCAAATTTAAAAGGAATATTTTCAAGTTTTTTTTTTATTTGCAAAATGTAGGTTTCGTTATCAGCTCGAAAATCCGCACTGACGTTTTGTTTTTACTTAACAATATTCGCAAATATGCATATCATCGGCCTACCCTAATATATACTTTGTGGGGTCCTCGACCAATTTTTCGATGAATTACAAACGGAATGACAAAGTGAGTATACCCCCGTACTGTGTTTGGAGGGTATACAAATTGTTCTCTATATTTTTTTTAGAAAGGAGTATTTAACATTTTAGATATAAATCAGATCTGTTACCTGATCTGCAGAAGTGTTACTACCCATTTTTGATAAAATTGTGTATGTACTTATTTTACAAACCGTATGTCTTACTTAATATGCTACCATCTATTTTTTGTTATATAAAAGAATATGAAAAAATAATAAAAACAGTTAAAATATAGAAAAATCTTACGTACAAAAATAAGAGGAAGTGCTAACATGACAAGCATATTTTAACCTGCTGTATCTTATTGTTAGAGCATTGGGGAAATCCTGGCTTGTTATTGTTTGGGCACCTACTTGAAATCAACAAGAATTATAATACTTTTTTTGCAATAAGTAATATTTGTCTTTGTGTAGCATTAAGGTGGAATTTAAATAGTAGTTTTCAAAAAATTTTTACAATTTAACAAATTTTCGAATGTTCTAAAATAACAAAAAAAAAAATAAGTTAAATAAACAGTCAAACACAATTTATAAAACTTAGAAAACAGGAAGAAATGTTAAATAGACTTTATGCTTCGTCGGAACTGATTTTAACCTTAAGTTGCGAACACTGATGCTAAAGAATAAAAAACAAGAAGAAGTGTTAAATAGACTTTATGCATCGTCTGAACTGATTTTAACCTTAAGTTGCGAACACTGTAAATGTCATTTTTATTATGAATATAGGGTGCTCCACTATTATATATTGACGATAAACAAAATCTTCGCCAGAGTCGAAGCTCAATAACAATGTAAGTACGTAAAATTGACACACCAAAACGCCGAGACACTTGCTTGAAAATCGCAAAACTTTAAAACGAAATATATCTTGATTTGGTGCTTACCGGGCAAAACGAAGAATGCCACTAGATTCTGCGACCCAAAATTTTCAGATAAATCGGTGAAGTGGTTCACAAGTTATTCGAAAGACCAAGAATTTCAGAAAGGTTTCACCTTACACTCCAAAAATTTGTAATTTTTCTTTTTTTTACAAAAATGACAAAAAAAATGGTACTCAAAATACGTTGAAAAATTTACTATCCTTTAAAAAGGGCATTGTGGAGGGTATAGTTGGTTTCGGCCAAGTTGAGTTTAACTTTTCTATTTGTTTCTTTTTTTTTAATTTTTTAGTGTAAACAATGACATTTGTTAGCCACAAAAATATTCTGCTTGATATTATAAGTGTCATTATAATGTATTCAGAAATAGCAACAGTAGTTATTGACATTATAATCAAAGCATTTTCTAGCTAGGAAATGCTCAAAAATTTCTTATATGCACCCATACAAATATCAAAACAAAGTAACAATAATAATGATAACAAACAAGCAAACAAACGGAATTTGAAAAAAAAAAAAATATTATACACTCAAAAAATGTTGTAGAATTAGCAAAAATAAGTGAAAGCATTCAATTTAACTGTAATATATCGTTTATATCCTCCAAAATGTAAAAAAAAGTACAAAACTTCAAAAAAAAATCCAGTGACAGTTTTTTGTGGGGAAGGGAGTTGGGGGGATACATATCAACTCGTAATAAATGTTTAACTTATTATTTTTTTATGGATTTAGCACTTAATTAATATGGTTTTACCATTATTTAAATTAATATGCAAAAAGATGCGGACCAAATAAAATATTTTTCTAATCCCCGCGCTCCGAGACCGATATTTCAATGCATTACATACTGTGGTTGAATAAAAAAAGTACAGTTTCGGTTAGTGTATTGTAAAACCTTTGCCAAATATTAGTAAAACTACATTTAAAAATCTGCAAAATTTTTGAATTTTTATTAAATAACAAACAAATTTGTAACAATCAATTTACCAACACATTAACTTAAAAACTTGTCAAAATTAGTTAAACTAAATATTTTGCTAAAACGGAATCCGATTGTATTACACCGTCCGAAAATAATGAAAAAAAGTCGTTGACCACGAACTGTATATTATACGTTTGAAACTAGAGACCAAATAGAGTAAAACTGCATTTACAGTTTTTCATTTCGTGATCGTGTTTCCTTTTAAAAGGACTTTCAAGTTTTAAAAGATTAAATTTTAACAATATTTTTTTTAATATTTGTACATGTCCTAGGATGCCACTAGTTATAGCAAATGAAAGAGGAAGATCTCCCCTAATTTTTCTATTTGATTATTTTTACATATCAGGAAAAAGGAGGTAAGTTACGTCCCTTTAAAAATGTATCCTTCAATATCATTCAAAATTTTCCAAAAAATATTATGATAAAAGACTTTATTTACATCCTTTTATCCTGATATAGCAAAATAGAAATATGGAAAAATTAGATGAGGCCCTCCTCTTTTATTTGCCGTCACCAGTGTCACCCTACACTCAAAAAAATACGTTAGTAGATTTACTAATTTTTTTTGCTAATGCTAGTTAGCTAACTTTTAGCAAATTTTTAGTTGAGATTAGCATGTTAGCAGAAAATTCTTGTAAACTTCATTTAGCACATTAGCAATTTTAAACAAACGTTGAACTAATTTCTTTTGCTAAGATTTGAAATTGAGTTGACAACATTTTTACAAGATTTTTTGCTTATATTAGCAAAAATAAATGGTAAATTTTTTTTTATTTTCAGAAAACTTAAAATGGCTCTATCTCGGAAACTAAGCCAGATAGGGCAAAATAGATTGCATTTTTGGTTCTTAGAATCTCCATACTTTCGCGAGTCCTCTTCACATGTGTGGACCCTAATGGGCCCTAACTTTGGATCCAAAAAAGTTAGCATTCCCGAAAATTTAAAAATGCCCATATCTCGGTAAATATTGCCGACACAACAAAAAGTCCAAAAGCATTTTTGTAGCTCTCAATACGTAGAACAAGACCGCAAAATAGTCAAAAGCTCTCCGAGTAATATTTTTGAAGTTATCGAGTTTTTTAACTCTCAAGACCCCAGTTGTCCCCTAAAATCACGTATCTCAAAAACTAAGCAAGTTAGAGCGAAACGGACACAAATTTTGGATCAAAAACTATGACGATTTTTAAGGAACCCAACGAGGTCTAGGCCCATCGGGGTCTGGACCTATTGGGTCCGAACCCAATGGTGTCCTCAAATGTGTATGAACTAAGTTGAAATAAAAATTATTTCAGTTAACTAATTTTTAGCAAAACGTTTTTGCTAACTTTACCAAAAAAATTGTGGGTTCAAAATCAGCAAATTTTCTTGTAGGTTTACAAGCTTTTTTTGCTAACTTTACAGTTTTTTTTTTTTTGAGTGTAGGACAAGTACAAATATTTCAGATATTTCAGAAATATTTTACAAAATGTATCCTTTAAAATTTTGAAGTCCTTTTAAAAGAAAACATTTTTTTTTTGAGTGTTATAAAAGAAAAGCAACAAATGAAACATGGTTTGTATGAATGAAATAAAAATGTGCCAGCGTACATATTCATTCATTATTTTATCGATGCTTTAACTTTACAAAACAGATGAGTCTTGGAGCTTATGTTATTGTTATATATTTATTTTTTGTGTCATTATTGTTGTATAGCAATATTGTGGGAAAACCAGAGAAAAACTAAGGCAATAATAGAAAAAATAGTTTTATGGCAAAATTTATGAATTTCTCATTGTTAACAGGCAAATATTTTTATAATAACGAAAGTGTAGAAAAAATAAAGAACAATTTAAATAAATGTGGGGTTTTCGTTTCAATTGAAACAACTTTTGAAACCGATGTCTTCCGATCCGAATAAATATGGCCCCTAATCGGGGTCAAAGTTGGGCGATATGGGGTCACGGTCCACAAAAAGCACCACAACTGCCCTAGAACGCCACTTGGCATTAATATTTCTCCCCCAAATTTTTTTCCTGAATATACCTAATCTCTATCTCCACTTCCTAAGGGGGCGCAAATACAAAATGTTTTTAAAATATTTGTTCCTACCGCTCTAACTCTCCCTAAAGTGAACCTAGTGGAGTCAAAATGTATGACCGACCTCCATTATTTTATAAATAAAAATTGTGTGAATACCTCCTTAAGGGTTGATAACAAAATGGAGGTTGGTTATATATTTGACTTTACTGGAAGCAACCTTATTCACATACTATCACAAAAAAAAATTTTGTCAAATTACTAGAAAAAAAAGTCTCGTATTCCGATTTTTCCAATATTTGATAGTTTTCCTTGTTTTTAACTAATAATTTTTGATCGAAATTTACATTTTTTTTTTTTTTGTAATTTTACAGTTTTGCTTGTAATTTTAAAAATTTTAAAGATTTTTTACAAAAAAATCTAGTAAATTTATGAGAATTTCTTGTAAGTTTTATTTCGCCAAAAATGTTGTAAATTTACAATTTTATTGGCAAAAATCTTGTAAAATTAAAAAATTATTGGTAAAAAGCTTGTAAAATTACAAGGAATTCTTGTCAAATTGGAGGTAGAAAAAAAAAAGGAAGTAACAAACTTTTCTTGTAATCATACAAGGTTTTTTTAGTGTACGAATATAAGAATGTATTTCCAAAAAGTTCGTAATTTTTAATAGGAATTTTCGTAAAATATGAGGTAGCAAAAAATCTAGTTAAGTTACGAAACCTACTTGTAAGTTTTATCGCGTCAAAAAAATTGTTTATTTACAATTTTATTGGTAAAAAGCTTGTAAAATTACAAAATTATTGGTAAAAAGCTTGTAAAATTACAAGGAATTCTTGTCAAATAGGAGGTAGCAAAAAAACGAAAGTAACAAACTTATCTTGTAATCTTACAAGTTTTTCTTTAGTGTACGAATATAAGATTGCATGTTTGCCACAAAATATTGTCAATTTATTAAATACTCTTGACAATGTAATTTGACGAATTCCGAAACATGTCAATCAATTTAAAACAAAAAAAAAATAATTTTTTGAAAATTGTTGATTTGACAATATCATCGTAGTAATTAGTAGAGAAACGTGACCTCGAGCTGAAGTAATCTCAAAAAAAAAAAAAAAATATATATTTTCTTTGATTTTTTTTTTTGAGAGCAAAACTTTTTTGCATTTTAAGTTGATGCCATATATACAACACGGCAACAGTATTTTTTAAATCCATCATAGGTCAGTAAAATTGTTCTACTGGCCACCATTCTCTCTTTTCTGACCCTTTTTTTATACATACCACAAAACATAATCCCATTCTACATTTAAAATGGGTTTATCTTATAATAAAATTTGAAAGCCATTACTAAAACATGACATATTTTTTAACAGTTTTTTATTATTATTATTTATTTATTTTTTCTTACACTAAATTAATTTTACTAAAACATTTTTATATGTAAAGTTGTGCTGTCTCATATTGTACTTGTTGGACAAACTAAACAAATAAATTCCGAAATACATTTAATTCAACATTTCGAACCCCTTAGATGTTTTTAAAACCAAAAAAACTAGGCAAGAGACTAAAATAAAATGTATGTTTGCTTTATTAGCGTCAACACTTAACACACAAAAATTTATCCCCCTTAGTTTTTTTCTTGCAGAAAGAATTTTTTTCTTTTCTATTTTTTCTTCTAAATGACCCTTTTGGCTTTTTTGTCTAAAAATAAAATATTTGAAAAAACTAAAAACATTAAAAATCATAAATAAATATGACATTAAGAAAGACAGCCAGATAACCCAGACATGCTATGTTGTGTTTTTCATATTTTGCATAACTTTTAGACAGCATGTGTATGGTTTTTAAAACAATCTTATGTTCTATGACCTTTGAAAAAAAAGAAGCTGAAAAAGAGCAATACATATTTTAGAAAAATGTCAAGTTATATCCTTATTATGCGTCATATATTCAAATTTATGATTGTGTTAAACTTTCTATTTAGAATGTTAAAAAAAAAATATAAAATGAATTAATTCGTATACACAATAAGTAAAAAAACTTTTTCAAATTACTAAGAAAAGTCTCGTAATCCCATTTTACCAATATTTGACAGTGTTCCTTGTTTTTTAACAAACAAACTTAGATTGAAATTTACATTTTTTTTTTTCTAATTTTACAATTTTTTTTGTAATTTTACAAATTTCCAAGATAATTTTACAAAAAAAAATTCTAGTAAATTCACGAGAATTCCTTGTAATTTTAATTGCGCCAAAATACTGTGAATTTACAATTTTATTGGTAAAAAGCTTGTAAAATTACAAAATTATTGGCAAAATGCTTGTAAAATTACTAGGAATTCTATTAAAATTGGAGGTAGCAAAAAATCTAGTAAAATTACGAAACCTCCTTGTAAGTTTTATCGTGTCAAAAAATTTGTAAATTTACAATTATATTGGTAAAAACCTTGTAAAATTATAAAATTATTGGTAAAAAGCTTGTAAAATTACTAGGAATTTTTGTCAAATATGAGGTAGCAAACAAAACAGTTACAAGTTTTCCTTGTAATTTTACAAGGTTTTTTTTTTTTTTTGAGTGTATCCCAGCAAAACTTTGGTAATGGGTAGTGATTATATAACACATTACCAGGTAATGTATATAACTTATTTGTGGCATTATTTTATGATGTCTTACCAAACATTTGTTCCACAACGTATTATTTTCTAGTGAAAAATAATGCATTACTAATAATTTGCTACGTAATGCATGATTATTGGAAACAATGTATTTCATATTTATTATTTCTAAACATTAAATCATGGATGACTTTTATTCGGTTACATTAAATATTATTTGAAAGTTTGAAATAATGCATTATTTATAATTGGATGCATAATGCATTACAATAACATAAAAAATAATTATTTTATAAAAAATGCAGAAGTTTAAACTAGAGATGGGCTCACGACAGGAAATTTCTAACGACACACACTCACGAGCATATTTTATCTACTTACACTCACTTACAATCACGTGAGTAAATTAATTACAAAATTACTTTTTCACTACTCGTAACACCTTATATATTATCTTCTGGTATGCTATATTATTTCATTTCTCGTAACCTATAAAATATCATATATTTTACACCTTACTCATATTATTCGTTATAAATTTATGACTTATTTTATACCTTACTGGTATTCTTTGTGATAATGTGGATGCATTACTTTGAGTCTCATCGCCTGTTAAAATCATCAGTGCTGCAATGTATAAAATAAGAGATCCTATACCTTATTTTATACCTTATTTGGTAATCTAAGTTTTGCTGGGATAAAAGACTTTTCACACGGCAATTCGGATAAACACGCTGCAAATAATAACAAACGGCAAAAATTCTTCGTCATTTACTTTGATAAATTTATTAATTTTCACGTTTTTCGTATTTAGAATTAAGTAGAATCAAATAAAATTGAAGAAAGTTTTGATACGTAAACTTATGTGTATTTTAGTGAATGAGCTGTTTGGAGCTTAAAAGGTCTTGGATAGTCTCCAAAACGCAAACATTTTTAATTTTTCTCTTTTACTTTTCTTATGTTTTTAATTGCATTTTTGTGTTTTAATTAGTTGTACACATATTGTTTATTTCTAATAAAATAGTTTTAAACAACAATTTTGTGAAATTTTAATGTATTTAAAGGATTTATATTGATAATGAAAATATCCCGGGATTCCCGGGAAACCAAGAAATTATTTTTTTATTTCCCGTTTCCCGGGAAATTGAAAAGTCCGGGAATTCCCAAACAATATACCAAACGCAAAATTTTACTATTTTGGCCCTGTGTGCACCCTTTTTTTGGGCGTGCACACAGGGCAAGCCAGAACGATTTCCGGTTAAAAGTCCTTATATTTAAGTTCTCAAAAAATATATATGGGGGTTTTCGTATCAACTGACACAACTTTTGAAACCGAAGTCTTCCGATCGGGCCCCCTTAGGAAGTGGAAATAGGGGTAAGGTATGTTCAAGAAAACTGTTGGGGGCAGAAAATTATTGGAGGTCGGTCTCACATTGCACCCCTCCAGGGGCGTTTCTAGGGGAGTTTTGGGGCTATTTGAGGATTTTTACCTCTTTACGCCCAAATTTGACCCCGATGAGGGGCCATATGGCCCCACCCCACCGCCCTCATTTTTTGGCTCGTGCTTTCTTTTTCGAACCTATAAAAATTAGAGGGTATAGCGGATAGAAATCGAAAACTGGTTAGCTATCCCACGCCTAATACTGCAAATTGAAGAACGGTTTTTTGTGTTCCAAAGTTAAAAAAAAAAATTTTCATAGATATCCCACTCGCATCCCACTAAGCGACCCCACAGCTCTTAAAGGAAATCACCTAAGCTTTCTTTTGAATCAAAAAAAAAGGGCCCAATTTGGAAAAAGCCAAAAAAGTTTTGGATTTTTAAGAAAAAATTAAAAAATTTTTTTTTTTATTTATTTTATAATTTTTTTTCGAAAGACTGAAGAAGTACTTAGCTATCTAAACTATTTGGGACACATTTTGCTAAAAACAATAAGTAAGAAGTAACATGGATGAGAATAAACACCTCTTTTGCCAAAATGTCAAATTTTGACCCCCTCTAACTCAGAGAGTCCTTGACCGATCTCGTTGAAAATTTGTGTCTAAACTACTATCCAATAAGACTAACCTTGGTGCAAATTTCATCCCGATCGGAAGATATCGGTTTCAAAAGTTGTGTCAGTTGACACGAAAACCCCCATATGCCAATTTGTTGGACATATGAGGCATTCCACACCAAATGTCCAGCGAAAAAAAACTCGTGTACCGTAAACTCTGAATAGCTTGTATGGATAGCCCGGAGGCGTGGTCAAATATTGGAAAAATGGTCAAATTTGTGGCGAGTTGCCTTGATTAAATATTTATCACATTAAAACGGAATGCACCACAATCTCAAAAATTTTCATTCTTATATAGTTTTGTATGAGCTATCGACTAAAATTTTTTTTTTGGAAAATTTTCAGAACCCGTTCTGAAATTTTCCATTTTTTAAAAAAGTTAATTTATCAAAAATCCGGCCACTTTTTTTCTCTTTATTTTTTAATTTTTTTTTTTAAGTTTAGATGTTTGTCCATCCACACAAAAATAATCAGAAAAACATTTTTCGATTTTTTCGAGAAAATCGCATTTGAATTTTAAATTTCATAACAATTTTGTAATTTGCTTGTATTTTCTTGTATTAACGTTGCGAATGAGTAATATTCATGCAATTAATAATACTCATTCGCAACGATAATACAAGAAAATACAAGCAAATTACAAAATTGTTATGAAATTTAAAATTCAAATGCGATTTTCTCGAAAAAACGAAAAATGTTTTTCTGAACTTTTTTGTGTGGATGGACAAACATCTAAACTTTAAAAAAAAAATTAAAAAAAAGAAATAAAAGTGGCCGGATTTTTGATAAATTGACTTTTTTAAAAAATGGAAAATTTCAGAACGGGTTCTGAAAATTTTCCAAAGAAAAAAATTTTATTCGATAGCCCATACAAAACTATATAAAAACGGTAATTTTTGAGAATGTGGTGCATTCCATTTTATTGGGATAAATATTTAATCAAGGCAACTCGCCACAAATTTGACCAGTTTTCCAATATTTGACCACTCCTTCTAAGCCCACTTTTTGAAAATTGGAAAAACCAAAAACGCAATTTTCTTAGTTCCATATAGGGCTATCCAAACAACCTATTCAGAAATTTATGGGACACATGTTTTTCTGTAGCGGGACATTTGGTGTGGAATGCCTCATATATAGAAGCAGGTTTCCTAAGCTTATCTTTATGATCCAAATACACCGTTTCCTTTGACAGGTCTTCAAAGTTAAAAAAGTTGAAAAAAAAAATAGTAGTATAAGTGCAGATACTTTTTTTATTTTTTTTTTACAAAATTTCTCTTGATTATGATCAACTTTTGATTTGCATGGTTCAACATTATATAAGTATATAAGCCTTTGTAACGAAAATAATATGGAAAAATGTAACCCAATATCCTAACAGCAATTCGCGTTTTTGTGAAAAAAATTATGAATTTTTATTTATTTACTTCGCGCCGAAAAAATCCTCAGCGATCCTCATTTTTTCTAATATAGAGTGGATCCATATGCTTCGAAAAAAGTTTCCCAAACCTGCTCGAAATGATAAATGACGTAATTACAGCTTTTATAGTGGTCCGAGATTTGTTTTTAAAAAATTAAATTCAAAGAATTTTTATTGAATTTTCAAAATAAAAAGGTTAAAAATTTGTCTTCACCATTCTCAAAAGCCTTTCGATAACTAATGGCGTTTTCTTTTCTGGAAAAAAATGTTGCACTTTCTGCACTTTTTTTTCTTTAATGACTCCTTGTGGACAGTAATAAACAGTAAGTATAGACATATTTGGTACCAAAGGAAAGGTATTTTCCAGCTCTATCTAACTGTTCATAATAAAATGTCGAAACACGCGTATTTTATTGAAAAAAATTTCAAAAACCCATAAATTTTTACATTTATCGGATCAGCTCAAAAACTGAGTATTGTTTTCAAATGCTTGATATAGCATTTTATAGTCCTTATAAATACCTTTCTTTTGGTACCAAATACGTCTATATTTACTGTACATAACTGTGCACAAAGAGTCATTAAAGAAAAAAAAAATGCAGAAAGTGCAACATTTTTTTCCAGAAAAGAAAACGCCATAAGTAAGTCATTTACACCATTTCAGTATTAATAAAAAAAATATATATGTATATTAGAGTGCCGCTTATTTTGAAAATGTTGGAAATGTTGAGACGGTGCCCGCTCATTTTTTCCATTTGACTAAAAAATAAAAATTTTAAGCCCCTAGGACCACGCCTTCCCTACGCGACGGGGCCTTAAAAATCATCTTTCCATACAACCAAAAAAAAAAATGTTTTTAATTTTTTATTTTTTTGTTATTAATTATTATATAACTTGGTTAGCTTATCCACGACAAATAATTTGATTTTGGTGGAATAAGGCTTTCAGCTCTAAAAACTTTTTCGACAAAAAAAAAAAAATTAGAACCGTTGCACTGTCCCAGCAGAAATAAATCGAGATTTTGGCGACACAGCATCTGTTTATAGCACACCGTAGCGCATCCAAAGAGCGCTCTTAGGGATGCAGTAAAAGGAAGGGGAAAAAATTTTAATTTTTTTTTAAGATTTTTTATACAAAACTTATAATGTGTAATTATTTTTTGATAAAATTTCACACTTGCTTTCCTTTTTAATATTTTTAACACTTTTTGAATAAAAAAACATGAGTTTTAGACAAAGACACATGATTTGACTGCATCATTATTGCGCATTAATCAGCGCTGCAAAGAGCGCATAAATCATAGCATCTTTGACTGCTGTTCCCAAAAAAAATCCCATAAAAAATGTGAAAAATTTCCGATATTTTTTTGATGTTCACTTCCGATTTTTTTTTTTTCATTTTGTTTCACATAAATAAAGTTTTGTAAAGTAAAACGAATGAATTTTTTTGTTATATTTTTTTAAATTTTAGTTATTTGATTTAAACTTTGAACAGACAAGGAAAAAATTCGAATTTTATTTAAAATTCATAAGGTATTTGAAATAAAATTTTTGTTTAAATAAAATTCTCAAAAACATTTGAATTTTATTATTTCCAAAAATAAAATTCTCAAAAAAAAAAGAATTTTATTTTTGGTTTGAATTTTATTTTTGAATTTTATTTTTGGTTTAATTTTATTTTACTTTTGGTTTAAATATTTATTTGTTCAAAATATATTTGTTATTATGGAAATAAAATTCTTTTTTTTTATTAATAAAATTCTTTAAAGAATTTTAAATAAAATTTTTTTGAATTTTATAGAATTTAAAATAAAATTTTTAAGAATTATATTTAAAATTCTTTCTTGAATTTTTTGAAAAATTCAAAATTGAATTTTATCAATAACGAATTTTAAATTTTATTGTTTTTCCTTGTCTGACTTTGAATGAACCCGTAAACAAACACCAAACTCGATTTCATGTGATTCGAAAAATATCATGTGATTTGAAAAGTTTTGAAAGACATAACAGAGGCCTTTAACACATTTTAAATGATGATAAATAGGCCAACCAAAAAACAGCCAATGCTTATTTGTTATTTCGATGAATAAACCGATTTGGATTAAACACAAACTCTAATCACGAAAAAACAGAAAAACTAAGATACATTTGTTATAACTTCTTTTGAATATTTTTTCATTTATTGGTAAATTTTTTGTTTCTTATCTCATTTTTACATTTTAATTTTAGAACTTTAATTTTAGAAAATACAAATTTTTTTACAAAATCAGCGCCAAAAAGATACATGAATTTACAGCATCTTTATTCTGCTTAAATCAGCTCTACAAAGATACATGAATTCACTGCATCTTTAATCTGCTTAAATCAGCGCTAAAAAGATACATGAATTTACAGCATCTTTATTCTGCTTAAATCAGCGCTCTAAAGACACGTGATTTCAGTGCATCTAAAGAGCGCTGTTTCTGTGTATCCAACTAGCGCTCTAAAGTGGGACATCGCCTTAGAGAATCATGCATGAATTCAGCGCAATTGGATGCGCTCCTTTACTCAAGTTCCCCTTCCAAAAGCTGCTGAACGTTCAGCAAAATTTCTGCTGGGGTGATTCGTTCCCATATATCGAGTGGGCAAAAATAGAATATTGGTCGCAGATTTCTGAAATTTGGTGCACTAGCATTAAGTGATCTAAACAAGAAAAAAACGGGTTTTTGGAAAAATCGGAGCAAGGACACGCCTACCCCCCATATATCCTAAAATTTAAATATGTGATTAAAACTACAAAAATGGTCACAAAATTCCCAAACTTTGTCACTGATACCAATTTTGATATAGTATTTTATGTGTGAATTTTTTTTTAGATTGAAGCAAGGACTCGTGTGGTTGCCATATATCCTTTTTCTTAAAAACACTGTAAATCGCTCAAAAATTACTCGATAACCTTAAAATTTTTTGCAAATTGTGACTCAGGAAGTAAAAGAAAACTGGAGGTTGTGTACAACAGTATCATAAGATATGTCTATGGTTTAAGGAGATTATCTCGAACCTCTTCTTTTGTAAAAAAATTATATGGTGTGTCATTTGAAAACTTAATGAAAATAAGAGTTCTTTTGTTTTTACACAAAATAGTTTATACCGAAAAGCCACTTTACCTCTATGAGAAGATTAGGTTTGCCAGATCTAATAGAGGCAGGAAGATAATACTGCCGCGGCACAGGACTCTTGTATCTGAGTGGCATTTCTACCTTAATGCCTCTCGTCTTTGGAACAGTCTTCCAGAAGATCAACAACTTAACAGCAACGCTTCACGTTTTAAAACATTTCTTTTTGATGATTTTTTTCGAAACTAAACTTGTTTTGTTTAAATCGTATTTAAACGTTTCAACTATTTTTAATTTTTTTTTATAACTAATTTTTTTTTATTGTTTTATTTATACTTTATATTTTTTTTTTTCATATATGTAATTCTAATTTAATGGTTTTTCGTTGTTTTTAGTTTTTTTTTAATTTTTTTCTTTCTTTCATTTGATTAAATTGTTTTTATCATTTAAATTGCTTATCATAATCATTCCTGTACTCTAATTATAAGATTTATCTTGTTGTGCAGGAATTAAATAATTAAATAAATAAATAAATATTTTTGAAAAAAAAAAAAAAAAAAAAAAAAAAAAAAATTTGAATAAGTGATGTCAAAGTGTGTACCAAATTTCGCTGAAATCGGTGCAGTAAAACAAAAGTTGTTTATATATCCTTTTTAAAAAATGCAATAAAGTGTTAATATAGTTTAATCACAAAAATAAAATAGATAGAATTGTCAACGATTTTTCAAATTTGGTACGCAAGCACAAAATTAGTTAGTAGAAAAAAAAATAAAAATTTTGAGCAAATCGGTCGAAGGACATTTGTACCTGTCGTATATCCTGAAATTTAAAAGTGGAGGTTTAGCCTCAACACTTGCTATAAAATTACTAAACTTACATTTAGTTATTGTCTTAGAAATTTAGATAACTATCGACGTACAACATTTGTATTTTAATCTGAGCAAGGATTCGCGTGGCTGCATATATCCTTTTTCTTGAAATCGCTGTAAATCATTTACAAATCTCTCAAATGCTCCCAAATTTTCAATACAGATTAACTAAAATGTCGTTAATAAGTGTGCCAAATTTCGTTGAGTTGCTTGCGGTAACAAAAAAGCTGTTAATATATCGAGGGCCTATATTCAAAACCCTCTATCTTCCATATTCACGAAAATGACTTTTTGATGGCAAAATATTCAGTAGAACGGCCCTCATCTGTGGTGTAAAATTCAGAACAAAAATAGTTTTTATTGCTATTTTATTTGCATTTTTGGTTTTCTCTATCTCTTACACAATTAATTTTTCTGAATGCAAAACCCTCTATCTATTCAAATAATTAATTTATAAATATTTTTTTGAACATTTTCCTCATGCATTACATGTTTTCATAGTAATTTTAGCATGCTAAACATGAATTTGCCAACAAAATTCCAGAATCACGATTTTGGTCCACTGATGCTAATTTTTTCTGAAAATTCTTGTTTAACTTTTTTGAAAAATATGGCTCAAAATTTAGATGTCTTGTGTACATTATAAAACAAAAATTGTAATCTTAAAAATCGCGATGCTGATCAGCATCTGTGGACCAAAATCGCTTTTTTAATTTTTTACTATTTTTTACATAACATACTCAACAGTTTGTCATCTTTTAAGATGAATTTGGTAAAAAATATTTTTTTCTCAAAAATCAGCACCTGTGGACCAAAACCGCGATTTCGGAACTCTTTATAAGCCGTAATCATTAATAAATCACGTTAAAAATTTACCGATGTCGTAAATGAAATCATAATAATTCATTTTTATTAAAATGCAAAACCCTCTATCTGATAATTTTTATTCATGTACTTATTATTTTTGAGAAACAAAACCCTCTATCTTTCATAATATCCCCAATAGTGCAAAATTTTAAAAACGAATTATATGTGAGATTCAATAGTTGATTTATAAAAATATTGTAGAATATCGAATTTTAATTATTCTAACAATACGCGAAATAAACAGTTTTTTGGCTCTCCTGAAAAGTTGCATTTTTTAAGATAGAGGGTTTTGAATATAGGCCCTCGATATCCTTTTTATACCCTCCACTCTAGTGATAGAGGGTATATATAAGTTTGTCATTCCGTTTGTAACACCTCGAAATATTGGTCTAGGACCCCATAAAGTATATATTTTCATGACCCTCGATCGATTTTAAGACGATCTAGCGATGTCCGTCCGTCCGTCTGTCCGTCTGTCTGTCTGTTGAAAACACGCTAACTTTTGAAAGACTTAACGGAGGCTCCTGAAGTTTGGCATATATGTTAAGCATTTACCTGGTCAGGTTGGTATTGCAATCCAGCGAAATAGGTTCAGTGGTTCAAAACTTATGAGCAAAAGACTGAATTTCGGCAAGGTTTTTCGTGAATTTTTGAGATAAAAAGCACTATAACTTTCGAAAAACAATTCTGAGGATGCTGAAGCTTGGCATATATATTTTGCGTTCCTCCAGCCTCGTTCGTATTGAATTTTAGCAAAATCGGTCCAGTGGTTTAAAAGTTATTAGCAAAACCGGGAATTTCAGATTAGCTTCACCTAAAATTCACGTGTTGAAACCCCGTTAAACCTGTTTTAAAAACGGCGCCATGAAATAGCTCCCAATGAAATAAGTCCCAATGAAATAACTCCCAATGAAATAAATCCCAAATAAAATGAATTATCTCCCAAACCAAAAAAATGAAATAAGTCCCAAGAAAAATGAAATAAGTCCCTAACAAAAAATGAAAGAAGTCCCAACGAAATAACTCCCAATAGAAATGAAATAAATCCCAATTTTTTTTTTTGAATATTAAGTTTTTCTATTTAAATCCCAAAAACACTTTAATTGTGTCTCTTTAAAAAACAAATCTCTGAAGTGCCAACAATCCCTTCTCAACTTTTTGGAATGCAGCTTACTGACACATTAATTAAATTTCTTTTAATGTTTGAATCATATCAGTACAATATTTCATGCAATAGCTAACTTATCGCAGGTCCCTCTGGCGGCTGCGAGAAGAACAGAAAATAAACTCCATAAAAATATGAACTTAAATTAAAAAAATATATAAATCATCTTGGTTAAAACAGTTAACAAGCCACGTATAAATCTTGAAAGCAGATTCCTGGAAGCCTTTTAGAGCTTCCAGGATTCTGTATAATAAATGTGGTAAGAAAACGATTATTTGTTTGAAAAGATTTGAATGCGTATGGATGTGAAGAAAGCGCCGCAGGCAAAAATTTTTACAAGAGATTTTAACAAAAAATTTTTTGTTAAAATCTCTTGTAAAAATTTTTCGCCTGCGGCGCTTTCTTCACATCCATACGCATTCAAATCTTTTCAAACATATAATCGTATTCCAACAACATATATTTCAAAATAAAGAAAAGCGTGAGTGGGTTGTAAAAGACCGAAGGTTCATTTCGCCTACACTTTAAATAATCTAATGTGCCTGCCTAACTAACAGGATCCTAAAACTTCTTATTACACCGGTTGCGGATCTTCAGTTTGTCATACAAAACCTCTTAATTTTCATAAATTAAAACCATTCTTAGAAGAACTCAAATTTTTCACAATTACTCGCAGCATGCATTTCGCCTTAAAGCAAACGTGTTATTTTTTTTTTATTTTTATTTTGATTGACATTGATGTACTTCTGAGTGAATGGTTTTCTGAATTTATTTACAAGATAAATCAAAAAACATTGAAAAAGAGTTTATTATAGTTCGAGGTCATTTACTTTCCCCGTAACAAATTAACTTTTCCTGAAAATAACTAAAGAAAATATCTAATTTTTATTATTTATAATAAAAATTAAAGAAACTTGAAAATTCAATAAGTTAAATTTTTATTTTCATAATTTACTCTCAAACTGTTGGGAGTTATTTCATTAAAATAGTTTGGGAGTTATTGCATAATGAAATAACTCCCAAACTTAAAAATGAAATATCTTCCAAAAAAATGAAATAATCCCCGCAGATTTGGGAGTTATTTCATTATGAAATAACTCCCAACTCCCAGATTTGGGAGTTATTTCATTATGAAATAACTCCCAAATCGTATGGAAATTTTTGGGACTTATTGCATTATTTTTCTTGGGACTTATTTCATTGGGAGTTATTTCATGGCGCCTTTAAAAACATTGGTAAGTCACAAAAATATTTTACAACGTATTTTTGTCACTCAAAAATATTTTTATACCAAAACAACAAAAACAAGTAGAAAAGTTAAATTCGACTTGGCCGAATCTATGAATACCCTCCACAATGCCCATTTTAAGTGATAATAAATTTTCTAACGTGAAAAAATAACAGTTTTGATTAGAAATATTTTATTTTGTGTAAAATTTTTTTTTTTTAGTAATTTAAAAAAAAAAAAAAAAAAATTTTTTTGAGTGTAAATTTTTTTTTGAGTGTAAAATTTTTTCGAATTTTATATTCAAAAAAAAAATTTACTATTTTTTTTTTGAGTGTAAAATTTTTTTTTAGTAATTTTTGAAAAAAAAAAAAAAATTTTTTTTGAGTGTAAATTTTTTTTGAATTTTACGTTAAAAAAAAATTTACTAATTTTTTTTTTGAGTGTAAAATTTTTTTTGAGTGTAACATTTTTTTCGATTGTATTTTTTTTTTTGTTGTGGTATAAAAATATTTTTGAGTGACAAAAATGCATTTTAAAATATTTTTGTGACTTACCAATGGTTGTAAAACAGGTTTAACGGGTTTTCACCACGTGAATTTAAGGTGAAGCTAATCTGATATTCACGGTTTTGCTAATAACTTTTGAGCCACTGGACCGATTTGGGTGAAATTCAATACGAACTAGGCTGGAGGAACGAAAAATATATATGCCAAGCTTCAGCATCCTCATAATTGATTTTCGGAAGTTATAGTGCTTTTTATCTCATAAATTCACGAAAAACCCTTGCCGAAATTCAGTCTTTTGCTCATAACTTTTGAACCACTGGACCGATTTCGCTGGATTGCAATACCAACCTGACCAGGTAAATGCCCAACATATATGCCAAACTTCAGGAACCTCCGTAAAGTCTTTCAAAAGTTAGCGTGTTTTCAACAGACAGACAGACAGACAGACAGACAGACAGACAGACAGACGGACGGACGGACGGACGGACGGACGGACGGACATCGCTAGATCGTCTTAAAATCGATCGAGGATCATGAATATATATACTTTATGGGGTCCTAGACCAATATTTCCAGGTGTTACAAACGGAATGACAAACTTATATATACCCTCTATCACTAGAGTGGAGGGTATAAAAATACACTCGAAAAAAATTCTACACTCAAAAAAAATTTTACACTCAAAAAAAAAAATTAGTAAATTATTATTATTTTTTTTTTTTTTTCAAAAATTACTAAAAATTTTTTTTTTAAACAAAATAAAATATTTCTAATCAAAACTGTTATTTTTTTTACGTTAAAAAATTTATTATCACTTAAAATGGGCATTGTGGGGGGTATTCATAGATTCGGCCAAGTCGAATTTAACTATTCTACTTGTTTTTATTAAATTTTGTATTATCAATTTTTTTCTTACCAAAAAAATTTTCTTTTCATCAAAAACTTTCATTAAAAACTTTTTTTCATCAAAATTTTTTTTCACCAAAAATTTTGGTTTCATTAGTTTTTTTTTAACCTTTAACTGACGAGGTGAATTTTTGGAGCATAGTTTATGACGTGGTGGTAAATTTTACCCCTTTTTAATTTTTTAAACAAAAATTAATAAAAAATATTTTTTTATAATTATTTGTTTTTTAAAACTAAGTTACAACATTAATGATAACAATAAATGTAGAACTAAAAAAAAATATTAGCTATTTTCATCATAACAGTTACTTTATTTCACGAACCTTTTTTTTATGTAAAAAAAACGTCACAAGGAAAACATATAAAAAAATTATGAATAAAAAATAAACCAAAATTTTGATGGATGTTAATTTACAGTCAAATGTATACATTTTAAGAAATATAAGTGATCGTAGAGAAAAAAAATTAATTGAAGAAACTACAGGTCAACCTTTTTGGAGGTTTTTAGACCCTCCACCACTCAGTGGTACAGGGTATAACAGAGTAAGTAAAAAAAGTAAGAAAAACTTACTACCCGAAATACAGGTCCTAACCAACCTTCAAGTATGCCGAACAACTCATAATCGTTTTTTGCGTTGATTTAGTGATTTCCGTCTAACAGTATGTCTGTCCGTCCGTCCGACCATCTGTCCACGTACACAGTGTTAGCGCGATACACCGCAACTATCAATCGCTTTTGCTAAAATTCCAATTTATATCTAGTGGAAATCACCGGTTCGTGTTTAGATTTGGTCACCCATACAAAGTTCCCCTTTAATTTGGCTTTAATGACTCTTTTAATTTTTTACTAACAACATATCCGAGGAGTGGTAAAAATAATTCTATTAAAACCTAACGTTTATTTCGATGTGTGGTCAATATTTTTGAACTGAATACTTACGCTAATGCTGACATGGGGTAAAATATTTCCAAAGAAAAACTTACGTAAATGCCGACGAGTGGTAATTTTTACACCAGCATGTCCATTGCTCGGCTCATGCTAAGCCTAGCTTCACCAAAACACAACTATATATTTAAGATTGCGATTTGTGAAGATACTAAGAAAATGAAAATAATAGAGTGCAATTAAAGGGAATAATTCAAAAAAATGTAACGAGAGGGTAAAATTTACCACCACCTCGACAGTTAAAGGTTAACATATTTTTTTTTTTTTGTAAAAAAAATCATTTTTTTACCAATTATTTTGTTGTTAAATTATTTTTATATTTTTTGCTCATTTAAATTGAAATTATGTGTTTGTTTATTTATTTATTTTCTTCTATTTTGTTTTGTTAAAAGTAAAAATTGTCAGTTGAAAAATAAAAAAAAGACAAACATTTTTGTCTTTTTCGAAGTTTGCTGCTTTTTCTGTGCTTTCAGAAACTTGAAATTTTGACATGAAATAACTTTTTTGTTGAACAACAATTTTTTAATGAAAAAAATAATTTTTTGATAAAAACAAACAGTTTTTAATGAAAAAATTTTATTTTTTAGTTTTTATTTTAATAAAAGATAATGTCACATTTTATTAAATCCTTATTATTTTTTTTAACTAAAATCAGTTATGATAGTTTCACTAATAACACAATAGTTTTCTGACATCCAACAACAAATAGCCTGTCTAAAAAATCAACTCTACATAAATTATTGTATTTTTTCTAAATCAAAGTCAACTCTAAAAATAAACTTTTTCTTAGTTAAGCAAAGTTTGTTTTAAAGTAATCATCATTAATTTTGTGTACAATATCTCAGTACTTTCTTTAGTTCAGGCTTTTTTACTTTTTATTTCAACAAATTGTAAATGCAAACAGCTTGATAGGAATAAATTCACACCGACAAGGATATCCGACAAAAAAACTGCAACGCAAATAAAAAAGAAAATAACTGCACGCAAATACCTTGTACAACATTCTTTTCGTGTTTTATTTTTGTGGAAAACTTATCATAGCAAAAACACTAACCAAACGAAGAGTTAAAACATGCCATCACAACCAAGATGAGTTACTTACTTATTTTAAACACTTTACTACTAATCCTATGCACAAGTAGCATCCTTTTTTTATTACAAATTCTTTAAACCCCCAAAGAGAAGGAGCAACACAAGACTTTTTTTAACCAAAAAACCGCAAATATTTTTTCAAACAAAATGAGCTGCAGTTGCATGCAATACAGTGTGTATGAGTGTTTGAGTGTAAATGAATGAATGTGGCTGTAGTGGTATTGGTAGGTAGGTTAGTATTACGAAATTTTAGATGCTCGGAAGAAGAAAATTGTCTTCCTGTATAAATTTCATAATTTCCTTAGTTTTATTCATGACAGCTACCAATTTCCTTTTTGAATGAAGTGATTTTTGTGTGCTTGTGTGTTTTTTTAAGTTTAATTAAAAAAAAAAAGAAAAATTTAAGTTAACAAGTTACAGATTTGTTTAAAAATTGTACTTTTCCTTTTTTTATATTTAAAAATTTTTTGGTTTCAGAAGCTTAAATTAAAATTAAAATGAAAAAGTAAAATTTTTTCTAACCACAAATCTGATTTCATAAGCCTTTATGTACACTCAAAGAAAGATCTGCTTCATATTGATGAAAACTTGCATCAATATGATGAAATGTACAAATTGTTTGTTCAATGTATCGTGTCATTAATATGATAATGCCGTGTTATTTGAAAAATTAGAAAAAAACAAGTAGAAAAGTTAAATTCGACTTTGCCGAATTCATGAATACCCTCCACAATGCTCTTTTTTAAGTGATAGCAAATATTCCAACGTGAAAGAATTAAACAATTTTGATTAGAAATATTTATCTTTTAGCCATTATTGTAAAAAAAAAAAAAATTACTAAATTTTTTTGAGTGTAAAATTTTTTTGGAGCATAACTTTTTTTCTTTAGTGTAAAAATATTTTAGAAAGACCAAAATACGCTGTAAAATATTTTTGTGACTAAATGTTTTTTAAACTTGTTTTACTGTTTTTCAACTCATGAATTTATTGTGAAACCAGTCTGAAATTCACAGTTTTGCTGAAAACTATGGAAATAAAATTTAAAGTTGATTTTAAATTTATTTATCATTGGTAAGGCTTAATGTCTTACAATTTTTAATTATTTCTGTAGGAATAATATATTGGAATTTTAGAAATTTTTTGAAAGAATCTGACATCGAAAAAAAAATGTCTCAAAATCTTAAATTCTGATTTTTTTTTCTATGCACTCTTATAAAATTTTGTTGAATTTTACCCACTTTATTGTAGGTAACTGTTCTCCTACAATAAAGTGGGTAAAAATACTCTATGTGTTTAAATTTCAACATTTGCACACAAAGTGTGTACAACTATTAAACATTTTGTGTGTACACCTACAAGTAAATTGCTTACCAAATTCTGTAGCAGTACACACAAAGTGTGTAATTTTAAAATATTTGTGTCTAAAAATCTGCAGAATGTGTGTAAAAATGCATATAAAATGTTCAAAATTGCATTTTTTTTATTCCTATAGAAAATAAATCCAAAAAATGCATTTTGTTATATTCATAGTTTTTATTTCTACAATAGTCAAAAAAATATAAATTGCAAAAATATATTAACACGAACATGATTTTGTAATAGATTGCTTAATATTAAAACTAAAACAAACAAGGGAAAAATAATAAATTAAAGTATTATTAAATACGCTATCTAAAAGATGATAAACATTTATTTTTAAACATTATCAATTTTATACTTTTTGAGGAAAGCATTTTAAAAATAAACAAAATCTTAACAAAAACTTCTAAGTCCGTGATCTTTAATATTCTCTTTTCCACAACTTCTTGTTACTTAATTTCCTCTAAAAGATATTCTTCTGTCTTTTTGAAAGAAAGTTCTCTCTTCAAGAATTGGGATTTGGAATCTGAGTTTTGATTTTATGAATTGTTGTTTCATCTAAAAGTAAATAAAAATGTAAAAAAAGTTAATAGTTTTTTTTACTATGAAATTCATATCTCCTTTTCTATAGAAAAATGTTTTAGATTCCGAGAATTTTTCTATAAAAAAATTATCTCAGATTCTGAAATTTTTTCTATAGAAAAATTGTCTCAAATTTTGAGAATTTTTTTTGAAAAACAAATTTCTCAGAATCTGAAACATTTTTTTTATAAAAATTCTCAGAAGTTGAGACATTTTTTCTATAGGAATATTTTTAAATACTGAGCCATTTTTTCTATAGAAACATTCTCATGATCTGAGCTATTTTTTCCTATAGAAAACTTCTCATGATCTGTGATATTTTTTCTATGGAAAACTTCTCAGAATCTGTAACACTTTTTTAATAGAAAAATTCCCAGAATCTGAGATATTTGTTCTATAGAAAAATTCTCAGAATCTGAGATATTTTTTCCATAGAAAAATTCTCAGAATCTGAGACATTTTTTCTATAGAAAAATTTTCAGAATCTGAGACGTTTTTTCTATAGAAAAATTCTCAAAATCTGACACATTTTTTCTACAGAAAAATTCTCAGAATCTGAGACATTTTTTCTATAGAAAAATTCTCAGAATCTGGGACATTTTTTCTATAGAAAAATTCTCAAAACCTGAGACATTTTTTCTATAGAAAAATTCTCAGAATCTGAGACATTTTTTCTATAGAAATTTCTCAGAATCTGAGACATTTTTTCTATAGAAAAATTCTCAGAATCTGAGACATTTTTTTATAGAATTTTCGTGTTTTTATTGCATTTTTCTCGTTATTTTATTTCAATAGAGAAATTAACAAATTTTCTGCTTTTATTTTCCTTTTTAATTTGCTTTGGCAATTTCCATTTTTGTTTTTATATTACGCATTAAATGTTCAATATTTTAAATTTAAACATTAAATGCTTACCATACACACAAAATGTGTAATTTTAAAATTAAAGTGTTTATTTTTTTACAAATTTGTATGTCAACACAAAAAATACTATCTAATGTGCGTAATATTCAAATATTTGTGTGTAAACTAAAATTTTAAACATTTCGTGCTCAATTTTACGCGTTGTGTGTTATTTTACATAAAAATTTACCCACTTTATGTAGTAATTTTACAAACAATTTTTAGAGAGTGGGAAAAATTAAAAAAAAAAAAAAATGCCATCTATTTGCTATTAAAATTTCAAACAAATTTTTTCTTAAAATTTTCATATTTTGAGATATTTTTCTATAGAAAAACCTTCAGGTACTGAAACAATTTCTATATAAAATGTCTCATATTTTCAGACATATTTTTTATGTAAAATTCTGAGACATTTTTCGGAGATTCTAAGATATTTTTCTATAGAAAAATGCATTCTCAGATTTTGAATCTTAGTCTATAGAAAAACGTCTCAGACTCTAAATGTTTTTCCATAGAAAAAATATCTCACACTATTTCTGTACAAAAAACGACTCACACTTTTTCTTTAAAAAAAATGTTTCAAAATCTGAGACTTTTTATGTAAAAGAAAAGGTTACAGAATTTAAGATTTTTTGTATTGAAAAAACTTCCCAGAATTTGAGACTTTTTCTCTAAACAAATCTATCAGAATCTGAGACATTTTCTATAGAAAAAATGTTTAAGAAGACATTAAGGAGACATTTTCTATAAAAAAATGTCTCAGAACCTGAGAATTTCCTATAGAAAAAATGTCTCAGAATCTGAGACCTTTTTTATAGAAAAAATATCTCGGAATCTGAGACTTATTTTTTGAAAAAAAAAAATGTCAAAGAATCTCAGACTATATAAAAAATATCTTAGACTGTGTGATTTTTTTATATGGAAAATAAATCTCAGAATTTGAGACTTCTATGGACAAAATGTCTCAGAGACTGAGGCATTTTCTCTCAAAGAAAATGTCTCAGAATCTAAACTTTTACCATGGAAAAAATTTTTCACAATCCGGGACTTTTTCTATAGAAAAAAATGTCTCAAAAAATATCTTAGAATCTGATCATTTTTCTATAGAAAAAATGTTTAAGAATCTAAGGCTTTTCTGTAGAAAAAATATTTCAGAATCTGAGACTTCTTGTATAGAAAAAATATCTCAGAATCTAAGACTTATTCTATGGAAAAAATGTCTCAGAGTCTGAGACTTTTTCTATAAAAACATTTTTCAGAATCTGATTGTGAGACTTTTTTATAGAACAAATGTCTTAGAATCTGAGTTTTTTTCTATAGACAATATGTCTCAGAATTTGAGATTTTTCTACCTAAAAAATGTGTCAGAATCTAAGACTTTTTATGTAAAAAAAAACTGAATCTGAGTATTTTTCAATGTAAAAAATTTCTCAGATTCAGAGACATTTTTCCTATAAAAATTTCTTAGAATCTGAGACTTTTTCTTTAATAAAAATGTCAAAGGATCTGAGACTTTTTCTATTCGAAAAATGTCTGAAAATCTGAGACTTTTTCCATAGGAAAATGTTTCTGAATATGAAACTTTTTTGAGAAATTTTTTCTATAGAAAAATTTTCAGATTCTGAGACATTTTTGTTAAAGAAAAAGTTTAGATTCATAGACATTTTTCAATTTAAAATATCAGATTCTGTGAAATTGTTCTTATAGCAAAAGTCTTGAATTCGGAGACATTTTTCTTATAGAAAAAGTCTCAGATTTGGAGACATTTTTCCTAAAAAAAAAGTCTCACATTCTGAGACATTCTTCATGTAGAAAAAGTCTCAGAATTTGAGACATGTTTCCTGAAGAAAAAGAATCTGAGACTTCTTCTATAGGAAAAATTTCTTAGAATCTGAGACATTTTCTATTCAAATATGCTGAAATTCTGAGACTTTTTCTATTGGAAAATGTTTCTGAATATGAGACTTTTTTGAGAAGTTTTTTCTATAGAAAAATTTTTCAGATTCTGAGACATTTTTGTTATCAAAAAAAAAACAAAATCTCAGATTCATAGACATTTTTTCTCAGAGAAAAACTGATGGAAGGATGGCATCTTCAGAAAACTGTCGACATCTCTACTTAGCCTGAGTTGTATTATTTCTCAGAAATAATTGATATGGACTCAAACCGAACTAAATAAAAATTCAATTTCAATAAATTTCAAAAATTTGACTCGTATTCATTAATCATGTAGTATGACATACTTTAGATGCCTGGGGAAGTTGTAATAACATGGCTGATTTTCAACCGATTTTAGTTTTTAGTACCTTATTAGAGAGATATTTTACTCCAAATCATAATTCTGTAACCATTTGAATTCAAACTCAACTCAAAATATCGAAAAAATTGCGAAAATTAACAAAAAGAAATATTTTCCCCGTGTAAGTAATTAGTTTTTAAACTTCATGACCGATGTAGCACACCTTAGACATGTCCGATTATCCTGAAATTTCGTAAGACGTATTTCTACATCGAAATAAATACATCTAAATGGAGTTGCGTTCAATATCTAACAACTTAATTTTTTTGGAGCACCATATAAAATAAAGTAGATTAAAAAAAAAAAGTGTAATTTTCAAAATTTGAAAAAAATAGAACGAATTGTGATCGCATCTCGAATTATGGCTTAGAAGTTGCTAATTTAGGGTAGAATTTTTAGACTTTTCAAAAAAAAAATCGAAGCTTTCGGACTTTTTCAAAAAGTCGATTTTAATTTTTAAACGCTAAAAAATAAAAGATAACTACTTTGAATAATTTTTTCATATTTTTTTCTAAAACAATATTTAAATACCAACAAAACGTAGTCCAACTTTTTTAAGATCAAAATTAATTGAAAATTTCCATTTTTTAATTTTTTTGAAAAATCGCCATTTTGAAAAATTGATTCCTCAACACCAACATGGCATAAAAAATCTGAAAATTTAAGAGCAAGTTGCATTTAATACGTACTAAAACATATCTAAAAAATGCCGCAAAGTTTTGTACTCTTGCCAAAAATATTAAATCATGACAATGTTTTATTTAATAAAAACTTTTTACGAATAACCCTCACATATTTGCAAAAAAATATTTAAGGGTTAAAAAAATATTCAGAAAAAAATAACTCCACGAAATTTCTCAAATTTATTCAATATTCACAAAAAATTTGGAAAACTAAGAACAAATCAAGAAAATACAAAAAATAAGTCAGAAAAATGCAGATATATTCAGAAAAAATCACAAAATTCAGAAAGAAAAACAACTAGAAAATTTAGAAAAATCTGAATATATAACATTTTTTTTTATTTATAATTAAATAAAAAAATTATAAAGAATTAATGCAAACAAATTTTGCCCTATAAAAAAGATAATATGTACAATAGAGTGTCCCTTATTTTGGAAATGTTGGAAATATTGAGACGGTACCCGCTCATTTTTTTCCATTTGACTAAAAAATAAAAAATTTCACGCCCCTACGACCACCCTACAAACCAAAATTTTTTGTTTTTGATTTTTAATTTTTTTGTTATTAATTATAATATTACTTGGTTAGCTTATTGACGACAAAAAATTTGATTTTGGTGGGAAAAGGCTTTCAGTTCTAAAAAATTTTTCGAAAAAAAAAAAATTGGAGCCGTTGTGGTCCTACAGTAAAAATTTTTTAAAAAATATTTTTTTTTTAGTTTTGACAAGCAACGGTTTTAGTTGTAATGTTGCTTTTAATGATATATATTCATAAAAAAACATTATTCATATCTGTGACAGATCACGGATTCGATCACCGTTTTTTTCTGCAAATTTCAAAATATTGAAAAAAAAAAAAGATTGAAACAAATGTTGTGTAGATTTAAATTCGTAAACTTTTACGGTAGTGAATAAGACACCTCTAAAAGGTAATTGCGGCAGACCAAGTAAGTTATCGAGCGCGAATATCCAAACACTAAGAAAATTATGTCATTAACTGTTTGTAGGTTATTTTAAAAAGTAATCAGTAAAGTTATTTAAAAAAAAAATCATTCATTTTATTAAGGACTTCTTATTTTCTACTGTTTCTGTAGTTAAAAAAATAATTTACTGTATTAAAAACGAATTTTCTGTTACATTTAATTTCGGCAGTAAAAAAATTCTTCTATAGTTTTACTGTTTTTCAATACAAAATAATTGAATATTCACTAGTTTTTTAATGTTTTGGTTAGTCATTAAATTAACATTTAAAATTGACTGTAATATGTTTTTATTTTAAATGAAAAAATGGAATGGTTTTTAAATAACATTTCATTTGTTTTAAGTGAATATTCACTGGAATTTACCTACATAATTTTTTGAGTGAAACTTTCTATCTGCAGTGTTATATCATTGTAGACGAAATTTGACAAAAAATTAATAAAAATGTTAGTTTTTTTTTTTAAATATCTATGTAAATGAAACTGGAACATTTTTATCGACAAAATATTTTTATGCATTTAAGAACTTTTCTTAACAAAAATTTCCCAGAATCTTTAAATTTTCTCATTTAATAAATGGTTAAGGGATTTTTAAGATTATACAAATTTTTTCAGACCTTTTTTTACGAAATATATTTTAGAATCAAGGAATTTGTTTATACAAAAATAGTCTTATAATCTGAGTATTTTTTTATGAAAAATTACACAGAATAGGATAAATCTATACGAAAATTGTATCAAAATCTTATAATTTTTCTATTCCAATTTGAGACATTTTTCTTAAAAGAAATTTTTCTGTATGAAAAGTGTGTTAGAATCTAAGAATTATTCTATACGGAAAATGTCTCAGGATCTCAGGATTTTTCTATACATATCTGAGATTGTTCGTAAAGAAAATTCACTTTACGAACAATGTCTCAGAATCGGAGAGTCTTTCAATACGAAAAATGTTTCAGAATCTAAGAATTTTTTAATACGAAAAATGTCTCAGAGAATCTAAGAATTTTTTAATACGAAAAATGTCTCAGAGCATGGACGTATACAGGGGGTGGGCACAGGGACACGTGCCCCCCCCCCCCCTTTCGATTTGAAAATTTTTAAAAATCAATACACTGCAACGCATTATACCTACAAATAAACACAGGTCTCAAAATATTTTGGGTTTGAAAGAAAAGATTTTAATTTTTTATAAATACTCCATAGTTTGATATAATTTCGCTTCTAAAAAGTCATTTATATCGAAATATCTGTAAAATGTGTTCAAAAAATACATTATATTGGTTTTATCTAATAAAAATTATTCATCAGGGTCATAAAAAAAATGTCAAACTATAAGATTCTAAGACACTTTCTCTGTATTAAATTGTGAGATTCTGAGATATTATTTCTATAGGAGATTATCAGATTCTGAAAAGTTTTTTTTTATATAGAAACATTTTCAGACTCTTGTACGTTTTTTGGTCAGGAAAATTCTTATATTTTGGATATTTTTTTCTTATTGAAAAATATTTCTCTATAGAAAATTTTAAATTCTTAATATTTTTTATAGAGAAACTATCAGATTCTAAGCTATATTTTTCATGGTAAAATTGCCCTGTTCTTATCTTTTTCATAGAAAAATCATCACATGGTACCATGGAACAAGCTTAAATCTAAAACAGTGCGACCACCAGATTTTTTCATAAATATGAATTTGGAATATCTAACAACAATTTTTGGATATAAAACTAAAATTTTCAATCTAGCACTTTTTCCTTGTTAAAATTGCACAAATGAACAAAGTTTTGAAACTATACTCAAAAATAAACCTAAAAAATCGGCGCAAAATACACTCATTTTGATCCATATGAGGATCTGCTGATTTTAGCAGACGCGGTTTGCTAAATTTCTGTCTGGTGTAATCCTAGTTATAGGGGGTGTAGTCCTAGTTAAATATAAATCGGCGATGACTAAAAAATTTGGAAGTTGTGCCCCCCGTTTTCAAATTCCTGGATACGTCGCTGTCTCAGAGTCTGATTTTTTTTTTAATGAAAAGTGTCTCTTTTATTTGATTTTTTCTCTAAGTACAGATCGAGCACGGGCTCTAATTATATTTGTTATAAGGGTCAAGTTGAAAAAATGCAGAAGAAAAATTGAATTTCTAAAAATTATAGACATTTCTGGCATTTCCTATACCGGTTTCAAACACCCCAGTTAGTGTCATCATCAGTAGGATTTTAAATGTCGGTTTGTCTTGTTAATGAAAACTGTTTTTTATATTTGTGAATATTTGTAGTTTCTACAGAATAAATTTTGACAGTTTCCAACACTACAATTCTATTTCTAGCAATCTCAACCTCACTTCATACTTTCTTTCCACTTTTTTGTCTCTTACATTATTTCGCAAGGGTTACCAACATGATCTGGAATTGCAGACACAAATGAAGGAATTTGCATTTTCTGTTTCGGAGACGTGCCTAATGGCGACATATTTTGTCAGTAATTTTATTTGATTTTTTCTGTAAGTACAGATCGAGCACGGGCTCTAATTATATTTGTTATAAGGGTTCACGTTGAAAAAATGCAGAAGAAAATGCTGAAAACTTTTTCTATACGATAAATGTCTTTGAATTTGAGAGTTTTTCTGTACGAAAAATTACTCAGAATCTAAGACTTTTTCTGTACGAAAAATGTTTCAGAAACTTAGAATTTTTCTATAAGTAAAATGTTTCAAAATCAAACAACTTTTTTTTAGAACCTGAGTTTTTCTATATGAAAAATATCTCATAATCTAAGAATTTTTCTATACAAAAATGTTTTGTAATCTGAGAATTTTTCTACACGAAAAATTTCTGAGTGTTATAGAGTTTTTCTGTACAAAAAAAGTCTCTAAATTTAAGAATTTCCTATGCGGAAAATGTTTTAAATCGTAAGTATAGTTAAAAACTTTCTGTAGTAAAAATGTATTGGAATTTGAATTTTATGGAATTTGTATTGGAATTTTTTTTGAGACATTTTTGAACTTTCGTTCCAAAAATGTCTCAAAATCTTTGATTTTTAAGATAATATGTATCATGGAATCACAGAATTTTCTTTACCAATAATGCTCTTAGATATGTTCTTCTTAAATATGGTTTATAATCCAAAAACTTTTTAAAAGTATATCAACAATTCAAAAAGGTGTCCCAGAGTTTAAAGTTTGTACGCGAGAAGTAACTAATCTAATTGGAAATGCGATATTTGGTATGGCAATACTGCGTCACTACCAGAACTATGTGTTTTTTTATTTTATTTATTAATTTTAAATTATTGTCAAAGTTAAAGGTTGTAATAAAATGATAACTGTAATTCTTATTTTCTTTTTTGTTTAATCGGTAGCTTATATAGTCAAACTGAGGTGGCGTCGTGCAACTTTTTTAAAATTAGACACCAGCCTTAAAACATTATCATGTTAAAAAAATTAATCGAAGGGGGTCATGTCTAAAAGTGAGTTATTTGGCCTGGAATGCCCCATATACTCTCTATCACTAGTGTGGAGGGTATAAACAATTTTTGGCCACTTTCTCAAAATATGAACCAGTGTGCAACGGTTGTTAAACATTATTCTTTATTCCCATTACATTGTGCACTAATATATAAAACTAAAATTACGCTTACGTCATGTGCCAGTTATCAAAATATTTCTTATAAAAAATAAAAATATATTCAAATACTCTCCTTATTTTCCAAATTTTATCCTATCATTTACAAATAAAAAAGAGGAAATCTTTTCCTTTTAATTTAATGCAAATTTGAAAATAACTATGCGTCTGGACAAAATAATCTTAAAACGGAATTTAACAATAAAATAAATAAAAAAAAAAGAAACAACAACATCATACTGCAAATACAGCTGATGTCATGTCTTTACCGATAACATAAATATAGTGCGGGGGGAGTGTTATAAAACTCATTGGTCAAACTTTTTATGTCTATAAGGTGTTTCCGGTTACGCATTTACTACAAAAGCAAAAATTTCAAAAGAAAAAAAAAAAAAAAAACATGTTGTATAAACAGGTTTTGTTATGTTTTTCCTTAAAGAAAAACAAAATTTGCAATCAAGTCTTTACAAACAAACTCAAAAAAAAATTAAAAAAAAAACACTTCTATACAAAATAAGAAGTTTAGATAAAAAATCACAAAAACAACACTTTACAAAGTAAATATTTGGGGTAGAAAAAATTTAAAAACATATTGAAGTAGTACATTCTTGTACAGTAAAGCATAGAAAAGGGTTGCATATGGGATTAGGTCATCTCCAGAACAAAAATAAAATAAAAAATAATAAAATAAATATATTGAATGATAAGGATACAACATGTTATTTTTGGACGATGACATCAGCAAACGACAAAACAATAAAAAAAAAATCATGCTCACATATTGTATTTGTTCCTTAATAAATAAAAAAAAATCTTCAAAATAGGAAATGTTTTGTTAGGATTTCAATCAACATTTTTTTTTAAGATTTAAACAAATATCTGGACATATTGTTTTTGTCAATATGATGTATATCAATTATAGTTGAAGACATTTTAATGCTAAATGTTATTTAGTAAGCTTAAAATTTGATCTGTTTTATGTAATAAATCTTTTTCTATTTTTTTTAAATGGAAATAACACTCACGAAATAAAAATTTAAATCAACAAACATCAGTTGTAAATCAACCAAACATGATATAAACCAAACATTTAGTAAAAACGGCCGCCGCACTGTGGCGCCTTTTCCCTAAAAGCGTTGCAAAAATCCAAAAATTGACAGAAGAATTTGATAAAATGAATAATTACATCTGATTGAAAACTCCTCACTGATTTAGAATCCAAAAACATTTTTGAAATCGGATGAAAATTATGAATTATAGAGCCACCCAAAGTTGGGAATTTTTCAGTCTGTAGAAAAAAGTTAAAGCTTAAAAAAATATATCATCTTTTAAATTGAATTTCAGGCAAACTATGCAACCGATCATTATTTTTTTGGTGTCGTTTGAAAGGTATATTAATTCAAATGAAACGATATAAAAAAAGGGTTATTTGATCGAATACTTTGTTTTTAGGAGCAGTTTTGCAAACACACCATATTTCGGTCTTTTTTTATGTTTGATAGAATAGAACTAAAAAAGGGACGATTTGTGACGGGAACTATTAAACAGAGGATGTTTAGTATTTAATTCTCTAACTTATTCAATTAAAATTGGGTGCCAGTACTTGCCCGTGTACATGAAAAAATAAAAAAACTATAACAACTTTCACTATGAAAGGAGATATTTTTAAAATATCCTAACAGATTTTTGGCAGTTGTGAGATCCACTGGAATTTTTCACCAAGCTTAGTAGATGTATTGGTCTTTAATTTATTTTTTTGTTTTTTTGGCTTTTTTATTTGCTTATAACGCCCCCTAGCGGAAAACTTTTTTTCTATAAGTAACCACTTTGACGAGCTGTAACTCCTGAACGAATTAAGATATTTTAAAAGTTAAAATATTGTATTTTAAATAAAACAAAGTTAATAAAATTAAGTGTCATCTCGGAATTTTTAACAAAGAAACAAACAAACGTTATATTACAAATAAGTTTTTAGTTAGTGACGAGTGTGGACGTGTTTTATTTTAACTCCGTGCTATAAATTGAATTACTAAAATTGTTCGTAATAGGTTTGTTCGTAATAGGTATTTTTGTGATATTTTCATTACCACATCAAGGAAAATGAAAATATGGACACAAATGATACCGATTTAGTTCGAGGCTCTGCCTCACCGACTGGTGCTGGTCCTAGCACTGGTCTTAGGGTTGCGACCTTGAAGTCCGGCCTTGATTCTGGTAGGGGTGCTCAGCCTAATATTGGTGGTAAAAAGAAAAAGAAACTTAAGCCATCAAAGGTCAGGCACAACCAGAGAAGGCTTTGTTTGAAAATAATTAACAGACTAAGCCAACTCGATGGAACGAAGCTCTCCGAACGTGAGAAGGCGTCGCTATCATGGGCGAAAGGAGTCATTGAAGAACAGGACAAACTTTCGGCAATGCGCGCATCTGACAAACAGAGCGCTGTTTCGGCCTCGTCATCGAAGTCTGGTAAAAGGTTGCGCTCGCCCGACGAGAAACCTTTACCTAAAAGATCTAAGGTGACCGGCAACGTCTGGACTCAGTCTTTTAGTGAAGTGGTGAAAGGTAACTTCGTTAGGGCTGTGATAAACAGGCAAAATGGGGATTGTAGTATTCCAAGGGACAAGTGGAGTTTAGTTGAAACTAAACTAAATGAAATCTACTATAGGCTTCTTGAGAGTATGCCTGATTTTCTCCCTACTACTGTCAACGCAGGTTGGTATCAGGGGCGAGTAAAACTCGTTGCTTTTGGAAACGAAAGATCCGCAGCCGTGTTTAAGGTTGCCATTAGCCAAGTGGGAGAGTTATGGCCTGGAGCCAGACTGGACGTTGTGGAAAAACATGATATCCCCTCGCAACCCAGAGCTCATGCATGGATCCCAATGGCTACAAGTGACACTGCGGTGATTCTAAAGATGATAAAAGTCTGCAATCCTGACCTTCCAACTCAGAATTGGCAAATTGCCAGATTGGGTGAGATGGAGGGCGCTCGTCGTCAAGCAGTGGTCTTGGTTAATGAGGAATCGCTTCCGCTTTTAGCCAGGACTGACGGCATTATTAGATTTGGCTTTTTTCATATAAGAGTCAATGTCTACAAGGGCGACCAGAAGCCTATTTTGGAAGCAGACAAGCCAGTGGCAGAGTCGGCTGGGGAGGAGAATCTGGAAAAGGTTGATATTCAGCTGACCGATTCTAGGCTGATGGGAGATGCATCTGGCATTTTCGAAACCGAATCTGGCAACGAATGCGACCTCTGTGATGGCACGGAGGATAAAGCTGATGCCACTATGGGTGACATTCAGGACGAGGCCCATGCAGTGAGGAATTCGGAGAGTTCTGTTGCCTCCGATTCAGAACAGATGGGACACATATCTGGCTTATTCGAAACCGAATCTGGGGACGAATGCGACCTCTATGATAACACGGAGGATGAAGCAAATAACACGGTGGTGGAAAGGATGGTGGAAAAAAAGCAAGATGTTGCGGTTCCTACAAATAAACCTCCATCACTGTAAGGCAGCCTCAGCTGCACTATTGCTGCGCCTGACGACAGGAGCAGTTGACTTGGTTTTTATCCAAGAGCCCTGGGTGCGGGGTGGCAGGGTTTGCGGATTGAAGACCCCTGGGTTTAAGTTGATGGTTGCCAAAGGTGAGGGCTCACCAAGAGCCTGCATCTTGGCGAAAAATGGCTTAAATATATTCTTTTTATCAACTTTTAGTGATATGGATGTTACAGCGGCTAGCTTAGAGCTTCATGGGAAATCTATTTGGCTCGCCTCTGCGTATTTTCCTAATCCGGGGCCAATACCCCCGGAGAAGGTTGGCGGTCTGATTCGGGAGTCTGAATCTAGGGGACACCAGTTACTAGTGTGCTGTGATGCTAATGCACATCATTCGATATGGGGTAGTACAGACACAAATGATAGAGGCGAATCACTTTTGGAGTTTTTGTTAAGCACTAACCTGTATATTTGTAACAAGGGTAGTGAACCAACTTTCGTTACAAGTACGCGGCAAGAGGTTCTTGACGTAACACTTGTATCAGATACATTGTCTGATAGAATTGATGACTGGAGAGTTTTGGAAGAGCATTCTTTCTCAGATCATCGGTACATTGAGTTTTTACTCAGGGAGCGTGCCCCGGTTGAGACAGTCTCTAGAAATCTGAGAAGAACAAACTGGGTGAAATATAGGGAGACTTTTTCTTTGCTTTTGGATGAAGTACCCCTATCTGAACCGCATAGTTTAGCGGAAATTGACTGTCTGGTTGACCATATAACAAATGTTTGTAATAGGTGCCTGGATGCGTCTTGCCCTTCTGCAAAGCCTAGAGGGAAAAAAAAGCCACCTTGGTGGTCAAATGAGTTGCAGACGAGCAGAGATTCCTGCAGAAAGCTCTTTAATAAGGCTAAATTTTCAAGAGCGGACGAGGACTGGTCTGCATACAGGCTGCAACTTAAGAGTTATAAAAAGATGATCAGAAATGCCAAATGTGATTCTTGGAAAAACTTCTGTGGAAACATAGAAGACGTTTCTGAGGCATCCAGGCTGCGCAAGGTTCTGGCTTCTTCTCCTTGCACCCTAGGATACCTGAAAGATCCTAATGGGGTGTGGTCTTCCTCCAGTGGAGAGTCGCTGGATCTCCTTTTAAACACGCATTTTCCGGGCAATTCCATGACGCCGTTTCAAGCTTTGGAACGTTCTGACGCCCAAGCATCTGAAATTGCTTCGGAAATAATAAATATGCCAACATTAATCTGGGCGATAAAAAGCTTCAGGCCCTATAAATCTCCGGGACCTGATGGTATAATCCCGGCTGAGTTGCAGCAAGTGTTGGACTATATAGCCCCGTTGCTGTATAATCTATACACAGCATGCATCAACTGGTCGTATATTCCTTTAAAATGGAGGGATACCAGAGTCGTATTTATCCCGAAGGCTGGGAAAAGTTCCCACACAGCTCCGAAGGATTTCAGACCAATTAGTCTGTCTTCTTTTTTGTTAAAGACAATGGAACGAATGATAGACTCATATTTGCGTAGAGTGATTGACCCGAGGTTGCTTTCGACAAAGCAACATGCATACAGCAAGGGACGATCAACGGAAACAGCTCTTCATGAGCTCGTTGGTACCATCGAGAGATCGCTTTCGGTAAAGGAGTACACTATGGTGGCCTTTCTTGATATTGAGGGGGCTTTTAATAATGTCATTCCAGAATCGATAATATTGGCATTGTCTGGTCTGGGAGTAAAGCGTGAAATCGTTTTAATGGTGGAAAACCTACTTGCCAATAGACGTATAACGTCTGAATTGGGAGCGTCCGTCATATCTCGATTTGTCAATAGGGGCACACCACAAGGAGGTGTTCTTTCGCCGCTTCTTTGGAACCTGGCACTGAATTCAATGCTACTATCTCTAGAAGCACGTGGTTGTCATGTTATCGCATATGCTGACGATGTCGCGATAGCGGTAAAGGGGAAGCATCTGCCAACATTGCGGGACATTCTTCAGGGTTCTCTGAAAGATCTGTCTAAATGGGCAAGAGACTGTGGCCTAGGAGTTAATCCTAGTAAAACAGAGCTTGTTTTGTTTACAAGGAAAAATAAGATTCCTGCTTTTGATCCTATTTCTCTGGACGGTACTGAAATCACCTTCTCAGATGGAGCCAAGTATCTTGGAGTATTTCTAGATAGGAAGCTGAATTTCAGGCGTAATATTGAGGAACGGGTGAGAAAAGCAACGGTTGCTTTGTATTCCTGTAAAAGGGCCATTGGAAAACGATGGGGTTTTAGCCCTCAAGTCGTTCATTGGATCTATACAGCAGTGGTGCGTCCAATTTTGCTGTATGGAATCATTGTCTGGTGGCCTGCTTTGGAAACAAAAGCGAACTTTGTCTTTATCACGAAGGTACAGAGAATGGCGTCAATGTGCATCACTGGTGCTCTTCGTACTACACCTACGGCTGCATTAGAAATCCTCCTTCACCTGATACCCTTGGACATATTGGGTAGGCAGTATGCGGCTGCATCGGCAATTCGACTTAATAGCACGCTGCAATGGAGGAGCAGTGATTGTGGCCATAGCGCAATCTTGAAAAAGATAACAATACCACAAAATGTGGACTGTGCTCCCTCTTTGAGCCTCTTTGAGCGCCACTTTACCACTATGATACCATCCAGGGAGTCTTGGATGGGGGATACTCCGGGTAGTGGAGCTACCATAAATTTTTACACAGATGGATCGAGGCTGCACGAACAAGTGGGCTTTGGAGTCTATTCGGAAGAGCTTGGGTTGAGCCTGGCTCGTAGATTGCCAGATCATTGCAGTGTTTACCAGGCAGAGATGCTGGCAATAAAAGAAGTGGCTGACTGGTTGAGCTGCAATGTCTTGTCTACAACCGCAGTCAACATCTATACTGACAGTCAAGCCGCGGTCAAGTCCCTGGATTCAATGTTTCTGAAAACAAGATCTGCCCTTAACTGCCGCACGTCTTTAAATGAGATGGCCAAGCAGTTTAACATACGACTCATATGGGTCCCAGGGCACAGAGACATTCCAGGGAATTGCAAAGCCGATGAGCTTGCAAGACTAGGAACTACCTTACAGGTTCCAACAGAATTGGAATGTGTTGGTACGCCTCTAGAAACTTGCAAGCAAAACCTACGGCTTTGTTCTGCGACGGAGACTAATCAAAGATGGGCAAATGGATGGACGTGTGAGACAACACGACTGATTTGGCCTTCTCTTAATCAGGGGCGCACAAGTGAGCTGATATCGCTTCCAAGAGGAGAGATTTCAACGGTGGTTTCTATAATTACCGGACACTGTCTTATAGGGAAGCACGCAGAGCGGTTAAATGTGCCGTCGAATGACTTTTGCCGAAGTTGCATGGATGAAGAGGAGTTGGAAACTATCGAACACTTTATTTGCCATTGCCCGGCACTTTCTGGTCAGCGACTTGCTTCACTGGGATCTAGGGAGCTGTACGATCTTTCAGATTTGTCGGATGTCAAAATTCAACATCTAAGGAGTTTCATAAGAAGCTCAAACTGGTTTAACGACAGGGACTAGTAGGGAAACCTATTACGATCCCGTGGTATCACAATGGACCTCAGAGTCTACGTGTGTTGACGTAAAACGTCAGCAGCCACTTACAACCTAACCTAACCTAACCTAGTTAAAAAAGTCTTAAATTTGTTTAACCCTAGTGAATGATATGTTAAAATTGAACCTACAGCTAATTACAAAACAATAAAATTAGTGTTTTGAATTCTCATTGAGTTTATAGTTCTTTTTTTATATATTTGAAAATTTCTTTTTTAAATTTGCCTATGTCTTTAAGACATAAATATACTTGGTTAGTTTAAAAGGTGAAACTTTTTTTAAATATATTTATAAGTTTCAAGTAAATTTTTACTTGACACAATTAAAAAATTATATAAAAAAATCAAAAAAAGAAATTCAAGTAAAATTTTAGTTTTATAAATTGAAAATTTACTCAAATTTGTTGGTAAAAATTTATTAAATTTTAAATATCAAATAGTTTTCTGGTGCAAAATAGAGTAATATTTTACTCAGTATCGTTAAAAATTTCCTATTTTTTTTTATTATTTTTTCTCTGTCATATTAGAGTGGTATTTTTTCGAGACTTTTAAAATGTATTGTGATTATTGTTGCGCTAAGTCTAATCGGCAAGTTAAGAACGCTTAACGAGAATAAAACTTATCAGATTGACTCACATTGGATCCTTGACGCGCATTTGAGAGCCAAACAAATGTTTAGTTATTTACACAAATTGCTCATATTCGCTAAGAAGACACCCTAGGAGAAAGAAAACCGTCCATAGAGAGAAAATCCATCGCATAGTTTAGTCAGGACATAAAGTCAAAGTAAGGACTTTTTCCAAAAATTTGAAAAAAATTATTTTTTTTGAAGACCTTTCTTATTTAATTTTTTAAAACTACTTCCAATGATGCGATTTTCCTGAAATTAACTGAAGATTGTAGCTATAACTAGTACCTTTGTTACCCATTTTATTGTATTTAATATTACTCTTTGTAAGTAGGAAATACACGCCATCAAAAAGTGCCAATTTTTAAAAAATTATAAAAAAACATTTTATATTTTGGATTGCAACTTTTGTGGGGAATGAAAGGGAATGGCGATTCTTTTTGTACAACAAACTAGAAGTATTACTTAATACTCCTGGGGTAGAAACTAGTGCAGCCAGTTGCAGCTGCGGCCTGGAATGAGGCTTAAATTGGGGTCTATTAATGAAAAAAAAAATATTTTTAAAGTGATTATTTTTTAAAATACTTTACTATTAATCGTTTTATTATAAAAATTTACTTAAATGATATATATTGTTGACATTTTACCGCGGTTTCCAATAATTACTAATTTTGATACCCTACTATACTTTATTAAGGCAAAAGGAGTTTCATCTAACGCTTGTAACATATAAAAAATATTTGTCGTGTTTCATGACAATTATCGGAGGAGGCTCTGAAAAGATCACATAGGCACTTTAAAAATTATAAAAGAAACTTTAACAGACAAAACTCTAAAACAAACAACCTGCAAGATGTTTTTAATAAGTTTATGATTAAGTCCAATCCAAATATAACCCTAATAAGGCAGATAGAAATGTTGGAAGTACTGATTATAGAGTAGTATTTTTATAATATTTTTTTTTACCAAATATCTTAACAATTATTGCAAATAATGCTTATTTACCGTGTGTTGCTTCTTCGTTTGATATTTTTGTTTAAAAATCGAAAATGATAATAGATAAATAACAGTTAATTTATATATATAATTGACCTCCATTTTTTTTTTATATGAATAAATAAACCAACTTTGCCTTAAATTTACAAGTAGGGTACAAGTGCGAAAAATGTCCAATCCACATGTGTGAGTTCCTTAAGGTCTCCAGTTTTTATAATGGTAAAGAATGTCGTGAAATTCATATCCGTTCAAGAGTTATAACAAAAAAATGTCGATGCGCGCCTTTTTCACACAAAGTTCCCAATGTGTGACTTAATTTGACGCACAAGAAGTTACATTTTAAATGCTTTTTAGATTTACAATTTACAACAAAAGAGGTCAAAAAGTGTCACTGTGCACAGTGCCAAAGCGGGCCTATTACAATGCGGATGTGCTTTTCTTGAAGCTAAAGGAGATAAAATTCAAGTGCGTTTTAAACATTAAAAATGCCTTGATAACTTAAAAACTTATGATTTTTGCAACGAAAAAAGTCAAAACGAGGCACTGTGCTGCAGTGGGCCAATGGCCATGCGGGCTACTTAAGCTGAAAGGGGTTTTTTTAATTTTTTTCTTGATATTATCTTTATTACTTTAAAATTTATAATGCTTACAACGAAAAAGTCTAAACACGACACTGTGCACAGTTCCGCGGCTGGCCTATTACCTTGCGGCTCATATATTTTGAAGGTAGGGGAGTCTTCTTTGGAATGCTCTTTAAATTTTTAAAATATCATCATTAGTTCAAAAGTTATGATTTTTGCAACGAAAAAAGTCAAAAGGCGCCACTGTGCGCCGTTAGTCCATAATAGAAAACTTCGATTTTGTTTTCAACAAACCCAGTCAAGTAATTTTATTTCAAAATTATTTTATGTCAATAAATAGTTATTGTGTTTGTTAAATTTCTTTGATGAAAAAAAAAAAAACATTTGTCAGATAAGCAAATTGTGTTTCTTGAATTTCTTTGTTGCAAAAAAATTAAGATTTCTGCTTTTGTCAGATCAACATATTGTGTTTGCGTTTGTTGAACACAAAAAAATTTCAAAAAAATCGAAGAGTACAAACATTTTCAAAAATGAGATTTAAATTTTAAAACTTAAAAATCGCATACTAGAGCGCATTAAAGAATTTTTTGGGATTTTTTTTTAAAAAAGTTCGTAAAAAACAAAAATTTTGAAAAAAAAAATTTGAAATTTGGACAATTATTGAAGAAGTTATGAGTAAAAGAATTTTGAGTAAAGAAACAAACTACCACTTGTTAAAAATTCGATATCTTTTGAACGTGTCATCAAAAAAATCTGAAAATTTACCACGAAGGAGTTTTCTAAGGGTACTAAAAACTGTTAACAAATTGGGAAAATCAAAAAAAAAAATTCAAAGTGTCCGATTTGACATGGAATGCCCGATACATCAAATTAAAAATTTGATGCGCCGAGCACGAATATTAAAAAATTTGAAAACCTTTCGAACGGCTTTCGTTACATCGCTATTTAAAAGTCCCACAATATGGCGCTTTTTTTCTACGTTCAAGAAAAAAAAAAAAAACAAGTAGAAAAGTTACTATAAATACCCGCCACAATGCCTTTTTTAAAGGATAGTGCATTTTTATCGTGAAGAAAATTAACAATTTTGATTAGAAATATTTTATTTTGAGTAAAAAACTCTTTTTTTGTCATTTAAAAAAAAAGGATTATAAAAAAAAAACTTTTTTTTAGAGTAAAACTTTTTTCGAGTGTAATGTTTTTTTACTGTAAAAATATTTTTGAGTGAATGCACGTACGTCTGTACACAAAATATTGACATTTTTGTAAAAAAAAATAAATTTTTTTGAGTGTAAAATTTTTTTTTGGGTGTAAATTTTTTTTGAGTTTAAAATTTTTTTTGAGTGTAAAATTTTTTTCGAGTTTAATTTTTAAGTTACCAATGATTTTAAAACTAAGCAAGTTTAAAAAGCATTGCTTTTAAACTTAACTAGTTTGAAAAGCATTGCAAAGTTATCACCAATGCTTTTTAAACTTGTTTACCACGTGGCAACTAAGGTGAACCCAATCTGAAATTAGGGGTGTTGTTTATAACTTTTGAACCACTAGAGTGGAGGGTATAAAACAAAATTTCTTTCCCTAAACTCTTGAGACAAACATTAATTTAAACTTATTTGGAGCCAAGTCCGACCATACTAACCTGTTAAATTTCATCAAAAATTTTCAAATTTTGAAAAATTAAAAAATAAAAAATTAATACTCTTGAGATACGTTACTTTTTTTAATTTTGGAATTTTGAATCTAAAGTGGGCAAAAATTAACTTTTCTTGTCCAATTTTGCCTACAAGTCGCAATTCTTAACCGATTTTAGTTTCCGTTTTTTGCATTTTAGCTAATAAAATTTCACAACGATATGTTATGGTGGATTTTTGAAAAACGTTTTAGTTTTCTTTTTATGTTTTTTTAAAATTGCGAAAATTTTAATTTTTTAGTTTCTGTTAAAAAGTTGTAACATTTTAAATTCGAAAAGAGGAGTCAAAAATTACTTTATTTACAAGTAATAACATAGTAAAACAAAATCGAACTTTCCGAATCGGAATGAAACCAAAAGCAAATGAAAGTTGACATTGACCATAACAAAACTCGTTTAGAATTTTTGTATACAAAATATGTATTCTTTGGGGTTCCTTGTGGTGCCCTTGTTAAACATGTGGTTCAAAATTTCGTTAGCTATGACCGGTATGAATTTGGCTACAACCGGTCATTACTGAATTGGAGAATTATTAAGAATGAGCCACTCTGCACCATTGCGTATGATTGTTATTTAAAGGCAATTAAAAAATAAGCATACGCCTACATACTTATAATTTTAATAATAGCTCACCATTTAAAGTTGACATGTTTTTTTGTAGATTTTGGTTGTTGCACTGTGTACTTAAGGAAATGATAAGCTTTAATAAAAAAAATTAGGTAAAAGCTAACATTATACGATATAGGCGCTTAAAAGTAAATATTTTGGAGTCTTCATATGTTTATGAAAACAAAATAATAATATGAAGGGAATGATTTCACATCGTAGGGTATCCAATAGGGTGGCTCGTTTTTAGGCTTTTCTCTCTGATCAACTTCTAATACCCGCCAAAAGTGTCGGTCCCCTAAGAGTAACTCACATGCAAAATATCACTCCGATCGGAGTTTATCTTCTGTCTCCACTTTGAGCCTCAAAATTGGGGTTTTTGCAAAAAAGGACTTTTAAAAAAAATAAAATTAAAGTTTTTTTATTAAAATAATTAAAAAAATATTTTTGTATAATATTTGTTCGTAAATGCTTAAATATGAAATTTAAAGATTTTACGTTATCATTAACCCATTAAAACTTAATACCAAAAAAAAGGCATGATTTTGTGGGCGTTTTAAAAACACCTTTTTTCAAAATTTGAAAATTTTATTAAAAAAAATTTTTAAATATACCATTTTTTCTTTCTGAATTCATTAACAACACCTTGGAGAAGAAAAATGTGAAATATGGCGGATATCCGTCAAGCCACTTTTCGGGAATCGAGGGGGGAAATTAGCGGATTTCAAGGAAATGTTGGTTTTATCAATAATTTGGATTAATAAAATCTTATAAATTTAATTTTTGAGTAAATTAACTGTTTTTTGGTAGGGGTTCAAAAATGACCCATTCAATAAAAAGTATATATTTTTTTATAGAAAATTAATTTGTTGCAATCTATTAGATAACTTTAAATCAGCCCTAAAATCTTATCTATTTAAGATATCTTTAACCCACATTGGCCAGGGGTCAAAAATGACCACGGAAAAAACTTTTAGGCATAGTGCTTGAATTTTTTGATATTAACAAAATATATATCTTTTATTGAATGGGTCATTTTTGACCCCCTACCAAGAAGGGTTAACGATTTTTTTTTAAAGATAATATATTAATACGAAATAATAGTCGGGGTTAAAAACACAAAAGCCGTCTTATACTTGTTTATAGCACAAAATTTTAGCTCTAAACTTAAAATTTTCTTCGGGGGTCATTTTTGACCCCCAGCCAATGTGGGTTAAAGACGTCGTAGATCGGTAAGATTTCATGACAGACTTGAAGTTATTTAATAGAACACCACGACACCTTAAAACAGTTAATTTACTCAAAAATTAAATTTATAAGATTTTATTAATCCAAATTATTGATAAAACCAACATTTCCTTGAAATCCGCAAACTTCCCCCCGCGATTACCGAAAAGTGGCTTGACGGATATCCGCCATATTTCACATTTTTCTTCTCAAAGGTGTTGTTAATGAATTCAGAAAGAAAAAATGGTATATTTAAAAATTTTTTTAATAAAATTTTCAAATTTTGAAAAAAGGTGTTTTGAGAACGCCCGCAAAATTATGCCATTTTTTGGTATCAAGCTTGAACATGTTAATGATACCGTAAAATCTTTAAATTTCATATTTAAGTATTTACGATCAAATATTATACAAAAATATTTTTTTAATTGTTTTAATAAAAAAACATTATTTTTTTTTTTTTTTTAATAGTCCTTTTTTGCAAGAAACACAATTTTGAGGCTCAAAGTGGAGACAGAAGATAAACTCCAATCGGAGTGATATCTTGCATGTGAGTTACCCTTAGGGGACCGACACTTTTGGCGGGTATTAGAAGTTGATCAGAGAGAAAAGCCCAAAACGAGCCACCCTAGTATCCAACCCTATTGATTCGTTGGAGCATCGTCGGAACCTGGGTTGTGCACCATACTTCTACCGATATTATCATGGTAAGTGCTCTGATGAATTGGGTGAACTTATTCCCGAGACTCGGGTGTACGTTCGTAACACTTGTCAATCCAGTAGATCACATCCGTTTGTTGTCGACTGTCCAATGACAACGCATTACAGAGAAAATTCGTTTCTCAGTCGAACAAGTCGTATGTGGAATTCACTCCCCTCAGAAGTCTTCCCAGTCAGCTACGATCTGGAAAAGTTTAAAATAAATGTCCATAACACTACTTACTCTATCCTCCTCCCCAAAACCTATTTATCTTATACCAACACAATGCACTGCATTAGTAGGGCGTATCCCCTGAGTTTTGGCTCAAAGTAAAAAAAAAAAATGTGTGGCGCCTTCGATTAAAGTTTAGCGCTTTTTGTAAAAATTTTCTTTAAAACCAAAACTTTGATCGAAATTCACCACGAGTTAAAATAATTGGAATTGACTCGAATTAATTTTAAATAAAAACTTGTCTCAAGATCTATGAAAGAATCAAAGATTTTTTTTTATTTTTTTACCGTACGAAAACTTACAATTTTTTTCAATAACTCAAAGTAAATAAACATGTTGTATCGCAAGATACATTATTTTTATTTTTTTAATTTTCAAAAATCCATAACTTTGATCGCCAGGTGCTACGGGTTAACTTAATTGTGCCACTTTTAGGAAAAAAATTTGAGTGGACACTTGGGAAAATCAAAAGTTGAAGAAAAATGATTCATCACAGCTAGGGTTTCTAAATTCCCGGACTTTTTCAATTCCCGGGAAATCGTTTTAAAAAAATTGTATTCCCGGGAATTCCCGGGAATTTTGTAATTAAAACAAATTTTGAACTTTACCATATGAAAATTGTTATATTACAAATTATGGTCGTATTTTCCAATTTAAAAACATTTTTGATGTATTCTTATGTAAAATAGTTTTACTAACCTCTTAAATATACGTAGAAAGTTCATAAAATCTATTTTTTGTAGAAATATTGGACCTTATCATAGTTTTAGTATTTGCATTGACGTATTTCCACTCCGTGCAAAATTGTTCACAATTCGGAAATACCCGATTTTGCATGAAATGCGGTTTTAATAACTTTTTGGAAAATTTTTCTAATTTTGACTACGCCAACCGTAAGAAAATCATATCTTGAAGATAAACTTCCGAATTATTTAGGAGGGCTTTCGGGTATTTTGCGGAAGTGTTCTACGAGTCAAGAGCTACAAAAATGCCGTTGGACCTTTTCTCGTGTTAGCAGTATTTACCGAGATATGTGCATATATAAAATCTCGGGAATTTCAAAATTTAGATCTAAAATTAGGGTCTTGAGACCCCGACAGATATGCAGAGCTAGGCTATTCCATATTTTTCTTTGTAGTCTTTCTTTTGAAAATTTCATCCGTTTCGCTCTATCTCGCTTAGTTTTCGAGATATCGCCATTTTGAATTTTTAACTAAATTCTAAGAAGTTATTTACTAAATTCTCAGAAGTCTTTAACTAAATTCTAAGAAGTACACTTCCTCAATTCAAAGAAGAGAAATACGATGATGTTTTTTTTAGTAAATTTTAACTAAACTTGAACTAAATTGTTTTTTAAGAAATATGTCTTAAAAATAAAGATACGATTCTTAGATTTGTGGAAAATTTCTTTGGCAGTAAGAATTTTTTAACTAATATTAAAAAAATCCATTTAAAGAAAACTATGAACTAATTATAAGTAAATGAACTAAAATTTTTTCCTCCTAGTTAAGAAAATTTCTCATTTTTAAGTTAAATTTAACTAAATTTTAGGAAAATTCATGATAAATTTTCAAAGACATTTTTTCCTTAATTTTAGTTATGTCTTTTTTTTTCAGTGTATGAAATTTTAAGGTGAAAACCAGGTTTGTTATATCCCAACAAAATTTTCTGTTCCAAATAATCGGTTCCAGAACGCATCAAATTACCCTGCAACCGGTTCTACTTAACATTCCAGAATCAATGATTTTTGTTTGAAATTGTCCCGAAAGCGATCGTTTTTTAGAGCAAGTAGTTTTTTTGAAAAATAATTTTACATATATTCAAGAATCTATTGGACCAGGAATTTGTTCCAAACAATTTTCTTGGGATATTTTTTAAAATATTGATATTTTTGTGTAAGCAGTATAAAGATTGTTGTTCTGAATATAAAATACTAAATTTTGTGAAGAAGAAATCATTGGAATTTTAGATTAAGAAACTTTTGCCAATTTGCAACCAACATTTGAAGTGAAATTTTGTTTGATTCCTTATTTTGTCACGGAATCGATTAAAGAAAAAAATTATTAGGCCTAAATAATATGCAAGCTGAAGCTTATCCTCACTAGTTTTTCTTTAAAAATGTTAGTTCTTTCAAAGTTTTAATGTCATTTTTATTAAATCATTTAAGATTGTGTTAAAAATGTGTAAATTAAACATATTTTTATTAAAAAATTAGAGACGAATTCCCGAAATTTCCCGAAGAAAAAATCCCGGGATTTCAAGAAAAAATTTTCCCGGGAATTCCCGGGAATTTTTTCCCGAATAGAAACCCTAATCACAGCCGAAAGTCTTCTTATTTCTAAGGCCTATATTCAAAACCCTATATCTTACATATTCACGAAAATTACTTTTTGAAGGCAAAATATTCAGTAAAACGGCCCTGATCTATGGTGTAAAATTCAGAACAAATATATTTTGTTTTGCTATTTTATTTGCATTTTTGGTTTCCTCTATCTTACACTATTAATTGTTCTGAATTCAAAACCCTCTATTTTTTTAAACAATTAATTTATAAATATTTTTTTGCGATAATTTCATCTTGCAATACATGTTTTCCTACTAATTTTTGCATGCTGAACATGATTTTGTCAACAAAATTCCAGAACCACGATTTTGGTCCATTGATGCTAATTTTTGCGGAAATTTCTTGTTTGATTTTTTTGAAAATATGGCAAAAAATTTGGATGTCTTGTACAGATTATGAAAAAAAAGAATTAATCTTAAAAATCCCGATGCTTATCAGCATCTGTGGAGCAAAATCGTGTTTTAAATTTTTTTAACAATTTGTTACATAACATACTCAACAGCTTGTCAACTTTTAGGATGCATTTGGTAAAAAAAATATTTTTGTCTTAAAAATCAGCACTTGTGGACCTAAACCTCGATTTTGGATCTTTTTATAAGCCGTTTTCATTAATAAATCGCGTAAAAATGTAATGAAAAACCCTCTATCTGATTATTTTAATTCATGTACTTTAAATATTTTTGAGAAACAAAACCCCCTATTGTTCATAAAATCCCCAATAATGCAACATTTTTAAAACTAATTATATATGAGATTCAGTAGTTGATTTAAAAAAATAGTGTAGAATATCGAATTTTAATTTCTCTAACAATACACGAAATAAACAGTTTTTTGGCTCTCCTGAAAAGTTTAGTTTTTTTAAATAAAGGGTTTTAAATTTAGGCCCTCGATATTTTTTTAATGATAATGGGATTTCTTCTATTTTGATGCACGACAAAGACTTAACATATCTAGAGGTCATCTAAAAACTTTATTTGCAAAATTAAAATACTACACCGTTAATTAACAACATAAATATTTTCATTTCCTCCAACTTATTTTAGAAATTATTTAATGTACTGTTGACACAATTACACTGTGTAACAAAAAAAAAAAAAAACAAAATCTTATATACTTTTCAAACGAGCTAGTCTAGGTTGTAGGTCTCGTCGAAAAGATCACAAAAATGACCATCAACTTGCCAGAGATTATTAAATTTTAAAGTTATTGTCAAAAAACGTTTTTCTGGGACTGTTCTCAATAAAACACTGTGTGACTTAGAGACTTTTTAAGCGAATTTAAATTGTTTAACTGGTTTGGGTAGAAGAAAAATAGAACTTTCAATGTGTGTGAATTAATCTTTACGTTTGAAAAAGATATGAGCAATTGTCATTAACTTATAATATTTAAGAAAAAAAAAATTGCGATTTTTTTTTCGTGGCACATTGATAAGACTTTGTAGGTAAATAACATTATAAATAAGTAATTCAAATCCGTCCGCGTGCATTAATTTGAGCGATCGCACCCAAAACTATGGCGGTTTAAAGTCAAAATTTTTAAAAAAATTGTCAAAATTACATTTTTTATCCGAAGTTACCCAAACGTACCATTTTGTATTATGCTTACCCAGAGCTAAAATACAAATTCAAACATGCATAAAATCTTTGCTAAATATCGAGATATTTGCATTTAACCAATTTTTTTTCGGCACATTTTCCAATATTTTGGAAATAAAAATGTTTCCAGCGGTTTTATTTTTTTTAGAAAAATATTACCAAATGCATTAACAAAATCTCAAAAAATTCTTAGTTAACACCATTATTCTATCTCTAATAGGTAAGAAACAGCAGTGGTTTAAAGGGAACATTTTTGAAAAAAAAAAATTATAATTTTGAATTTTTTTTTTTTTTTTTAATATTAAATGTCTGATTTTACAGTATTGTCCTTCACTGAATATTGAAACTATTGAAAGTATGATTAATAATGCTAATATTAAAGTTATTACGAAATATTATAACGTTATTACTAATTTTATCAAGGTTATAAAAAATTTTAGCGATTTTTCGCGATTTTTGCGACTGCAAAAATCAATGGACTAATTTTGAAATATTATTTGAATAAGACATGTCAAAATCTATCAAAATACATCACTTTTCTACTTTATTTTAAGTAATGTAAGATTTTATATAACCATTAAATTTAAAAGTATCAAAAATTTAAAACCACCGAAAAACCGCTTAAACGTTAAATTTTTTCGGGTGCGAATTAATTGAAGATAGGGAATTAAAAAGACTACCAAACGCGCCTTTCACCGACCAATTTCTATAAGCGGCCTGGATGTGCCTTACAAAAAAATGAAAACCGAAAAACACCGCGGAATTCGCCAATATTAACTTTTGATCAATGTTGCTTTCCATGATCTATATATATAAAAGAGTGTGGTGACTGACTGACTGACTGACTGATTGGCAATAATCATCGCCCAGCCCAAACCGCTGAAGCTAGAGACTTGAAATTTGGAATGTAGGTTCGGCTCCCGACAAAACCACCCACTAAGAAGGGATTTTTGGAAATTCCGATTCTAAGGGGGGCAAAAGGGGGAAAATAGGGCCCTTTGGGGGATTTTGTATCTTTTGAACTAATAGTCCTAGAAACTTCAAATTTGAACTCTAGGATCCTCTCGCGGAAATAAAATTTCGGAAAATTTTTTTTTGGAAAATTCCGCCTCCAAGGGGGGAAAAAGGGGAAAATAGGACAAATTGGTACATTTTTTATATTCTAAACAAATGGTCCCAGAAACTTGAAATTTGAAGTCTAGGACCCTCTCGCGGAAATAACATTTTGGAAAAAGTAATATTTTGAAAATTCCGTTTCTAAGGTGGGGGGGAGGGGGAAAATAGGGCAAGTTGGTACATTTTGTATCTTCTGAACTAATGGTCCTACAATCTTGAAATTTTGAATATAGGATACTCTCGCGGAAATAACATTTTGGAAAAAGTACTTTTTTGAAAATTTCGGTTTTAAGGGGGACAAAAAGGGGGAAAATAGGGCAATTTGGTGAATTTTGAACTAATGGTCCTAGAAACTCGATATTTGAACTATAGTATCCTCTCGGGGAAAAAACATTTTTTTTACTAAAATTTTTTCACTCAAAATTTTTTTTCACTCAAATTTTTTTTTCACTCAAAATTTTTTTTTTTTGAATTTTTTTTTTTTACAAATTTTTTTTTTTACAAATTTTTTTTTACTCAAATTTTTTTTTTACTCAAAATTTTTTTTCACTCAAAATTTTTTTTTTACTCAAAATTTTTTTTTCACTCAATATCCTCTCGGGGAAAAAACATTTTTTACTAAAATTTTTTCACTCAAAATTTTTTTTCACTCAAAATTTTTTTTTCGCTCAAATTTTTTTTTTTACAAATTTCTTTTTTTTACAAATTTTTTTTTTACAAATTTTTTTTACTCAAATTTTTTTTTTACTCAAAATTTTTTTTCACTCAAAATTTTTTTTTTTTTACAAATTTTTTTTCACTCAAATTTTTTTTTCACTCAAAATTTTTTTTCACACAAAAATTTTTTTTGGGGGGGAATAGAACGATTTTGAACATTTTCTATATTGTGAACTAATGGTCCCAGAAACCTGAAATTTGGACTATAGGATCCTCTCGCGGAAATAATATTCTGAAGGAAGTACTTTTTTAAAAAGGCACTTCTAAGAAGGGGAAAAGGGGGAAAATTGGGCAATTTGGTACATTTTCTTTTCTCTGACCTAATGGTCCTACACACAAAAATTTTTTTTTTCCATGAACGATTTTCATAGTATTTATGAACAAATTCATACAATTTATTAACTTTTTTATACTATTTATAAACTTTTTCATAGTATTTATGAATAAATCATAATATGTGTAATTTAAGAATTTTTAACATTTTTCATAAATACTATGAAAAAGTTTATAAATATTATGAAAAAGTTAATAAATTGTATGAATTTGTTCATAAATACTATGAAAATCATTCATGGAAAAAAAAAAATTTTTGTGTGTAGAAACTTGAAGTTTGGACTATAAGATCCTCTCGCGGAAAAAACATTCCGAAACAAAGTTTTTTTTCAATTCCGCTTCAAGGGTGGTAAAAAGGGGGATAATAGGACAATTTGGTACACTTTGTATGTTCTGAACTAATTTTCCCAGAAACTTAAAAATTTTGACTATGGGATCCTTCGCGGAAATAACATTGTGAAGAAAGTTCTATTTTGAAAATTTCGCTTCTAAGGGGGAAAAAGGGGAAAGTAGGGTAATTTTGTGTCTGCTGAACTAATGATCGTAGATCCTTGAAATTTGGGCTGTACGATCCTCTCGCGGAAATAACTTTCTGAAAGAAGTACTTTTTGAAAATTCCGGTTTGTATCTGCTAAACAAATAGGACTGCACGATCCTCTCGCGTGGACTGCACGATCCTCTCGCGGAAATAACATTCTGAAAAAAGTACTTTTTTGAAAATTCCGCTTTAAAGGGGGAAAAAGAGGAAGGTAGGGCAATTTTGTATCTGCTGAAAATATGGTCCTAGATACTTGAAATTTGGAGTGAACGAACCTCTCGCGGAAATAACATTCTAAAGGAAGTACTTTTTTCAAAATTCTGGGGGGAAATCGGGAAAGTAGGGCAATTTTGAATCTGCTGAACTAATGGTCCTTAATACTTGAAATTTAAACTGAACGATCCTTTCGCGAAAATAACATTCTTAAAGAAGAACTTTTCAAAAAATCCGCTTCTACGGGGAAAAAGGGGGAAAGTAGGGCAATTTTGTATCTGCTGAACTAATGGTCCTAGATACTTGAAATTTGAACTGTACAATCCTGTCACGGAAATAATATTCTAAAGGAAGTACTTTTTGAAAATTCCGGGGGAAAAAGGGGGTGAGTGGGGTAATTTTGAATCTGCTGAACTCATGGTCCTAGATACTTGAAATTTCAACCGTACGATCCTCTCGCGGAAATAACATTATTAAAGAAAAACTTTTTTAAAAATTACGCTTCTACGGGGAAAAAGGGAGAAAGTAGGGCAATTTTGTATCTGCTGAACTAATGGTCCTAGATACTTAAAATTTGAACTGAACAATCCTATCCCGAAAATAACATTCTAAAAGAAGTACATTTTTGAAAATTCGTTTTTAAAGGGGAAAAAATGGGGAAAGAAGGGCAATTTCGTATCTGCTAAACGAATGGTCCCAAAAACTTGAAATTTTAACTCTACTCTCGCGGAAAAATATTTTGTAAAAAGTAATATTTTGAAAAATCCTTTTATAAGGGTGGGGTGGTGGGTAGAAGGGGTTTAATAGGGCAATTTTGTATCTTCTGAACAAACTTGAAATTTTTAATCTGGATGCTCTTGCGGAAATTATTTTTTGAAAAATATATTTTTTTGAGAATTTTGGTTTTAAGGAGGCCCAAAAGGGGGAAAATAGGGCAATTTACTAAACTTTAAATTAAAGGTCTTAGAAACATGACATTGGGAATATGCGATCATATCGCGGCAAAAACATTCTAAAAGAAGTACTTTTTTGAAATTTCGCTTTTAAGGGGGAAAAGGGGGAAAGTAGTGCAATTTTGTATATGCTAAAGTTATGGTCCTAGATACTTGAAAATTGGACTGTACGATCCTCCCGCGGAAATAACATTCGGAAAGGAATGCTTTTTTAAAAATTTCTCTTTTAAGGGGAAAAAGAGGAGAAAATAGAGCAATTTTGAATCTGCTGAGCTAATGGTCCTAGATACTTGAAAATTGGACTGTACGATCCTCCCGCGGAAATAACATTCGAAAAAAAAATACTTTTTTAAAAATTCTTCTTTAAGGGGGAAAAAGTGAGAAAGTAGGCCAATTTTGTATCTGCTGAACAAATAGTCCTAGATACTTGAAAATGGGACTGCACAATCCTCTCGCGGAAATAAAATTCAAATGGAGGACTTTTTGGAAATTCCGCCTCTAAGAGGGAAAAGGGGGAAAGTAGGCAATTTTGTATCTGCTAACTAATGGTCCTGGAGACTTGAAATTTGGACTGTACGATCTTTTCGCGAAAATAACATTCTGGAAGAAGTACTTTTTTAAATATTCCGATTTTGAGTGGGAAAAAGGGGAAAAGTAGGGCAATTTTGTATCTGCTGAAATAATGGACATATATACTTGAAATTGGGACTGTACGATCCTCTCGCGGAAATAACATTCTCAAGGAAGTACTTTTTTGAAAACTCTACTTTTAAGGGGGGAAAAAGGGGAAGATAGGGCAATTTTGTATCTGCTGAACTAATGGTCCTCGATACTTAAAATTTAACTGCACGATCCTCTCGCGGATATACCATTCTAAAAGAAGTACTGTTTTTTAAATTCTGCTTCTACGGGGGGAAAAGGGAGAAAGTAGGGCAATTTTGAATCTGCTTAACTAATAGTCCTACATACTTGAAGTTTGGACTGTACGATCCTCTCGCGGAAAGAACATTCTAGAAGAAGTACTTTTTCGAAAGTTCTCCTTCTAAAGGGGGAAAAGGTGGAAAGTAGGGCAATTCTGTATCTGCTGAACTAATGATCCTAGATACTTAAAATTCGAACTGTATGATTCTCTTGCGGAAAAACTACTTATTGTGGAAAGTTCCACTTCTAAGGGGGAAAAGGCGGAAAGTAGGGCAATTTTGTATCTGCTGAACTAATGGTCCTAGATACTTGAAATTTAGACTGCACGATCCTCTCTCTTGGAATTAACCTTCTGAAAGAAGTACTTTTTTTGAAAATTCCGATTTCAAGGGGGAAACGGGGAAGGTAGGGCAATTTTGTATCTGCTGAACTAATGGTTCTAGATACTTGAAATTTGGCTGAACGATCCTCTCTCGGAAATAACATTCTTAAGAAAGTACTTTTCAAAATTCTGGGGGAAAGAAGGGCAATTTTGAATCTGCTGAACTAATGGTCCTAGATTCTTGAAATTTGAACTGAACGATCCTTTCGCAAAAATAACATACTTAACATACTTTTTTAAAAATTCCACTTCTAAGGGGGGAAAAGGGGAAAGTAGGGCCCTTTGGGGGATTTTGTATCTTTTGAACTAATAGTTTTAGAAACTTGAAATTTGGAGTCTATAATCCTATCGCGAAAAAAAAACTAAAAAAATATTTTTTTGAAAATTCCGCTTCCAAGGTGGGGAAAATAGAGCAAATTGGTACACTTTTTATATCTTCTGGACAAATGGTCCCAGAAACTTGAAATTTCGACTCTAGGATCCTCTCGCAGAATTAACATGCGGGAAACAAAATTTTTTTAAAATTCCGCCTCCAAGGGTGTGAAGTTTGGTCATTAGGATCCTCTCGCGAAAACAACATTCCGAAAAAATATTGTTTGAAAAATTCCTCCTCCACGGTGGGAAAGGGGGGGAAATAGGGAAAATCGGTACATTATTTATCTTTTAAACAAATGGTTCCAGAAACTTGAAATTTTAACTCTAGGATCATCTCGAAAAAAAAACATCTTGAAAAAAGTAGAAGGGGGAAAATAGGGCAATTTTGTATCTTCTGAACTAAAACTTTAAGTTCTGATCCTCTCGCGGAAATAATTTTTTGAAAAATACACTTTTTGAAAATTTTGGTTTTAAGGAGGGCCAAGAGGGGCAAAATAGGGCAATTTGGTAAATAATAGGGGGAAAAAGAGGGAAAGTAGGGCAAATTTGAAATTTGAATGCTCTTGCGGAAACAACATTCTAATGGAAGTACTTTTTTGAAAATTTCGCTTCTACGGGGAAAAAGGGGGAAATTAAGGCAATTTTGTATCTGCTGAACTAACGGTCCTAGATACTTGAAATTTGAAGTGTACGATCCTCTCGCGGAAAAAACATTCTGAAAGAAGTACTTTTTCGAAAATTTTGTTTTATAGGTGGAAAAGGGGGAAAAGTAGGGCAATTTTGTATCTGCTGAACTAATGGTCCTAGATACTTGAATTTTGAACTGTGTGTATCTGCTGAACTAATGGTTCCAGATACTTGAAGTTTGGACTTTACGATCCTCTAGCGGAAATAACATTCCGGAAGAAGCACTTTTTTAGTAAATTCTTCTTCTAAGGGGGAAAATGGGGAAAGTAGGGCAATTTTGTATCTGCTGAATTAATGGTCCTAAATACTTGAAATTTGGACTGTACGATCCTTTCGCGGAAATAACATTCCAAAATAAGTACTTTTATGAAAATTCTGCTTCTAATGGGGAAAAAGGGAGAATGTAGAGATACTTAAAATTGGTACTTTACGATTCACTCGCGGAAATTACATTCTGGGAAAATAAATTTTTGAATTTTCGCTTCAATTTGGTACATATTGTTCCTTATGCACTAATGTTCCCTGAAACTTAAAGTTTGAACTATGGGATCGTTTCGCCAAAATAAAATTTTTTCCAACTTTAAATCTACTCAAAATATAATATTTTAAAGGTCGAAACTAACTATTTTTATATTTAATTAAAAATTAATAATTTGAAGTAATAAAGTTGTTTTTTTTTACAGCTAACCGGTAACGAAGTACCGGGCGAGTTAGCTAGTATATTATATTTGCACATACCATTGTTTCTACATGTTCAACTTTCAGCCATGCACATTTGGCTGTCAAATAATGCAAAAGTAAAAGATCGAAATTTTGCAAAAAATTTAAAAAGTTCATAAAATTTTTGCAATTGAATTTTTTTTGGGTGCATTTGTAAATCAAGTGGGAAATGGTAAAATATAAAGTTCACAAAGCATTTGGAACCATTCGGATTAAAACTGGGAGTGTGCCTCGCAAAAAACAGACTTTTTAAAAAATTCACGTTTTTTCTTCCCATCTTTGGAGAGCTGCAGCTTCGTAACCATTGCGAGCACATCACTCGAATCAGTCTCAGATTGTGCATATTTACAAGGGCTTTTACCATGTGTATTTGAATTTTAAAATTACAGTTTGCACCAAAAGCTACAATCAAAAAACCTCGAAAAATTGAAAATTGAAAAAAATTGGTATCAAAGATTTAGGTCCATGTAACTTTTTTCTTATTGATGGCACATCCACTGAACCTACACCATATAATTGCCCAAGTCTACTGATTAAACGGTATTAAATTTGGAGCAATAGCTTTAACGCACCCAACAATATGGAACTTTGAACGAAAAATTTCATGAGAGTATCAAGCGATTTTTTTACATTTTTCAACTTTGCACGTTCCTTACCATGAGATAATGAGACTATTTGCGCTGTGCCTTTGCAGAATTACTCATTATGGTTCCCTTAACATATCTACATTAACAGGTACCACCTAGTTTACAAATAAAAATGTTATTGCGAAATTAGTAAAATATCACAAGCGTTAAAAGTTAATGACAAAAGTCCATATGTATTGATTTTTTCAATAATATCTAATTTTCTAAATATTAAGGTTGTTCAATGAACTATAACAGAAAAAAATCGACAAACTTAAAAAATACCAACAAAATGAGATATTGTTCAAAAAAATCAATACATATCTTTCTTATATTTGTAGACCAATTAACACGCATGGAAAGCCCTAGAACCGTAAAAAATTAAATATCGGTTGAAAGTCTCTGAAAAGTTTTTTGACGATTACTTAAAAACTTGAGTGTGTTGGCAAGTTTAATGAGCATTTTTGTGATCTACTCGACAGCACAAACAACCTATTCTATACATCAAAGGTATTTTTCCAGTGTAGCACAGTGTTATTATAAGTTTTTTTTTCAGCAATAAAACTTTTTTTTGTTTTGTTTTTGCTGTTTTTAGTATGTTTTAACAACAAATTAGTCGCCTTGAGTTTATTAAATTACCAACATTACTAAATTAAGTAGTAAATGGAAAAGTTCTAAACTAAATTTTATAAGACTAAACTGATGGCACAATATTTTATACAGCGTTTTGTGAGAAATGTGAACGTGTAAAAAACAAAATAAAATATATTCCCTTGACTAAATCATTTTTGTAATGTTTAACATTAATACAGACACATACTTTTTCAGGCACCTCCTTACGCATTAAAGTAAAAAAGAAAACAACGACAGAGAAAATATCTTCCAACGGCAAAACTTAACGCATCCTGTGGGCAATAAGTGGGGAAAAAACTCCGTTTCACACAGTCTTTGTCGGTTTTAATATTTTTCGAAGTTATTTTTTTCTCACTTACTTTCGACAAACACTTTATAGCTCCGTAGTTTAGTTTGAAAAAGAAAAAAAAACAACAAAATGAAAAATAAAATTAATTTGTTAATCTTGATTCTAATAAATCTTGAAGTTGTTGCCAGTTTTTCATTTTATGCGTTTTTATTTTCCCTCATACTGTAAATGAACAGAATAGCATTCAGCGCTGACAGTTAAAACCGCTACGTGTATGCCTTGGAAAAACAAGTGCACAAAAAAATATGTTTTATTTACCAATTACACTCACAGGAAAACTCTAAAACCCAGTAGTAGTGAGCAGTAGCTGGAAAATAAGTATGATGAAATTAGAAGCGAAGGTTACAATTAAACTCCCACTTAACTGTATTAGCTGTTGTAAACCAATTGAACCAATTTGACCGGACTAAATAAGGACCGCATGCAATCTCTTTTTAAAACTTGTCGTGTTCTACGCCACTAACGAAAACCAACAACAAAAAAGGGTTGAGTAGTTGTTAAATACATAAGTTTTATATCCTTAAGTATTTTCCTCTTTTAGATTTTCTTTTTTGTTGTTGCTGAAAAATGAAAATGAGTTCATGAAAAATTATTTTTATTTTCTACTGCTTCTAACGTTGCAACGGACAGATGGTAATTATACTTGACGTTAATGGGTTTTTTACTTACCAAAGAGTTCAAAAAATATTTTGAGGAAAAACTTGGTCATGAAAGTTTTATATGCCAGCAGACGTTAATCAACTAAAATGGCCTATAAAATAATGGAAAATGGTAAAATTATTTTGCAAACGATAATCTGATTTTGGTAAATTGACACCTTAACCAAATACTAACCTCAAATAAGTGTTAAACAAACTGAAACTTAACCTAAGTGTTATACATCATTTTCTATTAGGTATTTCAGTACCATAAGCTTTTTCAGGAGCAAAACGCATAATTAAGATCTTTAATTTAACGATTTGACATAAAAAAAATCGTATGTTCACTAGAACGGCTCACCATATATGGACTGAAAAACTATTTTTTGCAATACTTTGAATTCAGTTTAAATCATATTGGCTGAAAAAATTCCGATTGAATTTTCTTAACAACAACGACGATAGGGGTAGCGGATGCCTGGGCTGCAGCTGGAACCAAAAGAAAATAAAAAAAAAAAGAGTAAATTTCGGCAAGGGTTTTTCGCGAATTTACGAGATAAAAAACACGATAACTTTCGAAAGACAATAATGAGACTACTGAAACATGGCATGTATTTTTGTCGTTTCTGGGGTCTGTTTAATATTGAATTTCAGCTTAATCGATTCAGTGGTTCAAAAGTTTTAAGCAAAACCCTGAATTTCAGATTGGTTTTACATACGTACGTGCATTCACTCAGAAATATTTTTAGAGTAAAACCAAGTAAAAAAATTAAATTTAGTCTTGCCGAATATAGTGATACCCTCCACAATTTCAAAAAGTTTATTGCAAACAACTTTATTAAAAAAGAAATTACATTTGAAAAAAAAAAAAAAATTCCGCGAAAAAAAAAATTTTGGTATAAAAAAAATCCGCGATTTTTTTATTGTTTTGTCAAAAAATATGTTCGTACTTGTTTAAATACCATTTGGTTTTCAATTCAGCCAGCAGCCGAATTAAAGCATTTTGTATTATTAAGTTATGTTGAATCTACTGAAATTTTTGAGGTGTCCTTACATTTTCGTTCATAACTTTTAAACCTTCTTCTTTTCTTTCTTAGCAAGGCAGTCCTCGAACCTTGAACCGCTGAACCGATATCGCTCAAATGCAATACCAAACTGCTCAGGAGAACTTCCAATAAATATGTTAAGTTTCAGTCAGCTCCGTGTAATAGTTTGGTCGTGATCACATTTTCCACAGACAGACAGACAGACGAACAGACGGACACCGCTTGAATGTCTTAAAATCGATCGGGGATCATTAATATATATGGGGCATTCCAAGCCAAATCACTCACTTTTAGACCCGACCCCTTTCGATTTAATTTATTTTTGGATATGTTTTAGTACTTATTAAATGCAACTTTGACACCAATTTTCAGCCTTTTATTTCAAGATGGTGTTGAGTAATCAACTTTTCAAAATGGCGATTTTCTCAAAAAAATTAAATAATTTAAATTTTTAATTAATTTTGACCATTAAAATATATAGATATTTAAAAAAAAAGTTGGACGATGTTTTGTTGGTATTTAAATGTAGTTTTAGAAAAAAATATGAAAAAATTATTCGAAGTAATTATCACTTATTTTTTTAAGTTTAAAAATTTAAATCGACTTTTTAAAAAGTCCGAAACCTTCGATTTTTTTGTAAAAAACTATAAAAATTCTGCTCTAAATTACGCAACTTTTAAGCCGTAATTCGAGATGTGATCATAATTCTTTCTATTTTTTTTTTTTTTAATTTTTAAAATTGCACCTTTTATTTTTTGGGTCTGATTTATTTTATATGGTGCTCCAAAAAAATTAAATTGGTAGATACTGACCGTAACTTACCCTAGATATATTCATTTCAAGGTAAAAATACGCCTCACAAAAATTAAGAACTATCGGACATGGATAAGGCGTTCCGCATGGGCTTAATTAAAATACCAAAAAAAATGAGAAAACAGAAACAAATTCATATTTTTCCTTGTAATCCGTTTTCCAAACTTCAAGGCCCATGCGGAACGCCTTACCCATGTCCGATCGTTCTTAATTTTTGTGAGGCGTATTTTTACCTCGAAATGAATATATCTAGGGCAAGTTACGGTCAGTATCTACCAATTTAATTTTTTTTTGGAGCACCATATAAAATAAATCAGAGCCAAAAAATAAAAGGTGCAATTTTAAAAATTTAAAAAAAATAAAAAGAATTACGATCACATCTCGAATTTGGCTTAAAAGTTGCGTAATTAAGAGTAGAATTTTTTGTAGTTTTTTACAAAAAAACAAAGGTTTCGAACTTTTTCAAAAAGTCGACTTTAATTTTTAAATGTCAAAAAATATGTGATAATTACTTCGAATAATTTTTTCATATTTTTTTTCTAAAACTACATTTAAATACAAACAAAAAGTTGTCCATCTTTTTTTAAGAAACATATCTATATTTTTTAATGGTCAATATTAATTAAAAATTTAAATTTTTTAATTTTTTTGAGAAAATCTCCATTTTGAAAAATTGATTACTCAACACCATCTTGAAATAAAAGGCTGACAATTGGTGTCCGAGTTGCATTTAATAAGTACTAAAACATATCCAAAAATAAAATAAATATAAAGGGGTCGGGTCTAAAAGTGAGTGATTTGGCTTGGAATGCCCCATATATACATTATGGGGTCCCAGACCGATATTTCGATGAGTTACAAACGGAATGACAAACTTATATATACTCTCTATCACTAAGTGGAGGGTATAAAAACCTTACACTCGAAAAAAATTTTACACTCAAACAAAAAATTTGTATTTTTCTTTTTTTTTAAATGTTAAAAACTAACCGATTAATTTTTGTCGATTAACTGTTCGAATAATTTAAAATTGCCAATTTTCAAATAACAAATAAACCGATTAATTTGTTTCGATTAGCCGATTAACCAAAATTTCTTTTTTTAGTACTTTTGCTTAATTTTTGCTGTTTTTTTGTATTGATGTTTCGTTTTTAACCCTGCTGTTAGGTTAAGCCCATTTGGTCCAATTTTTGGATTGTTTCCTTTGAAATTTTTGAACGGTGATATATACTGGCTTAGATTTTTAGCTCATGGGGTCTTTTTATGAAACAATGTTATTTACAAAAAATCTAGGTTCTGACTTAAACCAGCACTGAGAAAAATAAAAAGTTAGGTTTCTTAGGTTAAGGGACCATTTGGTCCATAGTATATTTTCTTTGGTTTTCTTTGATTTTTTTACATTTAAAAAAAAAAAATAAGTATTTATTAGTTTGTTTTATAATAATTATCACTGCATGATGAGCATACTGATTTTCAGTTAGTTTGGCAAATAAACTTGCTGCAAATAGTGCATTTTATGTCCGACTTAGACTTGCAGCAACTACAAATTCCACGCTTTCTTTCCTCTAGCCATCGTATTTCAAACAATAGCTGTGCTGAGCAATATTGAGATAATCTAGTCCATTTCATAAGATACGCCTTAGCCAGAGAAAGTGCTAGTTGCCGCAAAAACTCTGGTATCTTGCGATTCCGATCAGCTGGAGCCCATGAAACGACGATTTCAGAAAATATTATGTACGCATTCAAATCGGATATATCAGTACGTTTGCAAATAAAATGTTTGACCAGCGATTTGTCCACCGATAACCAAAATTTCAAACCATATTTTGCTGGTTTTGATGGCATAAACTGTCGAAAAGAACATTGCCCCCTAAATGCAACAAGTTGCTCATCACATGACATGACATTTTCGTGAAAATTGTAAAACATTGGAAGAAGTTGTTGCCAAAGGTCTCACAGTTCACGAATAGGAGCAAATTTATCGCAGCTACGCATTTGTCGTCGACTCAAACCATCATTGAAAAGGATGGCACTATTAATCATATGAAATGTGTCTTCAGACATTTTTGATCGAAAAATGGGGCGACCAAAGTTTGCATCAAATAAATCATGAACATCTTCATTGTTCCAAGTGTCAGTAATAGATTTTATATTAGACAACAATTTTTCTGAAATAAAAAAACAAAATATCGACATACACCTACAATAATGAGCTCAGCAATATATGCGCGCAATGCGTCTTCATCAATATCTTTCTATTTGCCTCCAAATGTGATCCACCGTACTTATTAGTATTTTCGATGATAATTCTTTCTATTGGAGGCCAACTAGCTGAGGTAATGGCGTGGCACTCCTAACCATTTTGTTTTTAGTAATAAAAAACGGATCAAAAGAGCTAGCTGCAGCTGGTTTCCCGTTCAGCATATGTTTTAGAAAAACTTGTTTCGCAATTTGAAAAACTTTTTTTTTTTTAATTTTCGTAAAAACTGTGTAAGTGCAAATTGAGTGAATTTGCGTGAGCGGAATTATGAATCACTTGAGTCACGCGTGACTTATTTTTATTTTACTGGAGTGAGTAGTAAGTGAGCGTAAGTAAAGAAAAAAATCGAGTTAGTGATTCATTAGTGATTATATTATTTCTTGCGTGAGTGAGCGTGGGCCAAAACTTACTCACGCGCCTATCTCTAGAGTTTAGTAACCCAGCAAAAAAAGAGCTTACCATTCACTACAAAATTCACCACAACTTATGAACCAGATGTACTTCTTCCTTAACTGAAACATTGATGAATTTAATATGGGCGTGACACACAAAGTATGTTCTTTTTATCGCCACTTTTCAGTGGCGAAAGATTGACACTTAAGTATAACATATACCACTAGTGTTTTTATCACAACTTCTGAAGTAGTGATCCGGATGTTAATATAACTTGACCTTTTGGAAGCACTTTTTTCATCACTTCTTTAGAAGTACATATTTCTTGGCATTTTGGGTGTGATTATGTCATTTTTATTTGGTGATTTAGAACTTCTAAATTAGAAGTTCTTTTTTCACTTATTTTTGTAAGATTGATTGAAAGAGTATTTTTGGTAATATTTACACTAAAACACTGTTCGACAGCAAAAACCTTCCAGTGAAATTTCTAACTGGTCCTTATAGATTTTGGTCTCCTGCTTCTAAATCTACCGTCCAAATTTTTCTAGCACCGTTTTTGAAATATTCGCTGTTAAAAAGTAAAAAAAGCACACTGTTACGTATTCTTACGTTGCTTCCACGAAATAGGACTTGATTTCATATAAAATGGACCTCCTGATTCCAAAACTGCAATCCACAATTTTCAAGCATGTTCTGTTTTTGAGATATTCGCGTTTGAAAATTTTAGTGTGATTTATAAAGAATATAAGTGCGATAGAAAAATTTGGATACCAGATTTGGAATAAAGATGTCTTATTTTAACTAAATAGAGTACTATTGTGTTTGAGCAACTTAAGAATACGTTACAGAGGAGACCCAAATATTTCAATATTCAAACGCGAATATCTTAAAAACCTTACGTGATAGAAAAATTAATTTCATTGATAATCAAACGTATATACTTCGAATTAAAAAAGGAGTAATTATAGAGATCACAAAACTATAAAAATTCACGGCGAATTGATTCACAAGTTTGTTTTGACCACAAGCCTATACATCAGTTTTCTAAAAAGCTTAAACAATCTTTAATAATGTGATGCAGCAACATCCGCTTTAGTTCGTAAATGTATTTATTTAATTTAGGACCAACTTTTTTTGATATAAGGGGGCATGTCGCAGACTCAATTCCGTTCGGATTTGAAAAAAGTGGTTTACTCGTAAAACGCAAAACGAATATTATTTTTTTTCGGAATGAAATCACTTTCAAAAATCAAAGTGGAATTGAATTGCATAAAAGTGGTTTCATTACGAAAAAAATATTTGCTTTACGTTTTACGAGTAAACCACTTTTTTCAAATCCGAACGGAATTGAGTCTGCGACATGCCCCCTTATATCAAAAAAAGTTGGTCCTAAATTTAGTCTGTGACATGCCCCAAGATATGAAATTTGAAAAATTGATCAATAATCGATATTTTAAGCTCTAAATAAAGAGAAATGAAATTCCATTACCAAATTTTGTCACCATTTTCGCAAAACCTAAATCTATTTGAAGCTGGACGTAGAAAAAATTGCATACTTCGTGTATCACCCTCAATCTAATTGTTTCAGTTGAAAAAGTTCAAAATCATTAAGCAAAGAACTGGTGAAAGATGTTTTTTGTTGTTATTTTATAGCATTTTTGGAAGTGTTTTTAAAAGTACTTCCTACGGAATATGAAGTTCGGCACTTATCGCTACTTTGTATGTAGTGAAACCACTAATTCTTTTTGAATCACTTCGTTTATTTTTTGCTGGGAAAGCTTAAATAATTAATATTTAGGGAGAAGTGATCCAAAATTTATACAAATATAAGATTAAATTGTTATTTTGTATGAATATTTATGTATGGGCCAAATGGTCCATTAACCTAACATACGTAGGTTTTTTCTAACCTAACAGCAGGGTTAATTAAAATTACGATTCTGATTAAAGAAGTTTAGGTATAAAAAAAATAAACAAACTCTCTTTTATCAATGTGTAAAATTGTCGTCAAGAAAATAATTTATCAGGGCCCTAAAAATTTACTTCGACTTAATTAGCCAATTTGTTATACATTTTCAGCACAATAGATTTTTCTAATAGTTTTTCATGCGCGTAATCCTAATCTGGCCTTAGAACTGATCTATCTCATACACACAAAAAATTATTGGCTAAAAATTTTCAATTAAATCTATTGATCATCACAGTTTATATGAGTCAATCAATGTTTTGATTAAAATGTTTGTTATTTTCTTTAACTGTCGAGTTACAAATTTTCAACATACACTGAAAAAAAAGATATAACTAAAATTAAAGAAAAAATGTCTTTGAAAATTTATCATGAATTTTCCTAAAATTAAGTTAAATTTAACTTAAAAATGAGAAATTTTCTTAACTATGAGGAAAAAATTTTAGTTCATTTACTTATAATTAGTTAAAAGTTTTCAATGAAAAAGAGTTTATTCTGATTCGAGGCCTTTTCATGTTCCCCATTATGAATTAACATAACAAGTACTTATGATAACTCTACTTTCTTTATTAGGATATTCTCCCATTAAATACTCATAGAGTTTCTTGCTTTCAAAAATTTTGGCAATTTTCAGGAATGAATTGACGATCGTTTCGGGGGTGTTCCAATTCCCCATCATCAGAATTCTTTAGAAAATAAGGTAATACTGTTAGCATGCAAACATCAAATATTCATATTCTAAATAATCTCAACTTAGTGAGAAAGCAAATATGATTTTCGAAGTTCCACCAGCATTACACCAAATATAATTTGAAAGCAAGTTTTTTTGGTTACTGCATATACTACCTTCGGTAGTTGTTAAATACAGTTTTTGTTTTTGCCTTCTATTATAGAAAACAAATTCTCTCGTATCAAGAGGGTTACCAAGTGTGTTTTAATTTTTATTAAATAATAAAAATTAGTTATTTATTCGACCTTTTAATTGTGCAATGAAAAAGAGTTTATTCTGATTCGAGGCCTTTTCATGTTCCCCATTATGAATTAACATAACAAGTACTTATGATAACTCTACTTTCTTTATTAGGATATTCTACCATTAAATACTCATAGAGTTTCTTGCTTTCAAAAATTTTGGCAATTTTCAGGAATGAATTGACGATCGTTTCGGGGGTGTTCCAATTCCCCCATCATCAGAATTCTTTAGAAAAAAAGGTAATACTGTTAGCATGCAAACATCAAATATTCATATTCTAAATAATCTCAACTTAGTGAGAAAGCAAATATGATTTTCGAAGTTCCACCAGCATTACACCAAATATAATTTGAAAGCAAGTTTTTTTGGTTACTGCATATACTACCTTCGGTAGTTGTTAAATACAGTTTTTGTTTTTGCCTTCTATTATAGAAAACAAATTCTCTCGTATCAATAGGGTTACCAAGTGTGTTTTAATTTTTATTAAATAATAAAAATTGGTTATTTATTCGACCTTTTAATTGTGCAATGAAAAAGAGTTTTAGAATTCTGATGATGGGGGAATTGGAACACCCCCGAAACGATCGTCAATTCATTCCTGAAAATTGCCAAAATTTTTGAAAGCAAGAAACTCTATGAGTATTTAATGGGAGAATATCCTAATAAAGAAAGTAGAGTTATCATAAGTACTTGTTATGTTAATTCATAATGGGGAACATGAAAAGGCCTCGAATCAGAATAAACTCTTTTTCATTGCACAATTAAAAGGTCGAATAAATAACTAATTTTTTTTATTATTTAATAAAAATTAAAACACACTTGTTAAAAGTTTTCTTTAAATGGATTTTTTAAATATTAGGAAAAAAAAAAAAAATTCTTACTGCCAAAGAAATTTTCCACAAATCTAAGAATCCTATCTTTATTTTAAAGACATATTTCTTAAAAAACAATTTAGTTCAAGTTTAGTTAAAATTTACTAAAAAAAACATCATCGTATTTCTCTTCTTTGAATTGAGGAAGTGTACTTCTTAGAATTTAGTTAATGACTTCTGAGAATTTAGTAAATAACTTCTCAGAATTTAGTTAAAAATTCAAAATGGCGATATCTCGAAAACTAAGCGAGATAGAGCGAAACGGATGAAATTTTCAAAAGAAAGACTACAAAGAAATATATGGAATAGCCTAGCTCTGCATATCTGTCGGTGTCTCAAGACCCTAATTTTTGATCTAAAATTTGAAATTCCCGAGATTTTATATATACACATATCTCGGTAAATACTACCAACACGAGAAAACGTCCAAGGGCATTTTTGTAGCCCTTGTCTCATACACTCCGCATCATAACTATAGCCGCATTGCATTTTTCGGTTTGTTTAATGTTCAAGAAGTATTTTTATGAAACCTATTATGGTATACTAAAGTATTATAACAGTTCTCTTGTTTTTGTAAATTTGAGCCATCAGCTGTTTAAATTGAGAAAACGGCGACCTATAACTGTATTTCTCAGTGTTTCATAACTATAGCCGCATTTCAATAAAATCAGTTGAAATGAGTTCAAGTCAAAGTTTCGTGGCCAAATTAATTTTTTTTTTTTGGTAAAATTCGTTCCTCTATTAATTTTTAAATAAAATGCCACATGGTAAATTTTTAAATGAAGTCCAAAAATGCAAAATTTTAGCCTTTTTAGAAAGTGGTTTAATTTATCGCAAAATTAGGCGAAAAATTAAGCGATCTGACAAAGTTATCCGAAATTTTGTAAAAAATAAAAGTCTTGTTATCGTTCCAGACTCCTTTAAGACTCTACTTTTTGTAGAATTGGACACATTCAAGCCGCATTCATTACCAATCTGCGAAATAGTTTTCATAGAATTGCTAGCAGCGTTAATAATACGGCGTTGATCTCTCTCAGATAGCTTTTTTTTCGACCCCCTGTTTTGTTCATCCCGTATCCACTTTTATTTTTTACAAAATTTCGGATAACTTTGTCAGATCGCTTAATTTTTCGTCCAATTTCGCGATAACTTAAACCACTTTCTAAAAAGGCTAAAATTTTGACTTTTTATACCCTCCAATCACAGTATGGGGGTACACTCACTTTGTCATTCCGTGTGTAACGCATCGAAATATCGGTCTAGGCCCCATAAAGTATATATTTTATTGATCAGTGATCGATTCTAAGACATTCTAGCGACGTCCGTCTGTCCGTCTTTCCGTATGTCCGTGTGTAGAGGACACGATACAGTCCAAAATAAAAGAGCTAGACTTCCGAAGTTTGGCACGAATATGTCTTATATTCCTAGGCAGGTTAAGTTCGGAAATGGGCAAAATCGGACCAAGGGGAAAAAAGTTCCCCCTTGGAGAACTAAACCAACCCAAGAAAAAAACGCATTTTTTGCAGAGTTTTTTGTACTTTTGGTAAGCAAATGCAACATTCTTATCTCAGAAGAAGTTCAAAATCGCAAGGGGAAGGTGCCCCCTAACGTCTCCCACGAACCCCCCCCCCAAAAAAAAAAGCCCCTGGATTTTTTTACATTTCGGAGGGTATAAAAGATTCGGCACAGCCGAATGTAACACTCTCACTTGTTCGACTTCATTTAAAAATTTACCACGTGGCATTTTGTTTAAAAATTAATAGAGGAACGAATTATACCAAAAAAAAAATTAATTTGGCCACGAAACTTTGACTTGAACTCATTTCAACTGATTTTATTGAAATGCGGCTATAGTTATGAAACACTGACAAATACAGTTATTGGTCGCCGTTTTCTCAATTCAAACAGCTGATGGCTCAAATTTACAAAAACAAGAGAACTGTTATAACACTGTAATATACCATAATAGGTTTCATAAAAATACTTCTTGAACATTAAACAAACCGAAAAATGCAATGCGGCTATAGTTATGATGCGTAGTGTAGAACACTTCCACAACACTTCGTGTTGGCATTAATTATTTTTGTCTCACGGCCTTTATAGAATGCAATGAGTAAGTACATACCAATAATTATTACTAATTACTATACTCATTACTAGTAATGCAAAAATTTGCTGGGAGATTTCTTACTTGTTTATAATAAGATTTTTAAAGTACATACAATCCGTGGTTTTATATTCAATTTTAAATTAATATTATTCAGTTAATCGAATAATTCAAATTTAACTGATTATTAACAGATTAAATCTCAAACCCGATTAATTATTTGCTCGTTAAACCGATTAAACTAGAACCTCGATTAATTGAATACCCAAGTACTCATAGATTCGGCAAAGTTGAATTTAACTTTCCTACTTGTTTTTTTTTTCAAATTTGGTTATAGCTAATTCTTGGTTTTAACGAACTTATTCTAAGGTACTGATGTTTGGGCAACAGATTTCATACGAAATGCTTCTTTTATAATGAAATTATTATTACATTCCTTTATTTGATATTTTTTTTTCAAATTCAATTACAATTTTAATGAATTTTTGTATAATTTTTAACGACTGCAATTAAACAGCGGAAATTTTTCGTATTTATCAGATTTTGGCAAAGGTTTCGAAAGCAAACACATTTTATATATGTAATTCTAAGCACTACATTGAACAAAAGACAAAAAACTAACCGCACAAACACAATAATAATAGACTGCATTTTCTAGGGCACAAAAACACTAACAACAAGAGCAGTCAGAAAAAGAAAAAACAAATGTACACCCAATTGTATACACAGTGTATATACGAATGTGTATTACCCACTCGTACACAGCAAACGCAAGGTCCTTTAAGACAGGAAATACTTTTGACAATTTTAATAGTTCTCCATAACTCCCACTAACAACTAAACAACACCATTAGGCAAAAGAGTGATGAAAGTTGGCTACACATTTACAACTTATTTTTCTGTGTACATACAATAAAAAAAAAAATGTTTTCTTTATATTCAGGAAATCGTTTATAACACTGAGCTACACAAAAAATACAGGGGTTCTCACAAGAAAATTCGGGTTGGTTGGAGTTCTTAAGTATCGAAATGCTCATAGTTATAACATCATAATGTTTGTGCCTGGTGTCTAATTTTTAGAAAGTTGCAGAAAGCCAACAAAAAATGTTCTCATTTGCTTAAAACCAAAAATTTTAGTTACTTGGGTTTGTAACTTGGATAATAATTCACCTCGTGGTGAAATTCACCAGCTGGTAAATAAAATGTCACATAATTATTTTTCATCATTTTTTTCCATCAATATATTTTTAAATTATTTTTTTTTATCAATATTCTTTTCCTCAATATTTTTTTTATCAATATTTTTTTTTCATAAATTTTTGTTCATTAATATTTTTTTCCATCAATGTTTTTTTGAACAAAAAAAATTTTTTTTCATACACATTGTTCAATAATTTTTTTTTGTGTTCATCTGATCAATATTTTCTGATAATTTTTTTTTTTTTTCATTAAGTTTTTTTTAATGAATTTTTTTTTTTTTTCATCAATAGTTTTTTTCATCAATATTTTTTTTCATCAATTTTTTTTTATCAATATTTGTTTTTCATAATTTGTTTTCATAAATATTTTGTTCAATTTATTTTATTTATTTACGTTACAAAAAAACTAAAAATTTTTGTGACACGAGGTCTGACCATCATTTCTATAAAATTAAGGCATACTGATTTTAATGGTGAAGTCTGTTTTTGAATCAATTTAACCGTTTTCTTGCAAATCTTCTTCAAAGTTTTGCCCATTTTTTGGCGGTTTTTTATTTTTAAAAAAATCTGCTTTCACAAATTTAAATTTGCTTGATTTGGGAAATATGGATTGGACGCATAGTATTATACTAAGTACTAAATGGGATTTAATTGTTTGCGTTTTAGTGGTCAAAATCGCGATATTTCTCATATTTTTTGTTTAATTTTGCGCTTTTTTTTTGCAACTCTGTAAATAATTTCATGACTTGATCTAATATATGTATTGGATATTTTCCAAATCAAACAAATTTAAATTTGTGGAAGCAGATGTTTTTTAATAAAAAACCGCAAGAAAGCTGTTCCATTGATTTAAAAACGTATTTTCCATTGATTTAAAAACGGATTGAAATCAGAATGCAGCCTTAATTATATAGAAATGACGGTCATATTTTGTGTCACAAACTTGATGTTACGCAGTGTAATTATTTTTAATTTCATAAAAAATTTTCTTGTCAACATTTTTTTTTCATCAAATATTTTATTTATCAACTAGCTGTTTCGCACCCGGCGTTGCCCGGGTTGAAAAAATATTATATAATGAATAACAGTTTGTAATGCCCTCGGTTAGCACTACATCTGGTGAAAATTTCAATTTCGCATTACTTTACACCACCTCTGTCCGATCGCGCGCTGATATGACCCATTATTCCCGACTGAATAGTCAGAAATATCTTTCAATATATTATAAATGGATGTGGAAATTTACGTCCCTTTGTTCGATCGCACACTGATATGGGCCCGCATCGGTTAGTCAGTTATTAAAAATTGGCTCAGCCGTATTTGCGTGATTGCGGAACTGGCAAAAATACACGCCTTTGCCCAATCACTCGCTAATATGGCATATTGTTCCCGACTCGGTTAGTAAGTACTATATGTGCTGAAATCTTATTAAAATCAGTTAAGGCGCTTAAGCGTAATTACGGAACAGACAGAAAATAACTTTCAGTGTGGTGCAAAGGGGCGTGACAACTGACGCCCTGTGGTCTAAACACGCTCTATTATGGTTTATTATTCCCGTTTCAGAAGTACTATATGTGGTGAAAAATCCATTAAAATCGGTTAAGCCGTTTAAGCATGATTATGGGACAGGCAGAAATAACTTTCAATGTAATACAAAAGAGCGCGGGATTTTACTCCCCTTTGTCAAACCACACTCTTTTGTGGCCTATTGTTTCTGCCTCGGTTAGTACTATCTGCGGTGGAAATTTCTTTAAAATCAGTTAAGCCGAATTAGCGTGATTGCAAAAAAGGCAGAAAGGTGGTGCAATAAATTTAACAGGGCGTGTCATTTTATGCCCTTTTGTCCGATCGCTCATTTTATGTTCTATAGTTCCCGCCTCGTTTAGTACTATCTGTGACGAAAACTCATGTTAATTTATTCAGCCGTTAATGCGTAATTGCGGAACTTACAGAAACAACTTTTAGTATAGTACAAAAGAGCGATATAACTAATGCCTCTTTGTCAAAACGCGCTTTATTATGGCATTCAAAATAATTTGAAATTAATACAAAGAGCGGAATTTTAAAATGCCTTTGCCCAATAACGTGCTGATATGGCATATTGTTCCCGCTTCGGTTAGTACTATCTGTGTTGAAAATTGCAATAATATCTGTTCAGACGTTTAAGAGTGATTACGGAACTGGCAGAAATTACTTTCAATGTAATACAAAGGGGCGTGGACTTTTACGCCCATCCTTAAGAGCGCCCTCCTATTATAACCTATAGTGCCCGCCTGGGTTAGTACTGTGTGGTGAAATTTTCATTAAAATCGGCTCAGACGTTTAAGCGTGATTACGGGACAGGTAGAGACAGGACAAAGAGCGGCATTTTAAAACGCCTTTGCCCAATAACGTGCTGATATGGCATATTGTTCCCGCTTCGGTTAGTACTATCTGTGTTGAAAATTGCAATAAAATCTGTTCAGACGTTTAAGAGTGATTACGGAACTGGCAGAAATAATTTTCAATGAAGTACAAAGGGGCGTGGCATTTCCGCCACTTTGTGTGATCGCCGCTCTATTATGAACTATATTTCCCGCTTGGATGTATGTGGTGAAAATTTCTTTAAAATCGGTTCAGCCGTTTAAGTGTAATTGATGAAAAGGCAGAAATAATGTTCAATGTCGGTCTCTCTTATGAGCTATAGTTCCCGTCTCGGTTAGTACTATCTGTGGTGAAGATTTCATGTAAATCGGTTCAGCCGTTTATCCTTGATTGTGGACAGACAGACAGAAAAACCAAAGGATGCCACGCCCCTTTGTAAGGATCTTATATTTACAAAAAGTGGGCGTAAAAAGAGGGGTGGCTTCCAATCAAGATGCGGGATGGCATATATTTTCTTGCAAAAAACGCCCTATTAGTATGCCAAAGTGCATGTTTATCGGTAACAAACATCCAAATATAGTACAACAACCAAATATATTGAAAAATCTGGAATTCACAAAAAGTGGGCGTAAAAGGAGGTGGGGCATCCAATCGAGATGCCATTGGTGCCAGTTTTCATTCCAGGAAACGTACTATCTACATGCCAAATTTCATTTGAATCGGTTCAGTTGTTTTTTTCTGAAAGCGACACAAACAAACAAACAAACAAACTAACATGTCATTTTTATATATATATAAGGATAACACCGCTCAACAGTCATATTCCGGTTTGAATTCTGGTGATCAATTTTAGTAGACTTTTATATCCTGATTCCAAATCTGTACTCCAAATTTTTCCATCACGTCCAGATTTTTAGTTATTCACGGTTAAAAATGCGAAAAATTAGATTTTTTGCATTATTTCAAAGCCTGCACAGCAGCCATTGAGTGGAATACAAATCTGGTATAAAGCGCAAAAGTATAATTTGTCTTTGGTCTCCAACATAAAAAATTAATATATTGCTTTTGGTTGGGTTACAATTGCGTTTTAAAATGACTCTGTTAAAATGATCATTTTTGTAAAAAAGATAAGGTGGATAGATACCTTAGTTTTTTTTTTTTTAATTTTTAAAGAAAAACTAAAAAAATAAATATTTTACAAATTTAAGTTTTCTGTGTTATTTTTCGTACAAGCCGGAAGATGTCTTAAATAGGTTTAAAAGTCTATTTAAAAGAATGAACTTTTGCCTAAATTTTGAGCTCATAACAGTAAAGATTGATCATCTGGTTTTTGTTTTTGAGCATTTCAAAAATGGTGCTTCTCTAATTTTTTTCACATTGTTTTTTTAAAATACATGTTTGGCCAATAATAGTGCAACAACTTCAAATTTTTTTGATCATATATTTGAGATCATAGTTCAATTCTACTCTAACGCTTTATACCAGATTTTATTCCACCCAGTGGGTGCTGTGCAGGCTTTCGAAAAATGAAAAAATCGCGTTTTTCGCATTTTCAACCGCGAATAATTAAAATTCTAGACGTGATGGAAAAATTTGGAGCACAGATTCGGAATCAGCGAGTAAAAATCTTTAAAAATTTTGTATCAAACTTCAAAAAGGAGTTAAAAACCTTCGAGTTGAGCGGTGTTATATTTCGATTTACTCACCAGCAGGATAATTTTTATCCAAGTTACAAATTATTTTGGTTTCAATAAAATGAAAACAGTAATTCTTTTCTTCGTTTTTGTTAGTCGGTAGCTTATATAGTCAAACTGAGGTGGTGTCCTACATCATTTTTCAAATTTAGTCACCAGCCTAAAAACATTATCATTTAAAAAAGTACTAAAAGAAGTGATTGAGAAAAACTATAAGAATTTCCGTTTTCTATGGACTACAACCAACCCGAATTTTTGTAGGACTGTGCTATTTTAATGTTACAAAAAATTATATTAATTTTTTTATGTTGCGTCCATTTTTATTTTAACTGACGATATAAAATATTTTTGTTAAACTTGACATTTAACTACTAACTACTGCATACAAATTACTATTATTGTTACATTGTTGCAATGACAAAAGGAAGTATAAACTAAGTGGCAAGGAAAAAAAGTTTAATTTAATTCTTTTTAATATTCTCAAAGAAGAAGGAGACAAAAATTAACCCCTTCATAAAAGGCGTTATAATAACCATAATATTTTAGTAATGTTTTCTTACAAATGTGCGGTTTTAGTGGAAAGGGCAGGGGGACAACAACGACGACGAAGTCTTAGCAGGAAAAACACAAAACATTATAAGCCACATAAACAAAAACAGAAAAAATGGGGTAGAAAACGCCCTAAAAATATGCTTTACAAATTAGGAGCATAATAGATAAAGTGGTTTTACTTGCTTGTGGTATTATTTGTTAAAACTGTAATACAAATGTCAAAATAGATTTGTCAAATTTATTATTAAGCTTCAAATGGTTCAAAAAAGGATGGAGTGTTGAATTAAAAAAAGAAAGTGGAAGAAGTATAGACCCAACCCAGTTGGAATTTTTCGTTTATACATTATTATACATTATTTTTTACCTTCTAAAATAGAGAAGAGATACATAAGAGTTTAATCCTGCCGCATAAAGTCTTTTTTTTTTAAGGAGCAACACTCAGGCAATACTGTCTATCAATTACTAATGTTTCTTTCGGAAAGGGATAGAATTGAGATGCAAGATTTGAAAGAAAGAACGGCTTCGGTATGGCAACACTGTAATTGCTCGAGTTGTTATTTTTGAGAAAAGTTGTTGCAGCGCCATCTGATGTTGAACTGGTAAACTTCTTTTTGAAGCTGTGCAATTATTTTATTATTTTAATTTGTTGATGTTTTAGAGCTATTTTTTAACAAAAGAGGGCGCTGGGATAGATATTAGCTATAAATATAAACTAATAAATATACTGAAGAAAATGTTGTTCTACATAAGTTGAGCATCGAACCCAGGCTTGCTGGCTAATAGTCCAAAGCGCAAACCACTAAGCCACACCACCTACAAGACATTTTCTGAGACCTTTTATCTATAGAAAAAGTTTAAGATTTGAAGTTATTTTTACTAATATATTTTTTTTATAGAAAAACTCTCAAATTTATCCTGAAGACATTTTTTAGATTTTTCCTATACTAAAAGTTTAATATTTCGAAACTTATTTCTTTTAGAAAAACTCTTAGGCTCCGACACGTTTTCTATAACAAATGAGATTCTTAAACTTTTTTCCTAGAAAAAGTCTCAGATTGTCTCCTTTTTACCACCCCCTTCTCAAGGTTTTACAATCGAAAAATTTTCAGATTTTTCCTATAGAAAAATTCTTTTTCCTTTAGAAAAACTCTCAGATTTTTCTTATAGAAAAATTCTTTCTTATAGAAAAATATTTTTTTATAAAAAAATTCTCAGATTTTCTCAGAAATTTTAAAATTCCGGGCCTTTTTTTCTTTAAAATAGTTCTAAGACTCCGAAAGATTTTTCCATAAAAAAGTTTGAGATTCTTCAAACCCCTCTTCAAGAAAGTTAAGGTTTTCCAAAAATGGTGACAAACCCTACAATTTCATTCCTCATTATTTAGAAAAAAAGTTTCAGATTCTGAAAAATTTTTCCTATAGAAAAAGTCTCAGATTCAGATACATTTTTCCTATAGTCTAAGATTCTGAGAAAAAGTCTCAGATTCTGAAACATTTTTCAATAGAAAAAGTCTCAGATTCTGAGACATTTTTTCTAAAGAAAACGTCTCAGATTCTGAGGCAATTTTCCTATAGAAAAAGTTTCAGATTCTGAGACATTTTTCATATAAGTAGAAAAAGTCTCAGATTCTGAGACATTTTTCCTATATTGAAAAAGTATCAGATTCTGAGACATTTTTTCTATAAAAAGAGTCTCAGATTCTGAGACATTCTCCTTTCGATATACAAAAAGTCTCAGATTCTGAAACATTTTCCCTATAAAAAAAGTCTCAGATTCAGAGACAGTTTTCCTATAGAAAAAGTCTCAGATTCGATATACAAAATGTCTCAGATTCTGAGACATTTTCCTTATAGAAAAAGTCTCGGATTCTGAGACATTTTTCCTATAGAAAAGTCTCAGATTCTGACACATTTTTCCTATAGAAAAAGTCTCAGATTCTTAGACATTTTTTCTATAGAAAAAGGTCTAAGACTTTTTCTATAGGAAAAAAGTCTAAGAATCTGATACTTTTTCTATAGGAAAAAAGTCTAAGAATATGAGACATTTTCTATAAGAAAAATTAGTCTTTTTTTATAGGAAAAAATGAGACATTTTTAATATAAAAAAAAAGCTCAGATTCTGAATAATTTTCAGATTCAGAAATATTTTTCTTATAGGAAAAGTCTTGTATTTCCCAAAGAAAATTTCTCTTTATAATAAAAACTTCTGGACTGACAGACATATTTTCACAAATTTTCAGATTTAGTCACATTTTTTCTTTACACCTTTTCAGATTTCCCTATACATTTTTTTCGATTTTTTCCTTTAATTTTTAAAATTTTTAAATATTTTTCTATAAAAATTTTTCGAATTTAAATTTTTTTTTTCTTTGGAAAATTTTTTGGAAAGTTTCATTCATTCATTCATTCTTTTTTTTTTCTTTCTTTCTTTTTTTCTTTCTTATTTCCTAAAGCTCTTAAAATATCTAGAACTTCCTTCATTATAAATTTCCACTTGGCCTTCTAAAATTTAAAGGTTATTTTATTCTAAGTATTACGTACAAATACATTTCGTGCATTTTATATTTAAATTATTTTTGTTTGTTTAATGTTTTATTAACTTAAATTTATTGTCTACCATTAAGCATACGAAATTAATCAAATTTTTATGACTATCAAACTTGTACATGAAGTATGAACGTACGTACGTACAATACTTTACAAAAACAACTGAAAGTGTAATTGTAATTTACCATTTTACCTTATGTAATATTACGCGTTTCATTTACCCTGTTCCTTTCCTTGAATATTATAGAAAAAAACACAAAAAAAAAAAATGATACGTATGCTTGTAAATGTTGGATGAATTTCTATTTGATGGTCGTGGCAGGGCAGTGGTTCTTAAACGTATTTTTTTTTTTTTTTAAGTTTTTAAGTTAAAAATTTATAGCAATGATCACCAATTTTTGTTAAATACGCTTTAGCAACCTTACACTCAAAAAAATACGTTAGTAGATTTACTAATTTTTTTTGCTAATGCTAGTTAGCTAACTTTTAGCAAATTTTTAGTTGAGATTAGCATGTAAGCAAAAAATTCTTGTAAACTTCATTTAGCACATTAGCAATGTTAAACAAACTTTGAACTAATTTCTTTTGCTAAGATTTGAAATTGTGTTGACAACATTTTTACAAGATTTTTTGCTAATATTAGCAAAATAATTTTTTATTATTTCTAATCATGTTTCCATACAATTTTTCTGATTACTTTTAGTTAACTGAATGTTTTTTAATTTTTCCAGATTAAACATGTGGCTTTGCGATTTTTCTTTGTGTAATTTTTCTACTTTATCGTTTATGTTTAGCTTTTGTAAATTTTCTTTACTCTTTTAAAGTTTGAGATTCTCTGTTTCAGTGGATGTGTTTTTTTTTTTGTTATTTTGCCTATCAATTCATCATAACAATGACAAAGTTTTGTTCATTAAAAATTTGCCAGGTTACAACATAAATTTGTATTTAAAAATGAGTTACTTGTCTGAATAGATTACAATATTACTTTATTTTTTTTTTTTTATTTTCTTTTCTAAATGTCTGCCATCAAAATGACTTTTTTGCTACCTTTATAGTAAAGAAAAACATCTAAATGTCTAGGTAAATATGAAATGACTGTAATTTTTCTTAAAGTAAATTGGTAAGTGTGTTCATTTATTTTTTTTTTTTTTCATCCTAAAAATTTCATGTAATTTTTTTTTTTCGTTGTCATAATTTGGATGTGAGTGCGAAAAAAGAAACATGTTGGTAAATCTGTTGTTTTTTAAATGAGAAATTTTTAAATTTGTTTTTTTAATATTAATTTTAGTTTAGCTTTGCAGGTAATTGAAAAACTTTTGGTGTAATTTGAAAAGGTAGGTTGAATTGTCAGAACCAATTTTTTTGGATTTAAAAGTTCATAAATAAAATTTTAACGAATTTAAAAAAAAAAAAATCACGAATAACCCTAAACACAAAAAAACTTGTCAAATTACAGTATTCCTTTTTTTTTTACAACAAGTTTCGTTCGAAATTCTAAATTTTTTGTAATTTTACATTTTTTTGTAATTTTACAAATTTGTAAGAAAATTTTACAAAAAAAAATAGGTAGATTTGCGAGAATTTCTTATAAATTTTATCGCGTCAAAAAATGTGTAAATTTACAATTTTATTGGTAAAAAAGTTGTAAAATTATAAAATTATTGATAAAAAACTTTTAAAATTACTAGAAATTCTCGTCAAATAGGAGGTAGCTTAAAATGAAAATTACAAGCTTTTCTTATCATCTTGCGAAGATTTTTTTAAGTGTAGAATAGGGTGGGGGGATTTGAACATCTTAATGGGCGCTTCGCGTTTCTGATTCTTGGGATTGTTTTGAGCAAAAAAGTCCATTAGACGATATGTCTACGGTGAAAATCGAGCTTCCACTTTTTGACTTGAAGTTTTTTCTCAGACTTTATATTTTTGGAAAATTTGCAAATTTTCTTGGGCTCATATTTTGTAAACTATTTGAAATTTTGACTTATTTTCAAAAGCAAAGTTTTAGCTGTTGTCTCGGGCTACAATTTCTCTGAACACATTGTGCATGTAGAAAATTCACTACTTTTTGTCACGTTTTTTTGGATATTTTGGCCTATAACAGCCAAACCATTGAGATTTTCGATCCAATACTCAGAAACAAATTGTAGCCAAGACAATAGCTAGTAACTCTCTAGTACATTGCAAAAGCATTGGAGCTCTCTTTCAGGCAGTTTGGGCCTTGTGAAAGTGCAATTTTTTTGTGAAAATATTAATAAATTACCATTTTTAGTTGTTCATAGCGCAAAATCATAAAAATGTTCTATTTCTTTTGTTTCCACTTTTTTTTTTCTAAAAATATAATGTTATTTTTTTTTTTTGTTTTGTTCAATATTTATTTTGAAAATTATAAGAAATTCATTTAAAGTACAAAGTAATTTTATTGGTAGAGACAAGGTATGAATCAAGAAGAAAGCAATTATTGTTTTAAACTATTTCACATCGAAAATTCCAATTCTGTGTATTTTTCATTCAAAGATTGCCTTCCAAATCTTTTCGAGATTCCATACGAGACGCTTTCTTTCGGCCTTCAATACAGATGGCATTATACCTTCACGGTTTTTGTCGATTGAGCGGTTTGCAACACTAGCTAGTAGCTGGACATGACGCTCCGTACCTTGAATATGACAAGGTATTAGTTGGTCTGGAAATGGTAGATCTTCATCATCTACACATTCGAGGTATTGTTGTAAATGCTCATACGGAATTTTCCCGGTAAATGGCGGTTGAAATGGTGGTCGATTCTGGAATACGATATCACCATTCACCTAATTTTTAAAAATTTGATATTCTTTCGAATTTTAAGATCTTAAATTCGTTCTTGTAACATTTTAATATCTAGTTAATATCTTTAATTATTATAAAAAGAAATTTAAAAATCTTAAAACTCGAAAGAATATAAAATTTTTAAACATTAGGTGAATGGTGAAATCGTATTCCAGAATCAAGCACATTGAACAAAACAAAAAAAACATTATATTTTTGGATAAAAAAAGTGGAAACAAAAGAAATAGAACATTTTTATGATTTTGCGCTATGAACAACTGAAAATGGTAATTTATCAATATTTTCACAAAAAATTTGCAAGGCTAAAACTGCCTGAAGGAGCGTTCCAATGCTTTTGCGATGTACTAGAGAGTTCTTAGCTATTGTCTTGGCTACAATTTTTGTCTTAGTATTGGATCGAAAATCTCAATGGTTTGGCTGTTATAGGCCAAAGTATCCAAAAAAAACGTGACAAAAAGTGTTGAATTTTTCTACATTTTTGACCATGAAAACGAAGTTTTTTTTAAGTAATTTGTTCAGAGAAATTGTAGCCCGAGACAATAGCTACAACTGTACTTTTTAAAATAAGTCAAAATTTCAAACGGTTTACGAAATATGAACCCAAGAAAATTTGCAAATTTTCCAAAAAAAATAAAGTCTGAGAAAAAACTTCAAGTCAAAAAGTGGAAGCTCGATTTTCACCGTAGACATATGGTCTAGTGGACTTTTTTGCTCAAAACAATCCCAAGAATCAGAATCGCGAAGCGTCCATTAAGATTTTTTTCCTTCCATACTAATCGCCCCACCCTAGTGTAGATACAGTAAAAGAAATCTCTTTTAAATAAAAGTGATTTTTAATATTCCTAAAACCTACCGTATTCTATATAACTAATTTCAAATACATAATCTTGTTTTTTTTTGCAAATTTCAAGATATATCACTGTTTGTCCAATATAATTTCCTACATATTTCTCAATTCTCATTAATATTGAATTTGTTGTAATCACAATAACAAATCAATTTACTAACAGTTTTTCAAAAAAAAATAAAAAAGGAACACTAAAACAACTTACAGAAACCCACGTAATTTATCAATAATCCACACTAAATAGTAGAGTTGTCAGTCGATTAAGAATAATTCGATTAATCGATCAAACAAAACCCAACTCTTGTTCGAATAATTCAAAAATGACGATTTTCGAATAACGAATAAATCGATTAATTAATGTCGATTAATCGAACAATTTTTTTTTATTAAAAAATTAAATAAATGCTTATAATTTGATTTATTCTTATAAATTTTGAAAGATTTTATACAAAATGTAGGAAAGTTAAAATATATTGTAGCCATAGCCCTAGATAGCACATCCATTATAGAATTAGAGGGAGTTATCAAGTTTTTAATAAATAATTTAGACAAAAATAATAATTCTTTTGCGCCATACTTACTAAAACGTATTAAAATAATAATTAATGAGAGACGTATAAAAGTGTTAAATACGTTAATAATTTTTCTAAGTTCTGGAAATTTTCCGAGCAATGAAAATTTCTGGAAATATTCTCCAAAAAGCGAAACAAAAGAATATGCAAATGAATTATACTCCATATTATGTTGAAAGTAATCACAATAATTCAGATAAAAGTATTGAAATAAAGGAAGTTATTAGTAATAAAAATAATAATCTTTTATGCGAGTTAAATAATTCAATTCAAAGTATTAAAAATTCAGAAAATAAATAGGACTTCAGCGATATATCAGACGATATTGTATATATGGGAAAATCTGAAAAAAGAACAGGAAAATAAGATAAACTTTTGTATGCTCTTCTTACTATATCACTTCAACAATTAGCGAAAGAGTGTTTTCAAAATCTAATTTAATAAAAACAAAAACCAAAAATCGTTCGAAAACAAAAAAATTGAGTCAACTTTTATTTTTAAAAGATTATTTCTTAAGAACAACTTAAATTGTCTTATTTGACAAAAATTAAAATCATTTATGATATATTTTGTCTGAATACTTCAAATAATAATTTATATTTGAATTATTTCTCTTAAAAGTGATCTCAGTTATTAAATTTTTAAGTTTTTTTAACTTTTAACTATTTTATTTTTAAGTTTTTTCGTTAATAAAAATTTAAACTTTCTTATTTTAAGTTTTTTTTATATGAATTGTTTTTTTTTTTTTTTTTGTTAATAAAAATATTTTTTAAAATAATTTTTTTATTCGTTATTCTCTTCGATTAATCGAATAAATTTTAATCTTTAATCGTTTGATCGAACGAGGAAAAACAATTATTTGAATTATTCGAACAAAGTTGAAAGTCGAATAATTGACAACTCTACTAAATAGTCTTGTGGTGGCTCATCACAAATTTAACAAATCGTGCGCATCATGTCGGAAAAACCATCCACATCTTATTGATTTGAAATAATAAATAATTACGCCTATTTCTACAAATCATTTAATCAACATTATTTGTGTTTTGTAGGAGAATTTAATATTACACGTAGAAAAAATGTTATAGTGTATGATGGATTTTCTTTAAATCCTCTTGTTGTTTAGGAGTAACATCATCCAGCAACAAGCTAAACTATACGATTAATATTCATTTGATGTCGTGCGTATATTGCTTTTTATCCTAACCATACATACATATATTTTTATTTTTTCCATTTTTTTTTTTTTTTTTGCTGGATTGAGTTTTTATTCTCGTGCGTATGAATTCAAGAATGAATTCAATAACCACAACAAGACCAGCATAATCATCATAAGTATGTTCATTTTCCAACATCTTAATACTATTGTTAGGTTAAATAGTATTTGTAAAAATGGGATAATAATATTGAAAAATTAAAATGTTTGGAATTTTTTTTTTTATAATTTGAGGATTTACGTCCATTAGAAAGCTATAAATCACTAAAAAAAAATAACAGTCCCTGAATAAGTTTTAAACTGGGCGTTTTAAACTGGTCGTTGACGACCAATTTTCCTAGTAGAAAAATTAAATTTGACTTGACCCAAGGTAAATTTATAAAAGGTATTATCCACTAACCTTACTTTTCTGTCATAGTAAGTTTTTTTGACAAATTTTAAAACAATAATATTTACGAATTCTTAACACGAAATAAAAATATATTTTTTTGGCATAACGATTTGGCTGGGTCGTATTCCAACAAAGTGCTCAGATCAACTATTAATAGTGAAAAAAGTTGGTACAAGTAAATACAAGCAATTTAAAACCAAAATGAACAAAATCGGTCCATGGCTTCCGTTCTCGCATCGCGGGTCAAAATTGCGGTTTTTGAAAAAATGGACATAATTTAAAAAAAAAATTAAATATTTAAAAAAAAATTATTAAAAAAAAAAAAAATTTTTTGTATCGCATTAATTCAATGGTACCCAACCTTTTTTTCGCCACGAACCACTTTTAGGTTTAAAAAATTTTCTTGTCCCCCCTACATTCAAGAAAAATTTTTTAATTTTTCTAATTTTTATTTCTAATGAAAAATTACTACTGGTTTAGCAAAGTTTTTGTAAAATAATCAGTTAAACTAAGTTTTTAGTAAAAATTTCAAGCAATTAAAAAAATTTTTGTAGTTAATTTTGCTAAAAAAATTTTTTTAGTAGTTAATTTGACAAAAAAAAAATCTTGAAAATTCGCTCGTTGCCCCCCTGGAACCTTTATATTGCCCCCCCAGTGGGGCGAGAATCAAAGGTTGGGAACCATTGCATTAATTCAAAGATATTTAGAAAAATTGTTTTTGTTTTTTTCGGATATCGATAACCCACCCAAACGTGAGGTAAAAAAAAACTCACATTTTTAACATGGAGCTCAAAACTACTTTTTCACTATTTTTAAAAATTTAGTGAAACAAAATTTTTAAATATATTAGTTTATCCACTTGATATCATTGAATACATCTCAGGGATTGTAGAAAAAAATTCTTAGTTAAATTCCTTCGTCCAGTTGGTGTGTGGAGCGATTTTAATTTAGCGGATTTCCAGAACATGTGTTTTTATCGACATTTTTGACTAATTTGTAGTTGTTAGCAACATTTTACTTAAATTAACCAACTTTTTTTGTACAAATGGTTGTTTTGGACCATAGTAACTCTGCTTTGAAATAATAGGCTTTTTGGACAACGTTAACCCTTGCCGGCACGGGGTTAAAAAATTCCTCCAATGAAATTTTTGAAAATTCCTCACTCTAAAATCGTGTATGTGTTTAAATAATCAACAATTACAAATTTATACAAAGTTTTCTTGAAGGACATCTTTAACCCTTGTTGAACGAACGCCCAAAAAACAGCTGTTTTTTTTGCTCATAGTCAAAATGGACTTTTTTGACATATTAAATAATATGTTTTTAACTTTTAGCTTTACACAGTAAAAACGACGAAGACGTAATGAAATTTCGGATGCAATTTTTTTTTATTTTATTTAGTTTTAAACACTTTCCGCTTAAGTGCGCTTACTTTAAAACGTTAATTTAAATGCGATCGTTTAAATTTTCGAAAATTTCATTAGAGGAATTTTTAACCTCGTGCCGGCAAGGGTTAACGTTGTCCAAAAAGCCTATTATTTCAAAGCAGAGTTACTATGGTCCAAAACAACCATTTGAACAAAAAAAGTTGGTTAATTTAAGTAAAATGTTGCTAACAACTACAAATTAATCAAAAATGTCGATAAAAACACATGTTCTGGAAATCCGCTAAATTCAAATCGCTCCACACACCAACTGGACGAAGGAATTTAACTAAGAATTTTTTTCTACAATCCCTGAGATGTATTCAATGATATCAAGTGGATAAATTATTATATTTAAAAATTTTGTTTCACTAAATTTTTAAAATAGTAAAAAAGTAGTTTTGAGCTCCATGTTAAAAATGTGAGTTTTTTTGGCCTCACGTTTGGGTGGGTTATCGATATCCGAAAAAAACAAACAAAATTTTTCTAAATATCTTTGAATGTTCTGGAAATCCGCTAAATTCAAATCGCTCCACACACCAACTGGACGAAGGAATTTAACTAAGAATTTTTTTCTAAAATCCCTGAGATGTATTCAATGATATCAAGTGGATAAACTAATATATTTAAAAATTTTGTTTCACTAAATTTTTAAAATAGTGAAAAAGTAGTTTTGAGCTCCATGTTAAAAATGTGAGTTTTTTTTGGCCTCACGTTTGGGTGGGTTATCGATATCCGAAAAAAACAAACAAAATTTTTCTAAATATCTTTGAATTAATGCGATACAAAAAAAAAATTTTTTGTTTAATAATTTTTTTTTAAATATTTAATTTTTTTTTTAAATTATGTCCATTTTTTTAAAAACCGCAATTTTGACCCGCGATGCGAGAACGGAAGCCATGGACCGATTTTGTTCATTTTGGTTTTAAATTGCTTGTATTTACTTGTACCAACTTTTTTTCATTATTAATAGTTGATCTGAGCACTTTGTTGGAATACGACCCAGCCTAATAACTATGGCACACTATTCATGCGTAAAAATGTTGGAATTTTTTTCAATTTGTGTCTTGGAAAATAGAAGGATTTTGTTTGAGTATCTTATAATTTAGTTGTTTTCTGAAATTTCAACGGCTTAAAAAGAGTTTAATTTGGTTAATGTGTGTACTGACCACATTTAAGTCGTTTTTGCCGACTAAAATGATTTTACAACATAATTGTCTTCATTTAAGTCACTAAAATGTTAGCTTTATAAATCTACCTTGACTTGACCGAATCCAAGTATATCCTTTTTGTGTGATTGCAATTTTTTAACCTATCTAACTCATTTTTTATCCATTTTGACTAGAAATATTTTATTTTGAGTAAAATTTTATTTTATAATTTTAGCAAAAACAAGTGAGAGTGTTAAATTTGGCTGTGCCGAATCTTTAATAACCTCCAACATATAGAAAAAATTTAATAAAACGTTGCAGTGGCGTTTTTTGGTGGGTCATAAGGCATCTTTGGGGGACACATAAACCGCGCGGTAAATGTTTACAAATTTATTTAACATGCTTTTTGAGCTTAAGTAATACAATTTTATCATTATTTAAATACAATCCAATTGCAGGACCTTGAACTTTTTCTGACATCAAATTGGTTTAGTTGCTTAACAAAAATAAAAAAAAAACCTCTAAAAATATGTCATTTTTCAGAGGTTAGTTAAGTTCTTTAAGGCGGAACTTTTTTTCCCCTGGTCCGATTTTGCCCATTTACGAACCTAAACTTCCTAGGACCAAAAGATATATTCCTGCCAAACTTAACGAGTCTAGCTCTTTTAGTGTCAGTTTACAGAAGGCGATCGATACACACGAACGAAAATTGTGAATGTATTTTGTTATTGAAACAACAACAAAATACATGTAAAAATTCGTTCGTGTGTATCGTTCGTCTTCTGTAAACTGTCACTTATTTTGGACTACATCGTGTCTTATACAGAAGGACGGACGGACATACGGACATTCTAGAAATGTCTTAGAATCGATCATAGATCAATAACACAGCTCAACATGAAAATGCGTATTGGATTCTGGTAAGTGATTTAGGTAGTGTTTGTTGCGCTGATTCCAAATCTGCGACTCAAATATGTCTATCACGTCAGGATTTTGAGTTATTCGTGGTTAAAGTGCCAAAAAAGGCCATTTTGGACCCCTTTTGAAAGCGTATAATATAAGATCCTGACATGCGATTGACTTGGTATTAAGCTCAATCAAAAGTATGCGATTTTTCTATTAGACAAGATAAAATGTTTTTGGAATTTAATTTTCTAAAATGGTAAAAAAAAATCATTAACCTTCTATTTTTTAATATTTAGTTTATTTACACAGTGTTTTTTAAAAAATGTCCATATAAATACACACGTAAATATTAGATTTAAAGCACCATTTTTTCACCATTTAAAAAAATTAAATTCCAAGAAAATTTGAATTTGTCTTAAAGAGAAAATTACGCACTTTCGAATGAGCTTGATATCAATGGTCAAAATGGACACTTTAACCGCGATTTTCTCAAAATTGTGACGTGATAGAAAAATTTGAGTAACCGTTTTGGAATCGGGAAACCAAAACCTATAAACTTTTTTTGTTTTCATTCAAAACGCAGCGACAAACCTCAGATTTGTAGAGCGGTGTAATATATGAGCAAATCCATGGGAAATTTAACTGACTTATCACCGATTTTTTTTATTTTTGGTTATTTGATAGACCTTCGTAAATGATTAAAAAATATATTTTCTTTATTTTTTTTTTTTAATCAATACTTTGGAAGATATGGGCGTTTAAAAAAGCGCTTTTTGGCAACATTGACTTTTAGACCCTTTTTTAAAATTTTTTTGCTCGGAAACCGTAAGTCGTACGACAAAACTTTTAAAACCAATATTGTTTATAAAATAATGAAGATTTAAAATTTAGAAACAAAATTTTTTTTTAAAAAAATTTTAACAAAAAATTTTGAAAACCATATTTGAATGTCCTTTTTTCCTGGGAAGGACACCATGGATTTCCAAAAACAAAATTTTGCATTAAAATTTTTGCTGTTAAAATTTCAGAGAGGTGTTTTTTTGTATTGTTGAGAATTAAATTTTCAAAGTTTGTTAGATAGCCAAATATTTGATTTTTTTTAAAATTTTGGCAAAAAATTAAAAATTTAGCTTTTTGACCAACTTTAAAAATTTATTGCTCGACAACAGGAAAAAACACCTCTCCGAAATTTTAACTGCGTTAAAAGGACATTACCAACTTTAATAGAAAATTTTGGTTTTGGAAATCCATGGGGTCCTTGACAGGAGAAAAGGACATTCCAATATTGTTTTAAAAAATTGTTGTTGAATTTTTTTTGAATTTTTTTTTTTTGTTTTTAAATCTTAAATCTCCATAATTTCGTCAACAATAATGTCACACAAAGTTTTTTCGTACAACTTACGGTTTCCGAGTAAAAAAACAAAAAAAAAACTGTCTAAAGCCAACTATTTGATTTTTTGCCGAAAGTTTGAAAAAAAATCAAATATTTGGCCATCTAACAAACTTTGAAAATTGATTGCTCAACAATACGAAAAAACATTTCTCTGAAATTTTAATAGCGTTAAAAGGACATTCTAAACCTTAATACACAATTTTGTTTTTGGAAATCCATGGTGTTCCTCCTAGGAAAAAGGGATATTAAAATATGGTTCTTAAAATTTTTTGTTGAAATTAAAAAAAAAAAAAAAAATTGTTTCTAATGTACATGTGTTAATTTTTTTAAGTGTTATATATTTTTTTATACCCTCCATTCTAGTGATAGAGGGTATATATAAGTTTGTCATTCCGTTTGTAACACATCGAAATATTGGTCTAGGACCCCATAAAGTATATATATTCATGATCCTTGATCGATTTTAAGTCGATCTAGCTATGTCCGTCCGTCCGTCCGTCTGTCTGTCTGTCCGTTGAAAACACGCTAACTTTTGAAAGACTTTACGGAGGCTCCTGAAGTTTGACATATATGTTCTATATTTACCGGGTCAGGTTGGTATTGCAATCCAGCAAAATCGGTCAAGTGGTTCAAAAGTTATGGGCAAAAGAGTAAATTTCGGCAAGGGTATTTTGCGAATTTACAAGATTAAAACCATTCTAACTTTCAAAAGACAATTCTGAGGGGGCTGAAGCTTAGCATATATATATTAATCGTTCCAAAAGTCTGTTTGGTTTTAAATTTCAGCAAAATCGGTTCAGTGGTTCAAAAGTTATAAGCAAAGCTCTGAATTTCAGAGTAGTTTCACTTTAACCTGTTGAAAACTCGTTAAACAAGTTTTTTTTTAAAACTTGTTGTTGTTTGTTTTCTTGTGGTGGGGTGCAGTTTAGTTGTTAGACAAGTAAATATTTGTTATTGTTTTGTCATGTTTTTGTAACTGTATGTAACGGTGTATAGTAAGTATTTTTTGGAAAAAAATCCAATGAAGTGGGATTTAAATGATACAATGTTAGTTTGTTTTTGGTTTTTAAAGAAAAGGATGATAAAATAAAAAGAGGGAAATATGTGAAATAGTTTTTTTTTTGTATTACATATAGGTATAAAACAACAAAAATATGTTACAAAGTAATTTTGTTACTCATAGAAATTGTACACTAAAAAAAATATTGTTACTAATAGAAATTGTACACTAAAAAAAATATTTACACTAAAAAAAATGTTACACTCAAAAAAAAAAAATGTTTCACTCAAAAAAAATGTATACATTAATTTTTTTTTTAATGAAATGTCACACTCAAAAAAATGCTGACAGTCAAAAAAATTTTGCACTCAAAAAAAATTTGATTGATTAAAAAAAAGTTTTACTCAAAATATTATATTTCTAATAAAAAATTTGTAGTGCAATTTTTTGAAATTTTTTTAGAAAATTACTATTAGATAACATTGTGGAGGGTATTCATAGATTCGACCAAGTCGAACTTAATTTTTCTACTTGTTTTTAAATATTTTTGTTATATGAGAAGTTCCGTCTAAGACTTAAATTTTGAGGTAAAAAAGATGTGATTTTTATTTTGATGGCACATCGATGAAAGTTGGCATAAATATTAGAAGCTATTTAAGAATAAGAAATTCGTTCGCGTCAATTAAATTGCGCAAGGGGGTCAAAAGTTATGGCGGATTTAAGATTTAGCGGTTTTAAAAATCTTAAAAATATTTTAAAGATTTTTTTTCTACACATTTGTTATTAATTACGCAAGAGTAAAGCGAAAGAAGATAAAAACTATGGATTATTTCAAGCCATTTTTATCGATTTTTCAACTTTAACCCTCTGTAACTTTTACGGATAAAGTGGGGTAATCCTTTAACATTGCTTAGTGATGGTTCAAGGTCTTGTTTACACAACTGCATTTACAGTTTTTCTAAATTCCAAAAACTGCCGGTTTTTTTTAACATTTATTTCAGTTTCACTGAGTTGAAATTTAAAAAAGATTTTGTGATATCTACATTTATTTTAGATTTTTTAAAATGTACATTCGGCGAAATTCAATTAGGATATACCTACACACAAAGAAAAGATATGATTGTGGAAATCATTATTAAAGGGCGTCATATTATGACTGAAAATTTTATCATAACTAGTTTGTAGCAACCATAATGTTTTTGCAGCAATCATTTTATGATCCTAAATATCCGAAAAATTATAATTTAGGACAATAATATGATTGCAATAATTGCAATACACATTAGAGTGGTTTAAAAAAACAAAATGTTGTAAATCGCGTTAGTAGATTAAAAACAACCAAAAACATGGATTTTTCCATTGAATCATTTTAAGATAATTTAAAAAATATCTTTAAAATCTTCGGTTTTTTTCAAGTTTTACCAAATCGCGAATAACTGCAAAAGTACTTAATATTTTTTATCTTTCATCACAGATTCGTAATCTGCATTAAATTTGGGTTCAGATTTCACATTTTTATACCCTCCACTCTAGTGATAGAGGGTATATCCCAGCAAAACTTTGGTAATGGGTAGTGATTATATAACACATTACCAGGTAATGTATATACCTTATTTGTAGCATTATTTTAGGATGTCTTACCAAACATTTGTTCCACAAAGTATTATTTTCAAGTGAAAAATAATGCATTACTAATAATTTGCTACGTAATGCATGATTATTGGATAAAATGTATTTCATATTTATTATTTCTAAACATTAAATCATGGATGACTTATATTTGGTTACATTATGTATTATTTGAAAGTTTGAAATAATGCATTATTTATAATTGAATGTATAATGCATTACAATAACATAAAAAATAATTATTTTATAAAAAAATGCATAAGTTAAAACTAGAGATGGGCTCACGACAGGAAATTTCTAACGACACAAACTCATGAGCATATTTTCTCTACTTACACTCACTTACAATGACGTGAGTAAATTTAATACAAAATTACTTTTTCACTACTCGTAACACCTTATATATTATCTTCTGGTATGCTATATTGTATACCTTACTCGTAACCTATAAAATATCATATATTTTACACCTTACTCGTATTCTTCGTTATAAATTTATGACTTATTTTATACCTTACTGGTATTCTATGTGATAATGTGGATGCATTACTTTGAGTCTCATCGCCTGTTAAAATCATCAATGCTGCAATGTATAAAATAAGAGATCCTATACCATATTTTATACCTTATTTGGTAATCTAAGTTTTGCTGGGATATAAGTTTGTCATTCCGTTTGTAACACATCGAAATATTGGTCTAGAACCCCATAAAGTATATACGGTGGCTCGCAGCTTATTTCGTGTGAAAGATATTAGTTAGCAATCCATTCAAGACAAAGTTAACCAAAATAGACCTAATTATTATCAAATAAGTATTTTTGTAAAAAGACCTGTTTATGGAATTAATCAAGCTTTAATTAAAGCTTAATGACGTTCAGATTGTCTAAATATTAAATGTGCTACGAGGGTCGAAATGGAAATTGAAATTATTGAAAGACCTTTTTTAGAAAATTTCTTAAAAATATTTCTAGGTCGATTTTATACAAGCTTAAACATAAAAAATTTAAAAAATAGTCCAATAGTTAATACTCATTTATTAAATAATTTTTCCAAAGCCACAAACAAAAACCGAAATTTTTAAAACACAGTAGAAGAAATCCGAATTTTTTGACCTCCAATTCTTTTGACCACCAATTTTTGGTAAACAAAGAAAAGATTTAATTGTTTAATAATTTTAGTAAACCTAAGTGTATAGTAATGAGCAGGGCAAGGGGGTTCATGTAAATACATGTTTGTTGTCGTTAGCCCGAGCACAACTTAAAGTATTTATCTTCCCGAATCATCGAATTTGCTTAAAAATGGCATTGATTTGTTAGTGCATATTTTTGCATATTTTGATGAAAATGCATGTTTTTGCATATTTTGCTTAAACTACATATTTTCGTGCATATTTTTTAATATTTATTAAAAAAAAATTTATTTTTTTGATTATTTTTGTAAAATTTTTTATTTTTCATGAAAAATGTGCAAATCGGTTCATGCATTTTGATAAAAAAGAAATAAAAAAAAATATTTTTTTTGTCAAAAAATGTAAGCAAAAATTGCGCCATATAGTGGGAAAAATATAAATACAATTTTCATGGAGTAATTTCGGTCAAGGGCTGCATTAAAAAAACGGAAATGAGTGTTCCTAATTTTTTTTATTAAACTGCACTGACAATGAGATAAAAAAAAACTGAATTTATGGCATTTTTCTATTTTTCCCGTAAAAGGGTCCTGATTTCCAATCGTTGTGGTGCAAGCGTTTTCAAATTAGAAAAAATCTGAATTCGGGACGCGATTACACTATGGTAGAGCAAATATACCTTTTTTTATTTCGAAACGTCGGGGTCGGAAAAGTTGCATTTTCGGGTCGATATTAACACAAAAATATTGGACCTGTAGGACCATGGGGGTTAATAAAAGCGAAAAAATAACTTTTTTGTTGCTTAAAATATAAGTTTATATTCGGACATAACTAAAAGTGTTTTTATGGGAAAAACAATTTTTTGTCAGTAAATTTTTTTTTATTTTTTGTTTCTTGCTTTACAAAAAAATATTTTTAATTAGTTTTTGCTGAAAATATAACGTAATATTACCACAGTGTGTAGAAGATGTATATTTTTAAATATCGTTTTATTTAATTTGGCCTTTAATGTATTTTTAAATTAATTAGAAAAAAAATATATATTTAAAAAAAAAAATTTCAAGAAAAAAAAAATTTTGTTCATTTTGTTCGGAGCTTTCCGATTTTCAAGTCAAAAAAGGAACAAAATCCATTGTCCTACAGGTCCAATATTTTTGTGTGTTAATATCGACCCTAAAAGGCAACTTTCCCGACCCCGACGATTTCGAAATTCGAAAAAAAAGCTAAATATGCTCCACTGAATTTTATGTTTTACGTTTTTTTATGTATAAATTTTAAAATAAATCAATTTTTAATGCATATTTTTTTAGTTTTTACTGCATATTTTTAAATTTTTGATACATATTTTAAGCGCTAAAAACGCGATTTTTAGTGCATGAACTTCCTTGCCCTGGTAATGAGATATAAAAATAATTTAACATTTCCTTTGTTTCCAAATAATTGGTGGTCAAAAGAATTGGAGGTCAAAAAATTCGGATTTCTTCGACTGCATTTTAAAAATTTTGATTTTTGTTTGGGTCATTGAAAAAATTATGTGATAAATGACTATATACTACTGGACTATTTTTTAAATTTTTAATGTTTGAGCTTGGGAAAAATCTATCTAAAAGTATTTTTAATAAATTTTCTAAAAAACGTCTTTCAATAATTTCAATTTCCATTTCGACCCTCGTAGCACGTTTAATATTTACTCAATCTGGACGCCATTAAGCTTAAATTAAAGCTGGATAAATTACCTACACAGCACTTTTAACAAAAATACTCGTTTGATAATAATTAGGTGTATTGTTGGAAACTTTGTCTTAAATGGATTGCTAACTGATATCTAACACACGAAATAAGCTGCGAGTCACTGTATATTCATGATCCTTGATCGATTTTAAGTCGATCTAGCGATGTCCGTCCGTCCGTCCGTCCATCTGTCTCTCTGTCTGTCTGTCTGTCCGTTGAAAACACGCTAACTTTTGAAAGACTATACGGAGGTTCCTGAAGTTTGACATATATGTTGACCATTTACCGGGTCAGGTTGATATTGCAATCCAGCGAAATCGGTCAAGTGGTTCAAAAGTTATGAGCAAAAGAGTAAATTTCGGCAAGGGTATTTTACGAATTTACGAGATTAAAACCACTCTAACTTTCGAAAGACAATTCTGAGGGTGCTGAAGCTTAGCATTTGTCGTTCCCCGAGCCTGCTTGGTTTTGAGTTTCAGCAAAATCGGTCCAGTGGTTCAAAAGTTATAAGCAAAGCCCTAAATTTCATATTGGTTTCACCTTAAACTGTTGAAAACTCGTTAAACAAGTTTTAACAGCATGGTGAAATACCATTTTTCTTAAAATTTGTTGTTGTTGTTAGTTTTCTTGCCGTGGCGTGCAGTTTAGTTGTAGGACAAGTAAATATTTGTTATTGTGTTGTTATTGTTTTTGTAACTTTATGCAACGGTGTATAGTAAGTATTTTTGTAAAAAAATCCAAAAAGTGGGACTTATATGATTGAATGTTAAGGTTGTTTTTGGTTTTTAAGGAAGAGGTTTGTAAAATAAAAACAGGGAAAATGTTAAATAGTTTTTTTTGCATTAAATATGTATATTAGGGTGGTTTTTTATTTTATTTTTTTTGGAATTTCGAGGAGCGCGCAGCGGATTTTTGTGACATTTGATGTTAAAATAATTGTGTAAAAATTTGAGCTAAATCGGATAAAATTAACCCGAGGCGCAAGAAGGTCAAAGTTTCGAGAAAAAGCCAAAATGGCCAAATTTTGAAAAAACTTAAAAAAATGTAAATTTTGTTGAAATAAAAAAAAAAAATATTTTTTATTTAACTTTCTTGCAATAATACTCAGAAAAAATTATCTTTATTTTTTATGACGGCAGTAACACTTTCAAACATGAAATACAAAAATTACCATGCATTTTGGGGGGTACCTGAAATGAGTGTTTTCGATTTTTTGAAAATTTTATTAAACAAAAAAATTAAATCTTACTATTTTATAGCAATGGATTATTAAATACATCCTAAGGCTTAAATATTTAAAAAATTGGGGATATCCATCGACTCAATTTTTTTTTTGAGTCATTTGACTCCTTGAAATCCGCAAAGCTCAAATGACTCCAAAAAAAAATTGAGTCAATGGATATCCCCAATTTTTTAAATATTTAAGCCTTAGGATGTATTTAATAATCCATTGCTATAGAATAGTAAGATTTAATTTTTTTGTTTAATAAAATTTTCAAAAAATCGGAAACACTCATATCAGGTACCCCCCAAAATTCATGGTAATTTTTGTATTTCATGTTTGAAAGTGTTACTGCCGTCATAAAAAGTAAATATAATTTTTTCTGAGAATTATTGCTAGAAAGTTAAATAAAAAATATTTTATTTTTTTTTATTTCTACAAAATTTACATTTTTTTAAGTTTTTTCAAAATTTGGCAATTTTGGCTTTTTCTTGAAACTTTGACCTCCTTGCGCCTCGGGTTAATTTTATCCGATTTAGCTCAAATTTTTACACAATTATTTTAACATCAAATGGCACAAAAATCCGCTGCGCGCTCCTCGAAATTCAAAAAAAAAAAATAAAAAACCACCCTAATGTATATGTATGTAGGTATAAAACAACAAAAATATTTTACAAAGTAATCTTGTTACTCAAAGAAATTGTACACTGCAAAAAATTTTTACACTCAAAAAAATGTTACACTCAAAAAAATATGTACAAATATTTTTTTTTAATGAAATGTCACACTCAAAAAATGTTGACAGTTAAAAAAATGTTACACTCAAAAAAATTTGATAGATTAAAAAAAAGTTTACTCAAATTAATATATTTCTAACAAAAAATTTTGAATGCAATTTTTTGAAATTTTTTTTAGAAAATTACTATCAGATAACACTGTGGAGGGTATTCATAGATTCGACCAAGTTGAATTTAATTTTTCTACTTGTTTTAATATTTACCATAGAGTGTGGAGAGGATACCACTTTAAAGTTAACCCAATTGTTTTGTTTGAAAACTCCATACAAATGTAATTATGAAAGCTGTCAAAGTTACCGACCTCTACACCTTAACGAATTCGCCTGAAACGGAGTTTTGCACCAAGTATACGGGGCAGCCTTGTGGAGCTCAACATTTTAATAAAAATGTCATTTTGAACCACTCAAATAATTATATATTATTATATCGTATTATATTTAACTTTTTATAATATCAAATTAGATAATATTTATTTATTAATATTTGGGATCAAATTATATCTAATTATATCAACTTTTATCTAATAAGATATAATCATATATTTTTGGATCCTCCATTTTTGGGATCAAATCAGATATGGCGCCGTATTTTTTTTTAGTCGGGTAGGGTGTTTAAAAAAACGTGTTTTTATAATTTTTTAATTGAATCTATGTTTTTTTTATTAAAATTAATTTGTATTTTAAACTATCTTAAAATCTAACTTAATTTTTGTTTCTAGCGCATTATGTTTTACTCATAGATGTAAAATTTTATAATACTTTCTCTACAAAATACTTACAAAAACTGCATACCAATGCTGTTGTTGCATTTAATTTATTTTTCTCCTTCTATTTTGCTTTCGAACGATCACAATGACTATTGATATCTTATAAAATTTCCTTATGCCAAAGCATGTTTATTTCTATAACATGTAGTAATAAAAGTCATTGATAACTACGAATTCCCATTGAACACAGGAACAGAAAAAAAAAATACAAAAACATTTAATACTCAATATAAACATGAATTGCATCCTGTTTTCCTTTCTAAATTTTTTTGTTCATTTCAATTTATAATCGAATAAATGATACGCCAAAATAAAATGACTTTACGATTATACCAATGTAAACGTCTTCCCACCTTTTAACATACCTAAAAATTTGTGGTAGAAACGTTGAACATAAAAACATTTTTAAAAACATACGTTAAAGGACATGCCATATTCTAGTAGTACTTAAGGCCATAACCCTTAGATGGGTAAATAACTACAAGGATCAACAAGAAATGGAGCATAGAAAAAAAAATATATAAAATCAAACAGCACAAGCAAAAAAAAAATTGTTAAGAAAACAAGTTGTTTTTCCAAAAAAAAATACAAACACTCTAATACTAGCAAAACATTTTTTGAACACTTGCACAATGGGTAAGGAATCATTTTAAGATCTCACTCAACAAAAAAGAATTAACTTAAACTTTTCCTAACTTTTAGGAAAATATTTTAGTTTATGGACTGTTAAAAAGGCCATAATATTCCTTAAATGGAATTCCCTAATACTTGGAAGAAATTCTTACCGCCAAAGAAATTTTCCCTAAATAATTGAAAAAAATCTTTATTTTTAAGACATATTTCTTAAAACAAAATTTAGTTCAAAAAATTCAGTTTTAGGACGTAATTTACTACCAGTTAGTTCATCATATTTATCTCCTTTAATTTTAGGAAGTTTTTTCCACAAGTTTAGTAAATTTTCCATAAATTTAAATTGATTTTTTTATTTACTTTTTTTCATGCTTGCATGTGGAATTCACATTTTGAAGTACATGAATACAAAAAGTTTGATCTTGTATAAGGGTCATTATTAGTGAATTCAATCATGAATATTTTTGACCCCCCCCATATTGATGAAATTTGGTTTAGTTCTTACAATACGTAAAAAATTAACAAAATACAAAGGGTCAAAATTTCCCCCAAAATCTCCCAGTTGCGACACTTTACACCGTAAAAACTTAATATCGTTGGTTCTATTATACCTAGAAAGCCCATTTTTGTTTTGTTTTGAAGCTCATAATATTACCCTACAGGACCTACCAACACCAAAAAATTTTCGAAAAAAATAAGGGTTACCTCCCTTATTTTAAGGTCGTGATAAAGGGAGGAGAAAATGGGGAGGATGGTATCCCCCGATTTTTTTTTAACTTGATAATCTTATATAAAAAGTCCTAAGGAATATATTCTAAAATTTTTAAGTTGGGACAACAACGGAATCGCTCAAAATTAAAATTTTTCACAATTCCCCCCAAAATTTCCAAATCGCAACACTCTTGAACCTTAAAAATTTAAATTCATAAGTGCTATTTTAGCTACGGATCCCATTTTTGTTTGTTTTAAAGCTTATAATACGCTCTACAAGACCTACCATAACCAAAAAATTTTCCAAAAAAAGCAATTGGTGCCCCCCTTAATTAAAGGTCGTGGCAAAGGGTGGAGGAAATGGGGGGAAGTATCCCCCGATTTTTTTTTACTTGGTATTCTCAAAGTGCAAGTCCTAATGAACATATCCTAAAATTTTTATGTTGGGACAACAATGGGATTGACCAAAATAAAATTTTTTCACAATTTCCCCCAAAATCACCAAATCGCGACACTCTTGCACTTTACAAATTTAATATCGTGGGCTGTATTGTAGCTACAGAATTCATTTTTGGCTTGTTTTAAATCTCTTAATATGCCCTACAATATAACTATCACAAAAAAAATGAGGGGTGCCTCTTGTATTAAAATATCGAGGAAAGGGGTAGGGGAAATCGGGGGATAGTATCTTCCAATTTTATTTTAACTTGGTTTTTTTAAGAGTAAGAGAGCATATCCTGAAATTTTTATCTTGGGACAACAATGGGTGGCGCAAGAGTGTCGCAATTTGTTGTTTTTTTGGGAAATTTTGAAAAATTTTGATTTTGGTCAATCCCATTGTCCCAACATAAAAATTGTAGATATGTTTATTAGGACTTGCACTTTGAGAATACCAAGTAAAAAATCTGGGGGGATACTTCCCCCCATTTTCTCCACCCTTTGCCCCTACCTTTAAATAAGGGGGACACCAATTCCTTTTTTTGAAAAATTTTTTGGTTATGTTAGGTCTTGTAGAGCGTATTATAAGCTTTAAAATCAAAAAAATGGGCTCTGTAGCTACAAAAGCACTTATGATAGTAAATTTTTAAAGTTCAAGAGTGTTGCGATTTCGAGATTTTGGGGGAAATTGTGAAAAATTATGATTTTGAGCGATCCCATTGTTGTCCCAATATAAAAATTTTAGAATATATTCCTTGGGACTTTCTGTATAAGATTGTCAAGTAAAAAAAAAAATCGGAGGATACCATCCTCCCCATTTTCTCCTCCCTATATAACGACCTTAAAATAAGGGAGGTAACCCTTATTTTTTTCGAAAATTTTTTCGTTATGGTAGGGGTTGTAGAGCATATTATGTGCTTTGAAACAAATCAAAAATGGACTTTCTAGCTATAATAGAATCAACGATATTAAGTTTTTAATGTGCAAAGTGTCGCGACTTGGAGATTTTGGGGGAAATTTTGACCCTCTGTATTTTGGGCCACTGTTTACTTAGAGGACTGAAAATAAGTGTGCGTCAAGAAAATTTTTAGCTATTTTTGATTGATTTCACTAAGAATGACCCGTAAAAGTAATAAATTTAATATATAAATTTTTTTTCACCACATGTATTTGTTAGAAAAAAATTACATTTTAATCACAACAAAGACCTTGGCTTTGACGTGTTTTCCCCATAGTCTGGGAACAAACGTCAATTACAAAGTTGTTGTTGTAATTTATCTAAAAAAACTAATGAAATTTATTACTTGACTATAGAAAACAAACGTTTCTATATATTTATAATAAATTATGTACCCAATGAGAATTATGTGTGTATTCACATGCTAATCTATAAATAAACCATTAAAAAATATAAAATTAAATAATTTTTAGAAAAAATTTCCTTATCAGAAATGTTTTTTTTAACTAAAAAATGGGAAATTTTTTCCCATTTTCTAGTTCAAATTGGTCCTTCTTTTAAAGAAAAATATCGACTATAAAGTAGGAATACATGGCAATGGAGCTAAATCATTATCAATTTTCCTTGGCTTTAGTTAATTTTCCCATTTTTTAGTTAGTTTTTTTTTAAGTGCACAAGGAATTCAATGATATTGGTAAAATTTACTATTTTTAGATCTTTAAATTTCTTTAACACTTTTGTTAAACATTGTCCTATAGTTTTCTTATTGATATGGCTACACAGAAAATAATATTGAAAAAAAAACAGATCACTTATTTAAATTTTTAAAGCAAATTTGAGTAATTTTTTAATTAACGCAATTAAAAATTTACTCAAAAAATTAAAATAAATTTTGAGTAAATAATTTAATACAAATTTAATATTTTTTTTTATTTATTTTTATTCTCTTGGTGTTTTGAATTCTCATTAAGTTTACAGTTTTTTGTATATGTATATGAAAGTTTGAAATCATCTTTATAAAATTTTCCTCTATCTTAAAGACATAAGTATATTTGGTAAAGTTTGAAAAAGCAATTAAACAAAAAATCGAAACTTTTAAAACTTTTAAAAAAATAAATTGATACATTTTGAGTAAATTTTTACTTGACTCAATTAAAAAGTTACTAAAAAATATTGAAAAATTTCAAGTAAAGTTTTAATTGTGTGAATTAATAACTTACTAAAATTTTTTATTAAGCATTTAATAATTTTTTATTAAAAGTATACTCAATACTATTAAATCGTTTACTGGTGCAAAATTTAGTAATTTTTTACTCAATAGTGTTAAAAATTTACTCAACATTTTTTTTTATTTTTTTCTGTGTAAATTCTATATGACTTTTAAGAGTTTACTGTCTGGTATATATAGATGGTCAAAAGCCAACATTATGGTTACCATCAACAACTACAACACCTACATACAAACAGCAACATACAATCTTCATACTTTGAATTTTATGTACAAATTATAAACGATTCCTTAAATGTTTATTCTTATAGCCAAAGGATATTTTTACTTTTTTTTTTATCGGAAAAATAGAAGAAAAATTTAAAGAAAAATATACATCAGACATTTAAAAACATGTTTGAGAGGAGTAGAGAAAAAAAACTCAAAAACTATAACAATGAAGAAAATTGGAAGAAAGTAAAAAAAATCATCAATAATATTGAGTTCATAGCAAATGCTGGATTAAGGACATACAGATGTGTAGATTTTCTTAAGAAACCAGTTCAAGTATCATCATTAAAGAGTGGCCAGCAGAAAAAAATTGTTGTCTGTTGTTTAAGGCATTTTATTGTATCGTAGTTGAACTAGTTTTTAGAAAATTTAATAATATTTTAAGGAGTAAAGTAGTACACTTTGGTACTTTCTCTATCTTCCGAAATAATGATCATAAAAATATGCTTTTTGAAATGTGGCAACTTCCAGCAAAAAAACATTCCGTAGAAAGTACCTTAAGAATATTCTGATTTTTATGGAGTAAAAGTGTTAGGATATTTGCATTTTTTTACTTGTTCTATTTCCTGATATAATGCTCTTAAAATCTTGTATATATGAAATGTAAAAATTCTGATAGAAGAGATTTTTAGAAGTGTTGCTGCTTAGGTAGTAAAAAGTTTACCTTATCAGTTTTTCGATCTTTTGAATTAAAATATTTTAAAGGATAATTTTTGAACAAAACATCCATCGAAACAAAAAATTCTGAAAAAATACTTTAATTTCTGATCCCAAAAGGGTAAAATGGTAATTTGTTGATTTTGTAAAATAGTGGTATAATCGTGGTAGGTTCATCCTATCACCTGATCAAGACCAACCATATTATACCCTACATCAGTGTTTCCCGGAAAATGGTCACCAAGTTCAAATATGGACCGATAGTATTTTATCTTTTGTCAAATCTTTAATAAGTGTAAAAAACACTAACAAACCAAATTTAGGGGAAATAGGCTTGCATTTGTTGCCAATAAAACGCTTTAACTGAATATCGGTCAAAATCTTTATATCGCGCCTAGTTTCGGAAATGGTCAGATTATAATCAGATTTAATTAGGTTATTATTTCTGATATGATTTTATTTGTTAATAAAATATTTTCTATTTTCATGAAATTTGAGAGATTTATGTACACTCAAAAAATTATGTAGGTAAATTCCAATGAATATTCACTTAAAACAAATGAAATTTTATTTAAAAACCATTCCACTGTTTTTTCATTTAAAATAAAAACATATTACAGTCAATTTTTAATGTTAATTTAATGACTATCCAAAACATTAAAAAACTAGTGAATATTCACTTATTTTGTATTGAAAAACAGTAAAACTATAGAAATTTCTTACTGCCGAAATTATTAAATTAAGTAACAGAAAATTCCGTTTTTAGACAGTAAATTATTTTTTTAAACTACAGAAACAGTAGAAAACAAGAAATCCATAATAAAATTAATGATTTTTCTTTTAAAATAACTTTACTGATTACTTTTTAAAATAACCTATTAACAGTTAATGACATAATTTTCTTAGTGTAAATATCGGGAAAGTGATATGTATGGGGGCTACAAGAAGAACTGGTCCGATTCCTTTAAAATTCGGAATGACGATTACCAGGGAAACCAAAAATATGCAGTATCATGTTTTTTTCTGGGCATTGTATTGATAAATGGGTATCCGTTTCAGAAGATTTTAAGAAATCTGGCATCGATTTGTTAGAGCATACTTTTAGCCTTAAGAGCATATTTTAGCATATTTTAGGTTTAAGAGCATATTTTAGCATAAGAGCATATTTTAGAGAATTTTTTCAATTTTTAGATCATTTTTTCACTTTTTAGAAATTTTTTTTAAATTTTTAGAGCATTTTTTTTAATTTTTAGAGCACTCTTTTTCCAATTTTTTTGATTACAACACTTATTTTTAATTTTTTTTAATTTTTGTGGGATGTTGCTTTTTTAATTTTGTAAGGTATTGAAATGTTTGTTTTGGTTTTGTTTTCTTGTCAGTTTTCTTGTCAAATTTAAACTTTTTCCAAAATTACGGGGTTCTGATGATTGATTCGCCTCTGGCCTGAAACTATTTTTCTTTAGATCTAACTGTAGGGTATATTCACAACTTTGTAGAAAATATTAAGACAAATATTTTTGTAGAATATATTATCCCACTAACTACCCCACATAACGGTATTTTTTGGGTCTATTCTCTAATAAATTGTAAAAACACCGCAAAAAAAGGGAACATAATTTTTTTAAGAGCATTTTTTTTATTGTTTTTAGAGCATATTTTTCGTTCTTAAGGGCATTTTTTAAGCGCATAAATCGTTTTTTTAGAGCATATTTTTGGTTTCTCTGCACTGAAAAAAAGACATAACTAAAATTGAGGAAAAAATGTCTTTGAAAATGTATCATGAATTTTCTTAAAATTTAGTTAAATTTAACTAAAAAATGTGGATTTTCTTAACTATAAGGAAAAAAGTATAGTTGAATTACTTATAATTAGTTCATAGATTTCTGTAAATGGAGTTCTTTAATATAAGAAAAAAATTCTTACTGCCAAAGAAATTTTCCAAAAATCTCAGAAACGTATCTTTTTTTTAAGACATATTTCTTAAAAAACAATTTAGTTCAAGTTTAGTTAAAATTTACTAAAAAACACATCATCGTATTTCTCTTCTTTGAATTGAGGAAGTGTACTTAGTTAATAACTTCTGAGAGTTTAGTAAATAGTTCCTTAGAATTTAGTTAAAAATTCAAAAAGGGCGATATCTCGAAAACTAAGCGAGATAGAGCGAAACGGATGAAATTTTCAAAAGAAAGACTACAAGGAAAAATATGGAATAGCCTAGCTGCATATCTGTCAGGATCTCAAGACCCTAATTTCAGATCTAAAATTTGAAATTCTCGAGATTTTATATATGCACATATCTTGGTTAATACTGCCAACACGAGAAAAAGTCCAACGGCATTTTTGTAGCTCTTGCTCGTAGAACACTTCCGCAAAACACCCGAAAGCCCTCCGATTAATAGTTTTTGAGTTATCCAGTTTTGTAGAGCGAAACGGACTAAAGTTTAGGGTCAAAATCTATGGGGACCCATAAAGGACCCGAGGGTTCTCGAGCTAACAGAGTCTGGACAAATGGGGTCCAAGCCCATGGGTCCAGGGTCTGGACGCCAATCTAGTCCTAAAATGTGAATGAACAAAAGTGTAACATAATTTTTCCCATTTTCTAGTTAAAATTGGAACAAAATTAAATAACTTTGTTTTCCTTATTTTTGGGAAAAGTATGAACTAAAACCAAGAAAAAAAATTTTTGGAGCCAAATCATTCCCTCTTTTTCTCAAAATTTAGTTTATTTTCCCAGTTTTCAGTTAACTTTTTTTTTGAGTGTGGTGATTACTAAATACAAAACACGTTTACCTGCCAAATTTCGAAGGATATATTTTATTATAATATGGTTAGTAGAAATATTTGAGCCAAATTAAAGCGGACCTTTATATGGGGGCTAGGTCCAAACATGTACCTCAATTTCAATAGGCTTCGTCCTTAGGCGCAACGAAGCTTAAATTTCAAATTTCAGCCAAATCGATTGATAATTGTGACCTGATTCGTATTTACAACGATTAGATTGACGGACGGACATCAATAGAATGACTTAAAAACTTATTCTGAGTCGATCGGTATACTTAAAAGTGGATCAAGGAACAATCTTTCGGATAGTTCCAAACATCAGCTCAAAGTCATTAAAGCCTGTACCACAGAGTGGTGTAGGGTATACAAATTATGTTTTTTCAGATTTTGGTTAAGTTCTTTAAGGCGAGTTTTTATTTAAATTTTTGTCCACTCCTTCAAAAGGGGGCGGGACGAAAAAAGCGAAATTTTTTAGTCCCCTGGGTCCAAGCGTAGGACTTTGAACTTCTGCGAACATAAAAATGTTTTATTTGTTTAAGCTAAGTAAGTTGTTCAGCGGTAAAAAAATGTTTCGAAACATCAATTAATTTGTAGCGAAAATTTGACAGTCATATGTTTGGTTATGTTTCGGCCATCAGCATACATAAAATAACTTTAATTAACATTTTTTTGGTAGTTTATGTGATATAATTAATGTTTACAGTCCCAAACACTTATAATTACTTCATTTTATATCTGAATATTAAATTTCACCGCTTTTTAAATTGTCTGTACAATTTAAAAAAATGTTGCTTATAGTGTTGATGGGTATTGATGCAACATATACCGGGTTATTTTTCCAAGTTTTCACCAGAATACCTCTTCAGCGAAATTTTTACGCTTTCGTAAAGCCAGTGTGAATTTTACGTGTTTTTATATGGAGTTTGACAGATTTTCACGTGAAAACCAAGCAACTTACCCACCTTTAACAAAAAAATTTTTGAACTTTTCAATAAATGCAATGTATTAGAATCTGAGACTTTATAACTTTGTTAAACATAGTCCGTCCGTTCGTCTGTAGTTAACATGATGCAGTCCCAAATAAAAGAGATAGACTCCTCAAGTTTGGCTGGAATAAGTCTTATGTTATTAGGCAGGCTAAGTTCGTAAACGGGAAAAATCCAGTCAGGGGGAAACATTTTTGAAGAACTAAACCAACTTCTGAAAATGGAAATTTTTTACATGTTTTATACTCTCCAAATACAGTATGTGGGTATACTCACTTTGTCATTCCCTGTAAAACGCATCGAAATATCGGTCGGGGATCCCATAAAGTATATGGGGCATTCCATGTCAAATCGGACACTTCGAATAATTTTTTTTTAGATTTTCCCAATTTTATTACAGTTTTAAGTTTCCTTCGAAAACTCCTTCGTGGTAAATTTTTAGATTTTTTGATAATCCGTTCAAAAGATATCGAATTTTTAAAAAATGGTAGTTTGTTCCTTTACTCAAACTTCTTTTACTTATAACTTCTTTAATAATAGTCCAAACTGCAAATTTTTTTCAAAATTTTTGTTTTTTATTAAAAAAAAAATCTAAAAGAAATCCTAAAATTGTTCTACACCTTTTCCAATTGAAATTCAGAAAAGATCAATTGTAATTCAGAAATCACAATTGAAATTCAGAAATCCCAATTGAAATTCAGAATAGCACAATTGAAATTCAGAAATCATAATTGAAATTCAGAAAAGCCCAATTGAAATTCAGAAATCACAATTGAAATTCAGAAAAGCACAATTGAAATTCAGAAATCACAATTGAAATTCAGAAAAGCCCAATTGAAATTCAGAAAAGCACAATTGAATTTCAGAAAATCACAATTGAAATTCAGAAAAGCACAATTGAAATTCAGAAAAGCCCAATTGAAATTCAGAAAAGCACAATTGAAATTCAGAAATCGTAATTGAAATTCAGAAAAGCCCAATTGAAATTCAGAAAAGACCAATTGAAATTCAGAAATCGTAATTGAAATTCAGAAAATCACAATTGAAATTCAGAAAAGCACAATTGAAATTCAGAAAAGCCCAATTGAAATTCAGAAAAGCACAATTGAAATTCAGAAAAGCACAATTGAAATTCAGAAAAGCCCAATTGAAATTCAGAAATCGTAATTGAAATTCAGAAAAGCCCAATTGAAATTCAGAAAATCACAATTGAAATTCAGAAAATCACAATTGAAATTCAGAAAAGCCCAATTGAAATTCAGAAAAACACAATTGAAATTCAGAAAAGCACAATTGAAATTCAGAAAAGCACAATTGAAATTCAGAAAAGCCCAATTGAAATTCAGAAATCGTAATTGAAATTCAGAAAAGCCCAATTGAAATTCAGAAAATCACAATTGAAATTCAGAAAATCACAATTGAAATTCAGAAAAGCCCAATTGAAATTCAGAAAAACACAATTGAAATTCAGAAAAGCACAATTGAAATTCAGAAAAGCACAATTGAAATTCAGAAAAGCCCAATTGAAATTCAGAAAACCACAATTGAAATTCAGAAAACCACAATTGAAATTCAGAAATCGTAATTGAAATTCAGAAAAGCCCAATTGAAATTCAGAAAAGCCCAATTGAAATTCAGAAAAGCACAATTGAAATTCAGAAAAGCCCAATTGAAATTCAGAAAAGATCAATTGAAATTCAGAATATCACAATTGAAATTCAGAAAAGCCCAATTGAAATTCAGAAATCACAATTGAAATTCAGAAATCACAATTGAAATTCAGAAAATGTAAACAAACCAATTATTAGTCACCACTACAAACATAGACACATTATGCAAATGCAGTACAGAAATGTGTATATGAGAGTATCTAACTTTATTCTCTTGCTACGTATTGTAGAGAGCAGACAGACAATACACTAATAAAATGCTTAAGGTAACATCAAGTGAAACTGACTTTATTTTTCTTTAAAACTAATTTTTCATTAATGCATTTGTCAAGGTAGAGTAAATATTTTTGTTCACTATATTAATTAATTTACAAAAAATAATAAAAATTCTATTAAACTAAATTTTACCTACAACATTCTATGAGTGTATTATTGTCTGTCTGCTCTCTACAATACGTAGCGAGAGAATAAAGTTAAATACTCTCATAGTTGTACATCATTTGTTTAATGTGTATATGTACACCTTTTCCAATTGAAATTCAGAAAAGATCAATTGTAATTCAGAAATCCCAATTGAAATTCAGAAAAGCACAATTGAAATTCAGAAATCATAATTGAAATTCAGAAAAGCCTAATTGAAATTCAGAAATCACAATTGAAATTCAGAAAAACCCAATTGAAATTCAGAAATCACAATTGAAATTCAGAAAAGCCCAATTGAAATTCAGAAATCACAATTGAAATTCAGAAAAGCCCAATTGAAATTCAGAAAAGATCAATTGAAATTCAGAAAAGCACAATTGAAATTCAGAAAAACCCAATTGAAATTCAGAAAAGCACAATTGAAATTCAGAAAATCACAATTGAAATTCAGAAAAGCCCAATTAAAATTCAGAAATCGTAATTGAAATTCAGAAAAGCCCAATTGAAATTCAGAAAAGCACAATTGAAATTCAGAAAAGCACAATTGAAATTCAGAAAAGCATAATTGAAATTCAGAAATCGTAATTGAAATTCAGAAAAGCCCAATTGAAATTCAGAAATCGTAATTGAAATTCAGAAAAGCCCAATTGAAATTCAGAAAATCACAATTGAAATTCAGAAAATCACAATTGAAATTCAGAAAAGCACAATTGAAATTCAGAAAAGCACAATTTAAATTCAGAAAATCACAATTGAAATTCAGAAAAGCACAATTGAAATTCAGAAAAGCCCAATTGAAATTCAGAAAAGCACAATTGAAATTCAGAAAAGCCCAATTGAAATTCAGAAATCACAATTGAAATTCAGAAAATGTAAACAAACCAATTATTAGTCACCACTACAAACATAGACACATTATGCAAATGCAGTACAGAGATGTGTATATGAGAGTATCTAACTTTACTCTCTTGCTACGCATTGTAGAGAGCAGACAGACAATACACTCATAAATGCTTAAGGTAACATCAAGTGAAACTGAGTTTTTATTATTTTTCTTTAAAACTAATTTTTCATTAATGCATTTGTCAAGGTAGAGTAAATATTTTTGTTCACTAATTAATTAATTTACAAAAAATAATAAAAATTCTGTTAAACTAAATTTTACCTATAACATTCTATGAGTGTATTGTCTGTCTGCTCTCTACAATACGTAGCAAGAGAATAAAGTTAAATACTCTCATAGTTGTACAGCATTTTTTTAATGTGTATATGTAGTGGTGACTCATAATTGGTTTGTTTACATTTTCTGAATTTCAATTGTGATTTCTGAATTTCAATTGTGCTTTTCTGAATTTCAATAGTGTTTTTCTGAATTTCAATTGGGCTTTTCTGAATTTCAATTGTGATTTTCTGAATTTCAATTGTGATTTTCTGAATTTCAATTGTGATTTCTGAATTTCAATTGTGATTTTCTGAATTTCAATTGTGCTTTTCTGAATTTCAATTGGGCTTTTCTGAATTTCAATTGTGCTTTTCTGAATTTCAATTGGGCTTTTCTGAATTTCAATTACGATTTCTGAATTTCAATTGGGCTTTTCTGAATTTCAATTGTGATTTTCTGAATTTCAATTGGACTTTTCTGAATTTCAATTGTGCTTTTCTGAATTTCAATTGGGATTTTCTGAATTTCAATTGTGCTTTTCTGAATTTCAATTGGGCTTTTCTGAATTTCAATTGTGATTTTCTGAATTTCAATTGTGATTTTCTGAATTTCAATTGGGCTTTTCTGAATTTCAATTACGATTTCTGAATTTCAATTGAGCTTTTCTGAATTTCAATTGTGATTTTCTGAATTTCAATTGTGCTTTTCTGAATTTCAATTGTGCTTTTCTGAATTTCAATTGTGCTTTTCTGAATTTCAATTGTGCTTTTCTGAATTTCAATTGGGCTTTTCTGAATTTCAATTGTGATTTTCTGAATTTTAATTGTGATTTTCTGAATTTCAATTGGGCTTTTCTGAATTTCAATTACGATTTCTGAATTTCAATTGGGCTTTTCTGAATTTCAATTACGATTTCTGAATTTCAATTATGCTTTTCTGAATTTCAATTGTGCTTTTCTGAATTTCAATTGTGCTTTTCTGAATTTCAATTGGGCTTTTCTGAATTTCAATTACGATTTCTGAATTTCAATTGTGATTTTCTGAATTTCAATTGTGATTTTCTGAATTTCAATTGGGCTTTTCTGAATTTCAATTACGATTTCTGAATTTCAATTGGGCTTTTCTGAATTTCAATTACGATTTCTGAATTTCAATTATGCTTTTCTGAATTTCAATTGTGCTTTTCTGAATTTCAATTGTGCTTTTCTGAATTTCAATTGGGCTTTTCTGAATTTCAATTACGATTTCTGAATTTCAATTGGGCTTTTCTGAATTTCAATTACGATTTCTGAATTTCAATTGGGCTTTTCTGAATTTCAATTGTGATTTTCTGAATTTCAATTGGACTTTTCTGAATTTCAATTGTGCTTTTCTGAATTTCAATTGTGATTTTCTGAATTTCAATTGCGCTTTTCTGAATTTCAATTACGATTTCTGAATTTCAATTGAGCTTTTCTGAATTTCAATTGTGATTTTCTGAATTTCAATTGTGCTTTTCTGAATTTCAATTGTGCTTTTCTGAATTTCAATTGTGCTTTTCTGAATTTCAATTGTGCTTTTCTGAATTTCAATTGGGCTTTTCTGAATTTCAATTGTGATTTTCTGAATTTCAATTGTGATTTTCTGAATTTCAATTGGGCTTTTCTGAATTTCAATTACGATTTCTGAATTTCAATTTGGCTTTTCTGAATTTCAATTACGATTTCTGAATTTCAATTATGCTTTTCTGAATTTCAATTGTGCTTTTCTGAATTTCAATTGTGCTTTTCTGAATTTCAATTGTGCTTTTCTGAATTTCAATTGATCTTTTCTGAATTTCAATTGGGCTTTTCTAAATTTCAATTGTGATTTCTGAATTTCAATTGGGCTTTTCTGAATTTCAATTGTGATTTCTGAATTTCAATTAGGCTTTTCTGAATTTCAATTATGATTTCTGAATTTCAATTGTGCTTTTCTGAATTTCAATTGGGATTTCTGAATTTCAATTGAAAAAAGTGTAGTATGCAATTTTTAAGTTTTAAAATTTAAATCTCATTTTTGAAAATGATTGTACTCTTTTATTTTTTTTTTTTAATTTTTCTGTGGGAAATTCCTATTGATTCTAAAAATTTGTATTACTATTTTTTAAAATTTTTTGAAAACAATTTTATTGTAATTTTCCAATCTTAAAATCATTTCTACTGCTCTAATGGAGCGTTATAGAGGGGTCATTTCCAAGACCGACCCCCATTAATTTTAACGTCTAAACATTTCTTCGGAACAAACTTATACCCTATCTCCAATTTGTAAGGGGCCTCCGACACAAAACGAAATTTTTTTAAATTTGCTTCAACCGCTCTAACTGCCCTAAGAGTGCCCTTAGAGCAATCATATGTATGACCGACCTACAATATTTTTTTAGTCAAAAAATTTTCTCTGAACACAACAATCCTCTATCTTTACCTCTTAAGGCGGTCCCCATACATTTTATTTTTATTTTTTGTAAATTTGTATTATTTAATCAGCTTTACCGGTCCAATGGTGCATCCGAGAGAGGTCATTAGTGAGACCGACCCCCATTTTGTTTTACCCTCCAACATTTACTTAAAAAATGCCTTCACCCTAACTCCACTCCATAAGTAGGCTCCCATACAAATTACAATTGGAGAACATTTTATAAAAATGTAATTTTGAATGGAAGCCCACTTAAAGAGTGGAGATAGGGAGTAGCTATGTTTTAAAAAAATGTTGCAGGGTAAAAATAAATGGGGGTCGGTCTCACCAATGACCTCTCTCGAACGCACCATTGGACCGGTAGAAGCTGATTAAATAAAACAAATTTACAAAAAAAAAAATAAAAAAAATTTTATATGGAAAAATGTGTGGGGACCGCCTTAAGAGTTTAAGATAGAGGGTAGGTGTGTTCAGAGAAAATGTTTGGACTAAAAAATATTGTGGGTTGGTCATGCATTTGATTGCTCAAAGAGCACTCATAGGCAAGTTAGAGCGGTTGGAGCAAATTTTAAAAAATTTCGTTTTGAGTGAGAGTCCCATAGAAATTGGAGATAGGGTATAAGTTTGTTCCGAAGACATGTTTAGACGTTAAAATTAATGGGTGTCGACCTTAAGATTTAAAAATTGCAATAAAATTTTAAAAAAAATTTTAGAAAATAGTAATAATCGTTATCCCACAATCCTACTGGGCAAAAAATTTGTAGAATTGATAGAAGTTTTACACAAAAAAAAAATCAAAAAAAAATCAAAGAGTACAAACATTTTTAAAATTGAGATTTAAATTTTAAAACTTAAAAATTGCATACTAGAGCATTTTAAAGAACAAAAGGAACAAACCACCAATTTTTAAAAATTCGATATCTTTTGAACGGGTCATCAAAAAACTCTGAAAATTTACCACAAGGAGTTTTCGATGGGTACTAAAAATTGTAAACAAATTAGGAAAATCTAAAAAAATAATTATTCAAAATGTTCGATTTGACATGGAATGCCCCATATATATTATTGATCGGGGGCCTCCGTAGGCTAGTTGGTAGCGTGCTAGCCTTTCAACGTGGGGGTCGTGGGTTCGATTCCCACCAGAACCCTTGGTTTTTTTCGCTACAACGAGACGACGGTCATTGTTACCAGTTCTCGGTTAGGTTGAATTTATTAAAAATGAGTTGTAAATAAATGGAAAGAATAAATAAAAATAATTGATCATACGCAGTTCTCAAAACCACTTTTTTTAAATTAAATTTTTTCTATTTATTAAAATTGCAAAATATTTCGATTTTATTATTCAATGTTATTAAAAACATCATAAAGACTAAAGATTTAAATTTTTGTAAAAATCCGTTCGGTAGTTTTTTCTGGGGAGCGATTTCAATTGAGCGGATTTCAAAGAAATTGGATTTTTTGTTCTTTTTCTGAGTTTTTATTTTTGGTAAACTACATTATTGTGCAAATTGACCAATATTATGCTCTATCTTGTTCCATTTGATCATAATAATATAGTTTTGAAACGATAGATTTATAGGACATCTTTAACCCTAATCGGTCAGCGGCCAAATGTGTCCCGTACTGAGTTTTTTTAGGTTTTAACTACGGTTTTTTTTAAATAAATGGTTGCAAAATCTGTTGTGATATGAATATTGTGTTTTATGTTCTTTTATTTAATCATATTAACTTAATTCTGAAACATAATTTTTTTTGGACATCTTTAACCCGTATGTGCATGCAACCAAAAATGTCCCCTACCAAAGTTTTCACGTTTTTCAAAAATTAAAAAAAAAAAAATACATTTTTGTATTCAAAATAGTCATAAATAAATAACACTGTGCAACAAGAAAAATGAGCCTCAATGGCTTCAACGCCATATGAAAGTAGACCATCAAATGGACAAAATCACCAAAGGGTTTTGCAAAGTCAGTTCGGATTTCTTTTTTATAGCCCACTGAAGTTTTTATTTTTTTATCAAAGGCCTTTGGAAAACGTCAAAAATACTATAATAAGAACACATCAGAGCTTCAAAATATGATTCGATGTCTTCAGTGAAATTTTATGGTGGTTCTTTTCTTAGAACAATTTAACACTCTAGCTGCCATTTTAAGGGGTCATTTTAGTCCTTTTTCGAAATCCAAACACAGAAGTCTAATAAAACGTCCATTTAGAGGGTTAAAATGTTCTACAAATATTTTCCTCATAAAATTTCACTAGGGGTTTTCAAATGTTCAAAGTTTGTGCGACATGCGCAAAGTGCTTAAAAAGGGTCAAGTATAAATAATCAATGTTTGTTATTTTTTTTACCAAAGCAGTGTTAAAAAATATCGACTAAAAACAGTGCAAATATACTTTTGAGCTAAAAATGACATTCTGATGTGTTTTATACAATTTTATGATGATTCTTTTCTTTGACCAAATTAACCCTCTAGCTCCCGTTTTAAAGGGTCATTTTTGTCCTTTTTTAAAAAAAATACAAAGAAGTCTATAAAAAATGCAGTTAAAGGGTTAAAATGTTTTACAAATATTTTCTGCATCAAATTTTACTAGGGCACGTCTAAGACAGAAAGTTCGTCCAGCATATAGAAAATGCTTAAACACTTTAAAGTATTCAAATTTTTTTTTTTGTATTTTTTTGAGCCGAAATAAAAAAAAAAAACAAGTAACAAAGTTAAATTCGACTCTGTCGAATGTATTAATACCATCCACGATGTAAAAAAGTTTATTTGCAATAAAAAACAAAAAAAAATCCGCGAAAAAAATTTTTTGGTAAAAAAAAAATTCTACGAAAATGTTTTTTTTTTTTTTAAATATGGTTGTACTTCTTTAAATACCATTCGTTGATTCCGCCGAATTTAAGCATTTTACATTTGACAAAGTCGAATTTAACTTTGTTACTTGTTTTTTTTTTTATTTCGGCCCAAAAAAAATATAAAAAAAAAATTGAATACTTTAAAATTTTTAAGCATTTTCTCCCTAGTGCCACCCGCGGATCTTCATGAAATTTGGATATGTTGTTAAGAACGAAAATTAATTCGACAGGTATGCAGAAAATATTTGTAAAACATTTTAACCCTTTAACTTTTTTTTTTTTTATTTCGGCCCAAAAAAATACAAAAAAAAAAAAATTTTAATACTTTAAAATGTTTAAGCATTTTCTATATGCTGGACGAACTTTCTGTCTTAGACGTGCCCTAGTAAAATTTGATGCAGACAATATTTGTAAAACATTTTAACCCTTTAACTGCCTTTTTTTTATAGACTTTTTTGTATTTCTTTTAAAAAAGGACAAAAATTACCCTTTAAAACCGGAGCTAGAGGTTTAATTTGGTCAAAGAAAAGAATCATCATAAAATTTTATAAAACACATCAGAATGTCATTTTTAGCTCAAAAGTATATTTGCACTGTTTTTTGTCGATATTTTTTAACACTGCTTTGGTAAAAAAAAAATAACAAACATTGATTATTTATACTTGACCCTTTTTAAGCACTTTGCAGATGTCGCACAAACTTTGAACATTTGACAACCCCTAGTGAAATTTTATGAGGAAAATATTTGTAGAACATTTTAACCCTCTAAATGGACGTTTTATTAGACTTCTGTGTTTAGTTTTTAAAAAAGGACTAAAATTACCCCTTAAAATGGCAGTTAGAGGGTTGAAATGTTCTAAGAAAAGAACTGCCATAAAATTTCACTGAAGACATCAAATCATATTTTGAAGCTCAGATGTGTTCTTATTACAATATTTTTGACATTTTCCAAACGCCTTTAATAAAAAAATAAAAACTTCAGTGGGCTATAAAAAAGAAATCCGAACTGACTTTGCAAAACCCTTTGGTGATTTTGTCCATTTGATGGTCTACTTTCATATGGCGTTGAAGGCATTGAGGCTCAATGCGATGACCCAAAATTTGTTGCACAGTGTAATTAAATAATTTTGATATTGCCGATAGCGTTAACACTTCTGAACTATAGGTCAAAAGTGGCCCACTAACAGATTTTTAAGCCAAAATGATAATATTGAATTAGGATTACGTGCGGATTAATTTTGTTTTAATAAAACTTAAATTTTTTGATATTATATCACACGCAATCATTCATTTCATATATTTCTTAATGTCAAAAAAGTCATAAATGTGGAGCCGCAGAACAAAACGTACTTTTTCGCATTTTAAAATTGTCTGTAAACTTAAGAGTTATGTGTTTAGTCCGCTTATAACACGGCAAAAATCTAGAGTTAATAACAAGTTTTTTACTTAACACTTAATTAACAATAAATTTCTTACTTTTTCTATTATTATTATTAAAATACGGAATAAATAATACTTATTAATCCAACAATTTTAAATTTGCGAAAAGTACATTTTGTTCTGCGGCTCATCAAATCAAATAATCTCTAAATTAAAATTTTAAAACTAGACTAAATGCCTATTAGTTTTCACACTTAGCTTTACCCCATTTAGTCTAGTCTTAAAATTTTGATTTAGAGATCATTTGTTTTATAGCTTTTTCTAGAAATTTGCGTTAAAATGGCATCGATTTGTTTTTGCATATTTTGGTCAAAATGCATATTTTGCATATTTTGGTTTTAAATGCATATTTTGTGCATATTTAAACCTTTTAAGTGCCTATTTTCGCATAAATTAGCAAAAACACAAATTGTAATTTATTTGTTTCAAAAACTTTTTTAAAAATTTATTTTAAAAATTAGAAAAAATATATATATTTTTTTTTTAATTTTTAGATTGCCTTAATTTCTAAAACAAATATTGCTTACATGAAGTTAAAAATGTTACTATTTAATCCGGCGTTATTTTTGTTTGATTTTAAAGAAGTTTTTCGAATTAAAACAAGATTTTTATTGCACACATTTTATTTTTTAGTGCATATTTTAAGATTTTTTAGTGCATATTTTGAATTTTTTCGCACATATTTTAAGCGCATATGTTCGGTCTTTTAGCGCATGAAAATCTTATCCCTATTTATGATGTATGTTTTTTTTAGTTTTTGAACAACATGAAAATTTTGGTAGGGGACATTATTGGTTGCATGCACATACGGGTTAAAGATGTCAAAAAAAAAAAGATGGGTGTTTCAGAATTAAGTCAATATGATTAAATAAAAGAACATACAACACCATACGTAACACAAACATGATTTTGTAGCCATTAATTTCATAAAACAGTAGTTAAAACCCAAAAAAACTCAGTACGGGACACATTTGGCCGCTGACCGATTAGGGTTAAAGATGTCCTATAAATCTATCGTTTCAAAACTAAGTTACCATGATCAAATGGAACAAGATAGAGCATAATATTGGTCAATTTGGACAATAATGTAGTTTACAAAAAATAAAAACTCAAAAAAAGAGCAAAAAATCCAATTTCCTTGAAATCCGCTCAATTGAAATCGCTGCCCAGAAAAAACTTCCGAACGGATTTTTACAAAAATTTAAATCTTTAGTCTTTATGATGTTTTTAATAACATTGAATTATAAAATCAAAATATTTTGCAATTTTAATAAATAAAAAAAAATTAATTTTAAAAAAGTGGTTTTGAGAACTGCGCCAAAAATATGATTTTTTTTGTATCTTAAATAAAAATTTGTTAATGATGACATAAAATTCCAATATTTAATACGTAAGTTATTAGTATCAAATGCAATAAAAAAAATTGTTTGTACCAAACAATAAAATGAAATTTATATTTTTAAAATTTTTTGGAAAATTTGGCCATTTTGACCAAAATCTCAATTTTGACCACCGATGCGCTAATAGAGTTTTTGACCGATTAAAAAGTTGTCTTCCATAAAATGCTTATATTACCCCATTACCACTTTCCCGCACTAAGGACAATCGATCCTTACAATTTGTAGGATTTCGACCCAGTCTAGTGCATATATGAACATTTCCATTTAACTTTTGATTTTTGGATTTAAAAAAAATAAAAATTTTTTTTGAAGGCACATCAAAATCGTTTTGTACACGTATTAACATACATTTAGTGAGTTCAAATCCGTTCGCGTGAAGAACTTTCACCTAACGGCGCAAAAGTTATGGCGGTTTGAAATTACAATTTTAAAAAAAATCTCAAAATTACAATTTTTATCAGAATTTAATAATCTTAACGTTTATAAATGTTGCATACTAACCCTTATTAAAATTTATTTAATTATATATATTTTGGTGGATATATATCAAAATATTAGCGGTTAAAGTATATTTTAATATCTTCATTTCCACTATTTTGCGTAAATTTAAGTTCTATGTAGTTTAAACATTTTAGGAAATTATTTTCTGAATTCTGTAAAGAATTTGCTATGTAGTTAAGAAAACTTTATGAAATTATCTCCAATAGTGCAAAAATTACAGTAGTTTAAAAACTAATGTTTCTCAATATTATATTTCACAATAAAACAAAGTGTTGATTTTTTAAAGAACATAAAATCCCAAATCTTCAAAATTTATGAATGCCGCTCAGTTTTGTGATTAAGCTTCATAGGCACTAGCACTTGCCATTTATATAAATTAATTTCTATTAGCGGTTTGGGTGTGCCCTGGCGGTTTATGTAGAGACAAAATTGGCGCGTTTTCAGCGATTTACGTGAAAACTAAAGATGATGGACCAAATTAAAGGCCATATTCAGGTTTAGCACCTTAAAATTAGTTAAAAAGCTTGTGCATTATGCAAAATTGTAAATTTTTTAAAGAGATGAAATTTCTGATTAATGAAATTTTGAGAGATGCATAAAATCCACAATCTTCAACATTTATGAATGCCGCTCAGTTTTGGGATAAAGCTTCGTAAGTACTATCAATTATCATTTATAGAAGTTAATTTCTATTAGCGGTTTGGGTGTGCCCTGGCGGTTTATCTGGAGACAAAATTGGGGCGTTTTCAGCGATTTACGTGAAAATTAAAGATGATGGACCAAATTAAAGGCCATATTCAGGTTTAGCACCTTCAAATTAGTTAAAAAGCTTGTGCATTATGCAAAATTGTAAATTTTTTAAAGAGATGAAATTTCTGATTAATGAAATTTTGAGAGATGCATAAAATCCACAATCTTCAAAATTTATGAATGCCGCTCAGTTTTGGGATAAAGCTTCATAAGTACTATCAATTACCATTTATAGAAGTTAATTTCTATTAGCGGTTTGGGTGTGCCCTGGCGGTTTATCTGGAGACAAAATTGGCGCGTCTTCAGCGTACAGTTACATTAAGTCCCAATTTTTGCACACAATCCATAATACGCATAACAAGCAATCGTCTGACAAGTATATTTTAAATCTAAATTCTTTTCACGTGAAAATACAAGCAAAACTTTAAAATCGTGAAATGTCAGATTTTTGCAAAATTTTTGCTAATCAAAATTTTAACACGCTATATCGATTTTATTATAAAAACTCAAAAAATATTTGGATCACGCGAAGTGCTGGGCACTTTTAAATAATATTGCAAATTTGCCTCGCAAAAAAGTGGATTTTTGATGACTTTCACGTTTTGTCTCTCAACCTTTGTCTAGCTAGTACTCCACTCCCATTGAGGGCACATTCATGGGACCGGTTTTAAATTGTAGGGAATTACGACAGCTATCATTTTGCGTATCAGATTTTAAAAAGTATGAAGCGGCGCAAATTTCCTGATCAAAAAACGACGAAAAATTGAAAATGAAGAAATTTTAATTTCAAACCGTTACCACTAAATAACTTTTTTAATATTGATGGCACATCAAACTCATAAATACATCTTTTTTGAACAAGTGTAGGGACCATATATTTTAAATCTTCGAAGAATACGTTGGACGGCGCAAGTACAATAGGCCAAAGAGTACATAATTTTTATGAAATTTCAATCGACTTTTCCACATTTCTGAAGTTTGATTGTCGCTAACTACCGCAAATTAAGATTTTTTGCCTTAAAAGCTTGTAAGCTAATTGCATTAGAAGTCCTTTATGCATTTCTATCAGTAGATAGCCATTTCAATGCAAATAAAAAAAGTTTTTGCCAAAAAACCAAAATTTCAAACAAATGAAAAGTTAAATGGAAATGTCCATATATATATTTTTTTTTTATTCTGGTATTTTTTTTTATTCAATTACATATTATTTTTTATTTAATTAATGTTTTTGTTTAAATAATTTAATAATTAAAAAAAAAAATTCATATAAAATCGACTTTGTTTGTTTGTTTTTTTTGGTATTTTTTTTTTTTTTTTAAGTTTAAATAATTAAAAAAATTTAAAAGCAAAAAAAAATAAAAAAAATATGTGATGGCCATCGCCGGGATTCGAACCTGAGCTGCCGGCAATATAAGCGAAAAACACATCCATTGAACCAGCAAATCAGGGCAAATTGCGTACAAAACAGCATTTTTTGTGTTCTTTTCTGAGTGTAAAAAATGCGACATCGTTTCAGGGCCATGTCAAGATTTTAAAAGTACACATTTAAACAATGCACATTTTTTTGTTCAGAAAAGAAAGCACCACAAGTCTTTTATATTATGAAAAATGGCTCGGAAAGTGAAACCTTTTTTATAGAAATATAGGAATGTCTTAGAAATTGTTTCAGAACCAGAGTATATTTCATAGGAAAAATGTCTTAGATAATGTTTCAGAATCTTAGACATTTTCATTAGGATAAATGTCTCAGAATCTAGGAAATTTCATCAAGAATGTTAAAAACATAAAGGTAGAACATTTTTCTAATAAGTATGGGTTGATCTCTACACCCAAAAAAAAAAAACGTGGGTATTCAATACTAAAAATTTAACTAATTTTAGTCAAAAAGGACCTAGTGCAGAAATTGGTAACCAATACTAAAATTTTTAACTAATATTAGTCAAAATCAGTAAAAATTACTAATGTTAGTACTTTGAAGATACTAAAATTAGTAACCAATTAGTAGATTTTGGTACAATATCACTTACTAAACCTTTTACTGTAGAATTATTTTGAGTGTATAGAAAAGTGATTTAGATTATTAGATGTTTTAGATTATTAAAAGATTTTTTGGAATCTCAGACTTTTTCTGTAGACAAAATATATCAGAATCCGCTGTTCTAGACCGATATTTTTATACGTTACAAACGAAATGACAAATCCATATACACCCCATCTCTGTTAGAGTGTATAATAATGAAAAAAAAACTTATTTCAATGGATAAATGCCGCATCATTGAAAATTTATTACGTCTTCACGTTTAACCAGAAAATAGCTTTTATTCTTTTCTATAATTTCTTCATCCAACACAACAAAGTCATTGCTACAGCAACAACTGCTATTCAAAAGTGATGAGTTACATATTTTTTGTTGCTGCTTTGCTCTGCTTTTTCCCAGTGCTTCCATTTACATCTACCTAACTACTTGACCAAGAAAATTTATTTGTTTCGATTGATGTTTGTTCGAAATTTACCAATTTTCATCTAAATAATCTTATTGCCCAATAATGTTGAAAATGTTACTCATATAGACATAAAGACATCAATTTCCTAAGAACTTTCTATATTTTGTTTCACATGTTCACCTGCAAATCTTCTAAACGTATTACTTACACAAACATAAATGAGATACATATATTTAGGCATTCCTTCTTAAGATTTCCTTATAAATATTCCATATAAACCTATAATAAATAATAGGGAGGCATATTTAAAATGCCGACTTATTTTTATCTATTACAATTTCTGATTAAGTTTTATTTATTCGACCTTTAAAATACTGTATTTTGAGTAGGATTATTCTAGCTCCAGGTAATTTTTCCTATACTAATTAAAACCATGATATCCTAATAGAACAATTTCCAACAAAATTATATTTCTGTTTCAATTTATTTATGTTGGACATTTTTACACGACTAAGCTGACTCGTGCTTCGGAGTTCGGCAGATTCCACTGCAAAGACTATTTAGCAAATATAAAAAGTATAGACACCCTGTTGTTGCTAGAAGCTCCACTATGGAGGAGTATTTTAATTTTCATATTTTTATAAATATATTGTTAATTAAAATATTAACTAATAAAAACAGGTAAGAGTGTTAAATTCGGCCGTGCCGAATCTTTTATACCCTCCAACATTCAAAAAAAAAAAAAAAAAATTGCAGGGACGTTTTCTTTTTTTTTTTGGTGGGGGTCGAAAGTGGTAATTGGGGGGGGGGGGGCAAATTTCCTCTCGAATATGTGTTTAAAAATTCATTCTTATGCTTTATGCACTCAAGAAATACAAGTATATCATAATTAAAAAAAAAAAAATTATTCCACGCCCATAAAAGGGGGGCGGGGGCGGACCGACATTATCTAATTCTCTGGGTCCAAATGCAGGACTTTGAACTTCCTGTAGCATAAAAATGTTGCATTTGTTAAACAAAAACACAAAAAAACATGTAAAAAAGTGGTATTTTTCATGGGTTGTTTTAGTTCTCTAAGGGGGAACTTTTTCCCCTTTTGTCCGATTTTGCCCATTTCCGAACTTAACTTGCCTAGGAATATAAGATATATTCGTGCCAAACTTCGGAAGTCTAGCTCTTTTATTTTGGACTGTATCGTGTCCTCTACAGACGGACAGACGGACAGACGGACAGACGGACAGACGGACGGACGGACGGACATCGCTAGAATGTCTTAGAATCGATCACTGATCAATAAAATATATACTTTATAGGGTCCTAGACCGATATTTCAATGCGTTACACACGGAATGACAAAGTGAGTATACCCCCATACTGTGGTGGAGGGTATAAAAATAGACAACCTAGTAAAAATAATTTCGTATATAGCCGTGTATAAATTGATACAAAAATATCTTTTTATACAAATTTTAGATCTTATTATATTTAATTATATAAAAAATCAATCAGATTTTGACCAAATTCGTATCAAATTATATAAAATTTGATATAACTCCAGATAAAATTCTATAAAATTTGATACGAATTTTGGTCTTATCTGAGTAATTTTTTTATATAAATTTATACAATTAGATATTTATATGTAAAATTATATATATTTGTATCAATTTATATATGTACACAGAAAAAAATATGGAGGCAACAAAGTTGAGTAATCACTTGTTTAAATTTAAAAAACAAAAATTGAGTAATTTTTTAATTGACGCAATTAAAAATTTACTTAAAAATTTTAAAAACAATTTAAGTAAATAATTTAATAAAAATTTAATAGTTTTTTAATTTTTTTTTTTTAACTTTCATAGTTTTTTGAATTCTCGTTTAGTTTATAGTTTTATGTATATGTATATGAAAGTTTGTTATCGTCTTTATAAAATGTTCCTATGTTTTTGATACATAAATATGTTTGGTAAAGTTTGAAAAAACAAGTTTTTTGTTTTTTTTGTA